>CM027586.2:15131045-15618407 GCA_015852605.2 Populus deltoides | reverse complement strand
TGTTTTTAGTTATATCTTTTGTTATCTATGATTGTGATCATGGCATAATCTCAGGACCATGTTGTTAGTGGGTTGTTATTAATCAAGCTTTAAATTGTAATGCTACAGACGTTAATTGTATTCAGTTTTTCAGCTTCAAAATCTATTGCTCTTATTTTCTATTTTTTCTTAACTGCAGCAATACTCTGTTTCTTCTTTCTTTATTTTAAAACAACTACAATTGATCAACACTGTATGTCAAGCAAAATGGCGCTAACATTCTTATCGTCTCACTGTATGTGGATGATTTGCTTGTGACAGGAAACAACACAAGTCTTGTGGAGAAGTTCAAGCAAGAAATGGAGGCTTTTGAGATGACAGATCTCGGTTTGATGACTTTCTTTCTTGGAATGGAAATTGTGCAGGATGAACATGAAGTTTATCTGTCAGAAGAAATATGCCAAGGAGATTCCAAAGAAGTTTAAACTTGAAGAACGCAAAGAAATGAGCACTCATATGAACCAAAAGAAAAAGCTCTGTAAAGAAGATGGAACAGATAAGATTGATATGGCACATTTCAGAAGTCTAATTGGTTGCTTAATTAATGTACCTCACAGCAACTCGGCCTGACATTTTGAATGATGTAAGTATCTTGTCTCGGTTTAAATTGTAATGCTTCAGACGTTAATTGTATTCAGTTTTTCAGCTTCAAAATATATTGCTCTCATTTTCTATTTTTTCTTAACTGCAGCAATACTCTGTTACTTTTTTCTTTATTTTAAAACAACTACACCAGTATACAGCAATGCAATAGCTTGATCCTGGCCTCCACAGTGTGCTATAAGTTGATTTTTGAATGAGATGATAGATTTTCATAATGGCGAGGAAGTTCGCTGAGGGGAAGCATCCCAAATGGAGAGATTAGAGAGATAATAATAATGAATCCACTGAATCCAAATGGAATCGGTTTTGAGGTGGATGTTCCACAGCTACTTAGCAATGAAGCTTTTGTTATGTGCTTTAATCTCAAACAGACATAGGCCCCCTTCATTTTTAGGTAAACAGACTGTTCTCCAAGCAACCAAAGCTGATTTACTCTTCAGAATATCACCTGTCCATAGAAAAGTTTGGCAGATGCTAACTATCTGTGTGATTACAAGCTCTGGAATGGGAAAAATGCTCAGCCAAAGTGCACCATGCCATAAAGAACCGATCGGATCAACTCAACCCTGCCAGCATAACTAAGATGTTTCCCCATCCAATACTGAACTGCTGATTCTAGTTTCTGGAGAAGAGGAGTGAATTTACTAGAAGCCTGTGAGGACTGAGAGGGACTCCAAGATATCGAAATGGAAAGCTGCCTTCAACAAACCCTGTATCCTCAAGAATGACTTGCTGGAGCTTCTCACCAACCCCTCCAAAGTAAATAGAAGATTTATCAACATTAATGGACAAGCCAGAGATTTTCCCAAAGATTAATAGCTGCTGAAACAAACTAGAAACTGATTGCCTATCTCCCCGAGAGAGAAGAATAAAATCATCGGCAAAAGCAAGGTGACTGATGCCATGGACTCCACACTTCGGGTGGAAACGAAAACCAGGACTCATAGACGCCCTTTGCAGTATCCTTGAGAAGTACTCCATGCAGGTGACAAAGAGATAAGGGGAGACGGGATCCCCTTGACGTACCCCATTCTTCCCGGGAAAAAAACCCATAGATGCTACCATTGACAACAATAGAGAAGGAAGCAGTCTCCACACACCGCATAATTAAATGAACAAAGCGGCTTGGAAATCCAAAAGACAACATGAGCTGTCTTAGGAAGGGTCATTGAACTGAGTTGGAAGCTTTTTTGAAGTCTATTTTCAGCAGACATCTAGGGGAAGCTCGCTTTCTCCCATATTGACGAAGAAGCTCTTGAAGTAGATGAATGTTATCAGCTATCATTCTACCACCCAGGAAAGCATTTTGCACTGGACTAACGATACCTGCAAGCGCAGCAGCTAACCTTGCAGATAGAATCTTGGAGATAACCTTATAGATTACATTGCACCAAGAAATTGGCCTGAAATCAGTAGCTGACGACACATGAGCTGATTTGGGAATGAGTGCAATAATGGAGTGATTTATCTGCCTGAGAAGATCCCCTGTGGCAAAGAAATCACGAATATGAAGGCAAAAATCACCACCCACTATGTCTAGTATCAATGCAAGGGCCAGACCGAGAGACCTCTACATCCAAGGGAAGGGTGTCCTTTGAAGTGCCAAGCAGCTCCTTGAAAAAATTAACGAAAGCATCCCCAACTTCGTCAACTGAGGTACAAAGTTTACCATTGCTGAGCTGTATAGCAGGGATAAAATTCTTTTGATGCTTATGACTCATAAGAGCATGAAAGAAAGAGGTGCCTTTATCACTCTCCTTGAAGAAATTGCATTTGAGCTTTTGAGCAAAGAACATTCACTTAGCTAATTTGAGAGTGAGTAATTTCTGACGCAGCTGAGCATCCAAAGCTTGATACTGAAGATTATCCTTGTCATTGTGGAGGGCAGTTTGAAGAGCTTTTAAAGCAATTTCTGCTCTAGTAACTCTCTCTGATATGTGGCTGAAATGAGCCCACATGTTAAAAAATTTAAAACACCTCTTACCCTTTGCATGGTGTGACTCCAAACGAATGATGGCTAGAGAATGATCTGAAAAGGCTCCAGGATTGCCCAAATGCACATGCACCTAGGAATGGGACAGACGAGGAAGAGTTGGCAAGGACTCTGTCAAGTTTACTCCAAACACTGCCGTTAGACCAGGTGAATTGACAGCCAGTATAATTCAAATTAGCTAGACCATGATCTGAACAGCAAGATCTGAAATCTGTAGTTTCACAAGTGGAGACAGCTGCACCATTGTGCTTGTCCTCTAGAGAGAGAATAGAGTTAAAATCACCCATAATAAGCCAGAGGCCGTTGGGACACCATGCGCCTTGCTACAATGGTATTTATAACATATGCAAAAGTAGCATAGAAACTGAATTGATGAATTAAACTATAAATCAAAAGATGGATACCTTGAGCAGATGAACCCTGACAGAAGAGGGATTCCAAAAGACCACAATTCTAGAATTGGTGGCCCAATTAAAAAAAAAAATTCCTTTTCAAAAATTGTAATTTTTTCCGTGTTTTTCTACTAAATTTTGCTCAGTATTTGGTTGATATTTTTATACCAAAAAAATAAAAATCTAGTATTAAAATACCCGGTTCTTATATATATATTTGTGTGTGTGTGTTTTAGCATTCATTTTGGCTTTAATAACCAGTTTATTAAAGTCATGAGAATTTGGTCAATATTTCAAAAATTCCAAAAAAATATTTTGTGTTGTTTTAGTATCAAGGATTACAAATTTATACATAAAACATATTCCCGATATTATAAAGGTACTTCTTTTGATGACATAGAACAATTAGGTTTTTATCTAATAAGATAAGGATCTCCTTACAGAGGAGGGTTTTTTTTAAACTATAGACAGACCGACAATTAGAAGCCACAACAAGACCTTAGATTTTATTACACAACAAAACAATGCAGCTTACCTTAGTTAGGGAATAGTTGGGGTGCTAATACCTTCCCTTTACGCAACTAGTCTCTATAGCCGATCTTTGAGACCAATTAGGGTTCCTAGAGACCAAAATATTAGGTGGTGACTCCCATTCAAATTTTCCACTAATAAAAGACAAGAATTTATTGTCTCTCCATATTTGCCAGATAGACCTATACATTTGCCTGAGTGATGGACAATCGTCACGATGCCGCACATGTGCGACAAAATGACGATTCCACTGGGGATCTTGTGGACTAAGCTTTGGTTTTTTTTTCTTCTAATTATTGTGTTTTATTGTTTGGTTTGTGTCATTGTTAATATGTATTTCTTCATTTGCTCATACACTTTAATTTCATACATATTTGTTTGCATTGTAAAATTGCTTCATGCAATATTTGCATTTTTGTATGAGTTATATTGAAAACTCTAGGTTAAATGGGGGACTAACAGCTTACCTTACGACTTTTAGTCAAGGTGTAAGTTTATGTAAACCTCAACTCTTCACCGAGTGCTTAGACTGGTAATGCTTGGTGCACATGCCATCCCATTACCTGCTGAGCCTCCACATTGCCTTTACAAGGGCAATCACTGGGACAACAATAGACCCTTTTGAGACCAGGTAGCAAGCCACCCATTATGTAATGGCCCAAACCTAATCTTAGAGTATGAACTCTCTACAACACATGTATATACATTGGCATCGTACATATACATCCAATCATTGTAAATAATGTGCATACATACCACAGGTTGAAATATAGGTCCCCTACAAGTCTAAAACATCCTACTTAGAGTGAGAAGCATGGAAGGTGAAGAGCATGCTCATCGTGATACCCATTTTCAAGATAAGTTGGAGTCTCTGAAGACAAGCGTGGCTCGCCTCACTAGCTTACCAGAGTAAACACTGAGAAATACCTCTGGTGAAGGTCCTTCTAACCGACTGGTCACCTTTAATTAGGCTCCTACTACAGTTCAACCTGAAGAAAGAATGAGCGAACATGGTTAAAGCCTTAACAAAATCCAACATTTGTGCAATCAGCAACACCTGTACCAACCTCGATAGTCATAGAGGCATATGCTAACGAGTCCCACAAGGCCAAGTCATCTGATAACATTGATCAAGATAAGATAGAGGCTCTGGAAGCCAGAATCAAATTCATTGAAGAAGGTCAACTATATTAAATATGGCTACAGGGGTAGGAAAAACTCATCCCAAAACTACAACACTACATCCCAAATTGCCAACATAAAAAAACCTGAACCACAAAACTTTCAAGCCAAAAGCCAAAATGGAAATTACCAAAGGATCCAAAAACAACTACCTCCATTACCACTACCCCTGAATGAGATGTACCAGAAGCTATTAAGCATCAGACATATAGCTCCCAAACCTCTGGCACCTTTATAGCCCCCTTACCTCGACTAGTATAAACTAGAGCTCACTTGCAAATACCATGCTGGTGTTGCCAAACATGACATTCATACTTGCAACACCTTCAAGAGAAAGCTTATGCAATTAATCAAGGCAGAGTCGATAGAATTAGAAGACACCCCTAATATAAACATGACATCACTGCCTAATCCTGCTTAAAGCACATTAGGATGAAATGTTTAGGGAACTAGAAAGCATCAATGGTCCAACATGGGTGTGGAAATGATAGCATGAATTTTGGAGGACATAAATTTTGACCGTAGTGTTGTTCTACACTGTCTTTGAGTCCATCTATACAAAACTTTTAGGGAGGAGGCTAGTTTAAGAACAGATTCGCCAAAATAGAGGAATGAAGCCTGCCTTATTATTGCCTTTTATTTAATGCTTTTGATCATGCCTATTTCGGTCTTGGTGGTGATTTGGATCATAATTCCACAAGACTTTCTCTGTCAAAAGTGCCTTCCTTGTTAAATAAAATCATGTGTTTTCTTGTGTTTATATCACTCCTTTTTGTTGTTGTTACATGTAAATAACATTTTGAGCACAACTTTTGCTCACAAAACTACAACATAAAGAATCCTTCGGTGTTTTCCTTTTTTTTTCCCAAAAACTATACATGTTTTCAAGGATTTATTTTTTTGGACCTACAAACTGAGTACAAGAACACAAATCGTGTTGGTATTTGTCCAAAACAAATGTATTCTAAAAATTCAAGTGATGCCTTAGAAAGGTAAACATATACCTAGAAAACTTGAAAGAAAAAGACAAAACAAAAACAAAGACAAAGAAAAAAAATCCCATGAAGTGACTCAAAAGCTGAGTTTTATTTGAATGAATAAATCACTTTGCATACGTGCATGAAAGCAAGACCTATCGATCCTCGATGCATGAGTTTGAGATGAGAAAAGGCCATCTTTGACAATCCTTTCACAAGGCTGAAATATATCCTTTGCAGTCCCATTTTGAGGCTATTACATTTCTTAAAATAACCTTGACTAGGATCACAACCCACACTGGGGGGCAAGTGCGAAAAAACTTAATGATCAAAGTTGCCTACACAAAGCTGGGGCATGATAAAGAAAATCCAAAGGATCCAAAAGATTGAGCTTCTCATAAAAACAACTGAGGTGATTATGATCAACCAAACAAAAATGAAGAAAACAAAGAGATAGAGCTCAAACCCGACACTAGGGGGCATGACAAACCATTTTGGAAAGAAATTCAAAAGAAAAAGGTTAGGAAATAAGCACAAGTGATCCTTAGTCTTAAAATCCCTTAAACACCTTTTGAGCTTGCAAAATATCTTTTTCTTCGTAACCAATAGCCAAAGCCTACATTACGTACCTAATCAAGCCCCTTTTTTTTTTTATCAAATGCAAGCAATTTGGATCAGTAGGCAGTGCTTTCTCGTGCGGGTCAAATCATTATTCATGCAAATAAAATAAATGCTTTGATTCGATTCAGTTTTCAATAACCCTCAAATTGAAATTTAAACCTTTTATGACCAACTAGATGTCACTTCATCTTTAACCCAAAAACAAAACAAAAAGCTTTCATCACTTCAAGAAACCTGTCCATAGGAATCGCTTGAATTCTTTAGAACAAGTTTATTTTGAACCAATGTCAAAATGATTTTTGTGGTTGGAATAACTTGGAAGTTCCAAAAATTTTACATGAAAACATTTCCTTGCACGAAAAACCCAAACTTACTTTCACATTTCCTTACTCCAAAGTAAACCCAATTTGAACACTTTAAGACATGATCAAGCTGGGAGACAATCCAAAAGCATAGGGTAGGGCTGGCTCCATGATTTTCTTCCTAAAAAACACAGTGGCAGAGTGGACAACCCTTGAGATAAAGGAATGAGCAATAAAACTCTTTCAGAGATCCAGCTCATATGATGTGAATTGAGTAATCAAGAATGAAAAAGTCATCGATGTTTGTTATCCAAGATTCTACCTTTTGGGAAAAATAGGATTCCGTACAAAAAAAGGGGACCTATATTTCTCTGGTACGTATACATGCATATTAATCATAATACATTGTTTTCAACATTTCAGCAAATCCTTAATCCATCATCACACCTTCTTTATAGTGCGCCTTTGCACCCTCATCTTTTTTTTTAGTGCACATTTGAGCCCTCACCTTCTTTTTTAGTATCCTTTGCGACTTCACCTTTCTTTTGAGTGCGTCTGTGAGTCCTCATCTCTTAAGTAGTGCGTTTTATAACTCTACCTCATTCGTTGTGCACCTTTGAACCCTCACCTTCTTTTTTAGTGCGCTTTTGAGCTCTCACCTCTTAGGTAGTGCATTTTGTAACCCAACCTCCTTTCAAGTGTGCATTTGAGCCCTTGCCATGTTTTGTCTGGGTATTATTACAATTCGACCATTCTTTCACCTAGGTAGATCACCCATTACAACAAGACCGCTTTTCCTTTTTCCCAATTTTTTAGGTAGGTCATCCATTACAATTCAACCAATTATCCATGTTTTTTTTTTCTAGGTAGGTCACCCATTATAATGAGACCATTCTTTCGCCTGGGTAGATCACCCATTACAATAAGACCGCTTTTCCCTTTTCCTATTTTTTAGGTAGGTCATCCATTACAATTCAACCAATTCTCCATGTTTTTTTCTGGGTAGGTCACCCATTACAGTGAAACCATTCCTCCACCTGGGTAGGTCACCCATTACAATGAGACCACTCTTTCCTTTTTCCACTTGGGTAGGTCACCCATTACAATAATACCATTCTCCATGTTTTTTTTTATCTAGGTAGGTCACCCATTATAATGGGACCATTCCTGCACCTGGGTAGGTCACCCATTATAATGAGACCTCACCCATTACAATGAGACCATTCCTTCTCCTGAGTAGGTCACCCATTACAATGAGACCACTCTTTCTTTTTCTACTTGGGCAGGTCGCTCATGAAAAAAAACCACTGTACGTGTGAGTGTGTGGGTTGGTCACTACTGAAAATAGACCACTTTGAGTATGTGCGGGCAAATCACCCATGAAAATAGACTAGGGTAAGTGTGAGTGTGTGGGCTGGTCGCCCCTAAAAATAGACCACTTTGAGTATGTGTGGGTAGGTCACCCATAAAAATAGACTAGGGTAAGACCACTTTGAGTGTGTGTAGGCAGGTCACCCATAAAAATAGGCCAGGGTAAGCATGAGTGTGTGGGCTGGTCACCGCTGAAAATAGACCACAGGGTAGGTCGCCCATGAAAATAAATCAGGGTAAGCGTGAGTGTGTGGGTTGATCGCTCCTAAAAATAGACCACTTTGAGTATGTGTGGGAGGTCGCCAATAAAAATAGACCACGGTAAGCGTGAGTTTGTGGGCTAGTTGCCCCTGAAAATAGACCACTTTGAGTATGTGTGCGTAGGTCGCCCATGAAAATAGACTAGGGTAAGAATAAGTGTGTGGATAAGTCGCCCGTGAAAATAGACCGTTTTTCTTCAAAATAAGAGGTCGCCTGTGAAAGCAGACCAATTTTCTTCAAAAGGGGTAGGTTGCCCAAGATAATGTGATCGTTTTCCTTTTTCTTCTTTACAAAACTTACAATCTAAAACCACTTGCGAGATTTTGGTTGTAAGCACTGTAAAGAGGGGGCAACTATCATAACCCATTTTTGGGTTATTCACCAATTCACGTTTTTTCTCTCTTCAAAAAAATACAAAAAAAAAAATATGATTAAAAAAATATAACAGTGAAAACAGGATGCTAGAACGCTCAGAAAATGGTCAAAAATTGGTTGACGAGGTTTAAAAATTCAAAGATTAAAATTTGATAGTATTTTGTTGATTGATGTGAGCCCTGTTGACAAACAAAATTCAATTTGAGGAAGAAAGTCTAAAATCAGAAATTTATAGACTCAATTAAATTTTATTTAAGGTTTAATTGAATTTATGGAGGGTTTGATTACAAGAAAATTTGATTTTGAAGTCAATTTAGGCTTTAATTGGAAGAAATTAAAGGTATAGGGTCTAATTATAATTTTTGAGAGTTAATTTGGTCAAATCAGGGGCTTAATTGCATAAATATTGAAGTTTGATGGCCATTTAGGGATTTAATTGAAGAAATCCGAAACCAAGGACCAAAATGAAAAACGCGCTTAAATAGAGGGGCTACAATTAAACTAAATCAGGTGCCAAATTAAAGAAATTAGAAGTTTATTGATCAATAAAGGGTCAAAATGCATAAATTCAAGACCAAGGACAAATGTGAAAAAGACGGCCAACTTCAGGGTCGGCAATTGAATTTGGCAATGATGCAATTGAATTGATTTTTACAATCAAAATTGCAATTGAGGACTCGATTGAATAAATACAAATTGAGGACCAATGTGAATTCTGACATGTTTTTGCCACCTTTTCCTTTTAAATGAAACGTTGCGTTTTGTCCAAAACGTCGTCATTTCATACATTGTTCAACGAAAAAATGAGAGACCGGCCAAACGGTGTTGTTTTGAACGGAACTGTGGGTCTTCTTCTTCCCCTGGACGTGCGAGGCAAGGGAAGAAGCATATTTTTCTTCCCCCTGTTTTCATCGACTTTTCTCCTCTCGCTCTCTCTCTTAAACATCAAAAAGATGCCGACCATAACCCCACTTGCATAAACTCTGATTCGTCGGCTACCACGGGGCGGTGAAAAACAGAGGGGACGTGCCCCTCTAGCGGTTTTTGGGGCGGCTACACAGTGGCAACCCCTGCCTCTCTCCCCCCTGTTTTTCGCCTATAAATACAGGGGAGACAAGGGCAAAGAGAGAGAGAGCACAAGAGAGGGTGGAAGACCGAAAAAAGAAGAAGCAGAGAAGAGAATGAAAAACTAAGAGAGAGAAAGAAAAGAAAAAAAAACAAAGGAAGAAGAGAAGGAAAACATAGTAAAACAAACAAAGAGGAATAGAGAGAAAAAAGAGAGGAGCAGAATAGGGGTAGAGAGGAGAGAACCTAGAGAGGAAAAAGAAAAAAAAAAGAAGAAGAGAAAATAGAAAAAAACAGGGGAAGAAACGGTGAAAACCGTCATCGCCGGCACCTCCACCGTCACCAGCAGCTGCGTCCTGCCACCTCCACCGCCGTTAGCAGCACCGTGAGCCACCGTGGTCAGCCTTCTTCCCTCTCCTCCTCCTCCTTCTCCTCCTTCTTTTTCTTCTACATCTTCTTCTCCACTATTCACGTTGCATGTGAACATTGGAGAGGGCCACTGTTTAATGGGCTGGCAGCGCCGGCCTAGCCCAAAATGATTGGGTCGGGTCCGACCTAATTTAAAAAAAAAATCCTTTTCAAAAATTGTATTGTTTTTTGTATTTTTCTACTAAAATTTGCTTAGTATTTGGTTTGTATTTTTATACCAAAAAAATACAAATCTAGTATTCAAATACCCGGTTTGCATATATATATATATATGATTAGTACTTAAAATTGCATTTTTATCAAGGTTTTATATCATCATTTTGCACTTGAAGTATCAATAACTCCTTAACTAGAACATGTTTTATAATAACAAATCTGATAGTATAAGATACCTTTAATTTATGGTAAATGCTAATTTTAAATGCAGGTATATCTCACAATTCAAAGGATTAATTGTTGTGATTAACCATTGGAAGTGAAATGACAAAAAAAGGTTAAGCTTAGGAAGGAGATGCCAATTCAATTCAAATTTGAACATTGTTCAGTCATTGGGTCATATCTAGAGCTATAGATCTTGGATTTCAGTTTGGTTTATATGGATGGAAAGATAAGAAATAGGCCTACAACTTTCATGGGTAGGGAAAGACCCAAATCTACCGTTTTCAAATTCAAAGTTTGGCCACAAAAGAGAAGATAGAATCTATCCTGCAATCCAGCCCAAACACTGCTCAGATATTTACCCATATCAGGAGTTCTAAAAGGCCAAATGACTTGACATTTGGTGGGTGGAAGGAAAATACAATTTCAAACAACTTTCATATAGAAGACATGCTCAAATTCTGATGGTAGCAATGACATTTCATCCAGACAAGAGCTTGAGGATTATCCACCACGACGTCCACCAACAGCACTACTCAGTAGTTTAGACATATATCGAGCTGTAGTGATCTAAATGTTCTGAAATTTAGCAGGTGGAAGGAAATTTGTAGTTTAGACATATATCGAGCTTGAGGGCCAAATGTTGTTGTTATTTATAATTTATATAGTTCACCTCCCTGTGGTTCGACCCCAGTCTTGTCGGGTAATTTATTACTTTGACACTCATGTACTTGGGATAAGACATCAACTTTTTGATTCATATATGGTATGTTGTTTCTTT
Source organism: Populus deltoides (assembly GCA_015852605.2). Lineage (NCBI taxonomy): Eukaryota > Viridiplantae > Streptophyta > Magnoliopsida > Malpighiales > Salicaceae > Populus > Populus deltoides. Next base: position 15,607,107 of record CM027586.2, on the reverse strand, counting down.
GCACACTAGGAGATGAGGTTGCTTCCAAAGAATATGCAATATCCAGTGGTAGGAAAGCCTGCCTAATTTATATATGAGAAAGCATAAAGATCAAGTGTGTTGTGTGAAGTAAAATATAGACCAATGTCAATGGTGCCTTAAACATAACTTAAAATGCAATGAACTATTTTTATATGTATAATAGTTAGAGCATGCATGAATTGAGAGATAAAGTTAACACTATATGAAATATCACTTTATGTGAGTGTTAGGTATTGTAAGTCACTAACAAGTCTAAAACAAGAATATGGATCTTTTAGTAAAATGTCATTTGCTAAGGTCTTAGTCTTAGCTTTAAATGGAGTGCTCATGAGTTTATTGTCCACCATATAAGCTCATTCAAGGATGGTAAGTGTATATTGTGATTGTGAAAGGCCTTCAGATGCGTGGGTGATCTCAATTTCAAGAAAGTGATTAACTAGTCCAAGATCTATCATTACAAGTTATGAACTCAAAAATTGAATGAAGTTTGTAGTTAGAGTATCAGAAGACACTGTAAGAAGTATATCATTGATATAAAAAAGGATTAGTGTATTAAAATTAAAGTGAAAAATAAATAGAGATGAGTTTGAAAGACTATAAAAGAAACTATATTTAAAAAGAAATGCACTAAACTGATCAAACCAAGCATGAGGTGCTTGTTTAAGATCATAAAAAGTGTTTTGAAGCTTGCAAACATGTGATGGATATTAAGTATCTGCAATTCCTAGAGGTTATTCCATAAGTATATCTTCTAAAATTAATCCATGTAGAAAAGCCTTTTTTATATAAGTTGTGTATGTACCATTTTTGAACTGGTGCTATAGTTATAACCATGCAGATAGTTCCAGGTTTGATAACCTGAGAGAAGGTTTTGGTATAGTCAAATTCTGGTGATACCTATTCGGTACCACTAAATCTTTGAGACAATCTAGTGATCCATGGGTTTGGGTTTTAATTTGAGAACTCATTTAGAGCCAATGACATGCATGGTAGTAGTGCGAGGAACAATTTTTCAAGTTTGATTTTTGTGAAGAGCCTCAAGATCCTTTTCTGTGGCAGCCTTCCAGTCAGGGTGATCTAAGGAAGACGAATGTTGTGATGTTCAAATGGAATCATTGCTGAAATTTTGAGGGAAGTTAAAACATATTTTGGATTGGGCTTAACAATCTCCCTTTGTGATCTTGTAACCATGGTATATGGAAGAGGTACCTGTGTAGATTGAACAAGTTGTGTGATTGATTCCATTGAATTAGACACTGAAAGAGGTGAGTATTTCTCTTACATTTCAAGCTCAGTTTCAGGTGGTACTAGATACAAATCAATCATGGGTTCAATTCAATCATGTTGTCAGGTTTTAGTTTTGTCATGCTGTCGGTTTATTTCAGGATCATTTCCAGGTTCTGCTACCTACAATTAAGGCATGGGTTCAGTCCTAACATGATGAGCTTCATTTTGACTTAGAGTATTGTGAGGAAAAGAACCTGCAGTATCATATGAATTAAGATCAAGTGTTGGAGCAGCAGATAAAGAGCTCAAGCATGGTGGAGTGACTGTTGTGGGATGTATTCCTGCAATGGAATTAGAGTTAGTATGAGGCAACTATGAATCAAATATGTTAATAACATGTAGTGATGTAGGAGACGTGGTGTTGTAATTATGATTTTTTTTATAGGGAAAGAATGATTCATCAAAGACCACATGGAGAGAAATAACATTTGGTTTTGCTGGAAGCATGAAAACATTTGTATCCTTTTTTGTTTATCATTGTATCCTACAAAGATATAAAGGACTGTTTTTTGATAAAATTATGTTGCTACAAATATATAAAGGACTGTTTTTTGATAAAATTTATGTTGCTACAAAGTTATAAAGGACTGTTTTTTTGATAAAATTTATGTTGTCTTGTATCTTAGGTGTAAGGGAAGCTTTTAGACCCAAAGACTTGAGGAGATGAATAATAAGGAAGAGTTTCGTGCAATGTAAAGTATGGAGATTCAGAATTAAGAGCAGATGAATGCAATCTATTAATAAGGTAGACAACAGTAGTAAGAGCTTGTATCCATAAAAATAGAATACCTCTGTGAAATAACATAGTCATACCTGTGGAAATGAAGTGTGATGAAAGTATTTTCCTTCTCCATCAGAATGAAAATCCTTGATCTGTAGTTTAAAGCTTATGTATTTTCCTTCTTCATCTCCACAGGTGTGATGAACCACACCTGTGGAGATGAAGTGTGATGAAACTCTCTCTCTCTCTCTCTCTCTCTCTCTCTCTCTCTCTATATATATATATATATATATATATATATATATATATATATATATATAAGCATTCTATCTGTAAAGTTTACCTTTTCCCTGTAAGGGTGCGGGGTGTATGTAGTTCCATTTTTAATTTTTTTTATAAAAGAACTAAACTAGATCAAGCAATTGAATAGGAAAAACCAGCTTTTAAAAGTGAAATAATTGATAAGAAGCTCTAGATATTCAAAATCAATTTATCAACAGTGGATTTATAAAAACAATTGCTTCTTTTATATAAAAAAAAATTGTAATAATATATTTTAATTAATCTCAAAACACATTAACCTGTCCCTTCCCTTTGATGGCTTTTTAGTCCTACATGCTGTCTTATTGTCTAGAGAAAATTGTTTAATGTGCGATGGGGGGAAGTATAATTATAAGATAAACAAACGTTGTTTTCATTTTGGGGTCTACCTTCATCCACTTGAAATTTTTATCCTCTCATGTTTAGTGGGACAGTGAGCCTAAGATATTTGTAGGTTGATCGGTGATTTTTTTCTATAAAATATATAAAAAAGATGGATCCAGGATTCAACATTAAAGGGCGAAAATGAAGATGTAATATTTTACAGGGATTATTATGTACAAATATACTTGTGGATTTGATTCAAATATTTTACAAATATTCTCAGGAAATGATTCAAATCAATTTTTTAATAATGCATCTGTCTTGTAAAGGAATAAACGACAACGAAGAAATGCACCATCTTTCCCTCTCACTATCAATCTTTCCATCAACTTTATAGGACGCTTGGAAACTTTGTCGGCAGGTGAGCGTGAACGGAGCTAATTTTCAGTCGTACATGCTGTCTTATATTTGTGGAGAAAATTGTTTACTGTACGAGGGAGAAATATAATTATAAGATTATCAAACATTACCTGCAGATATAAGAAAGATAGATCCAGGATTCAACATTAAAGGGCTAAAATGAAGATTTAATATCTTTACAGGGATTATTATGTACAGATATACTTGATCTCTTAGAAATCATTTTAAAGCTAAGATCCGCCCTTGTCAAGCTAGAATCTAGATAGCACAAAGAATCAAGTCCCCTAATTATATATTGCCATATGCATTTATGTTCACATTTATATATTTATAGCCATTGTCATATGCATTTGGGCAGACAAGGCGGGCGGGAGGGAGAGAGAGAGAGAGAGAGAGAGAGGTGTTGCAATATATAGGAAAGAGGGCTCGCTGCTTGGGACCCTATATACAGACACAGTCCTCTGATCTCCGTCCTCAGGTCAGCACTAACTTGTTCTGTTCTTTGAAATGCTTAGTCTTTTTTTTTTTTTTTTGAAATGTTTAGTTTTGGATTTGGTTTAAGCTCTGCAGACATTAGGTGGTTCGGTGTATGTAGTTCCAATTTTTTTTTATTATTATTATTTTAAAGCTTGTTTGCTTGATTATGTTTTAGTTTTCCAGCATGTATAAAACATTTGTAATAAATTTTGTTGTTAAAGTCATTGAACCTGCTGTGAAATGATCAGAGGTTCGACTTTAGATTGCTATGGGTATTAAGATAGCTCTGCGCAAGACTTGATTAGTTTTTTAATAGAACTTAAGCAATGGAATAGTTTAAGTGAATCGACTTACGAAGAAATGCACCATCTTTCCGTCTCACTATCAATTTTTCCATCAACTTCGAAGGATGCTCGGAAATTTTGTCGGCAGGTGAGTGTGAACCAGCTAAGGCTGCATCCAAATATAATTATAAGATAAACAAGCATCGTTTTCATTAGGGGGTCTTCCTTCATGCATTTGAAATTTTTAACTTCACATGCTCAGTGGGTTGATCGGTGGGTTCTTTTATATATATAAAAGACTATCTGCAGATAGAAAAAAAGATGGATCCAGGATTCAACATTAAAGGGCTAAAATGAAGATTTAATAATTTTACAGGGATTATTATGTACAAATATACTTGACCTCTCAGAAATCATTTTAAAGTTCACATTTATATATTTATAGCCATTTCATATGCATTTTGGATAGAAAAGAGATTTAGGACCTGTATGGAACGTGGTTTAAATCGTGTTTCTTTAAATTTTAATTTACGCGGTTAAAACCGTGTTTCTTTAAATTTTAATTTATTTTTGTTTGAAATTAATTTTTTTAATGTTTTTAGATTATTTTCATGTGTTGATATTAAAAATATTTTTTTAAAAAAAATAAATTATTTTAATGTATTTTTAAATGAAAAACACTTTGAACCGCAACCGATACCACAATTTCAAGGAAACACTTAGAGAGAGAGAGAGAGAGAGGGAGGGAGGTGCAGCAATCTATAGGCTGGGTTCGACTTTAGATTACTATGGGTAAAAAACTTTAGTTAGGCTGTTCAAAATCTGATCTCCACTATCTAGATTATAGATCCTCGTATCTTAATTGTATCTATAAATTCTCAGCTAAATTGATCCATATACGACGCATATAGTAGCATTTGCTCAAAACTGGATAAATCACCCAAATACTATTTCTGGGAAGGTAATATACGCATATAGTAGCATTCGATAACTTCAACCAGTACAAGTTTTAAACTTAAAATTTTTTTATTTAAGAGAATGTGTTAAAAAATAATATAAATTATATCTTATGATTTTTTTAATAGCTTAAGTTATTGGGGTTGAGATAGTTATTCGAGAATAACCTTTATGTAATGCATCATCGATGCAAAAAAATTGAATAACTTAAGTGCTTTAAATTTGAAAAATCTGAAAATTAAACACCATGCATATAAACAAATTATATCAAATTTTCACATAAATTGACGTTTAAGTGAGAACGACTGAATCGATGGAGTGTACATACGTTCCAAAAATATTAAATGACTGATCAAGAGTAATTACAACAGTTCATCTGAAATTTTCGTATGATTTTCTTATAGCATTGCTCGAAAAATTACATGGACAAATATAGTCATGAAGTAGTATGGAAAAATGTGCTTTGATTTTGTGAAATAACATAGAAATCACTATATTAGTTAGGTAAAAATATATCTAAAAAGAAAAAAAATCTAAATTGAACTATATACCTTCCATTGATTCTAGGTTTGTCGCACCGAACCTGCAGACTGGAAAAGGATAAATTTACTGCAAGGGCTTCAAACATGAAAAACGATGTTGAACAGGCAAGGGCATCAAACATGGAAGACGCTGAGTCAAGTGCTCCAAACAAGGGAAAAGTTATTGATGTAGGAAGTGATTCAGACATTGATAAGGATACTAACAACGCATGCTCAAATATGGTAAGGGATGCCAAGTTAAGTGCTTCAAACAAAGGAAAGGATACAGCAAGTGCCTCAAGTATTTCAAACCCGGAACTCAAAATTGAGATGACTAGCAGGATTTTGGAACAGCTGCATGATAAGATGGAAGGGATGACCTCTCAACAGGAACGGACTGATTGCTCTATATACAGGGTGCCCAAATCGCTTCGAGGCGTAAATTGGAAAGCCTACACTCCACTACTGATTTCAAGACGTCCTCTTCACCGCGAGACTAAAAGAATAGAGGCCATGCAAAATCATAAATGGAGATGTTTCAAAGAGTTTACTGAACAGGATGGGATGAATGAGGAGAAAATTAGGGATCTTGTGATTAGCATTCAGAATAAAGAAAAGTATATCCGAGTCTGTTATTCAGAGAAATTCAACCGAATCAGTAGCTGTGATTTCATAGAGATGATCCTGCTGGATGCTGTCTTCGTCATTAAGTTTTTGAACGAGTATAAACAGCCTAAGCATTTTGAGCCCAGGATGTTGTTTGACATACGAGAAGACTTGATTCTACTTGAAAACCAACTACCTGTCTCCATCATTTGGGATACATATCATGAGATCAATCGCGATCTCCGAGATACAACATCGGAAGATGCAACATGGGAATCTTTTCTTGATCTTATTACCTATGCTTTTGGAAAGCACACCGGCGATCTTGCTACGTTTCATTTTGAAAAGCACAAGTTTTCACAAGTGGCCGAAACCAAACAGAGTGTAAAGGGAAGCAAGCATTTCACTGATTTACTAAGGAGTTTTATGCTGAAGGGATCCATTGACCGAACTTATAGTTTTAATCCTATCAAGCTGAAATATAATGCGGTCATGCTTCGCAAGGCAGGAGTGAAGTTTCAGGTCACCCAAGACAAATGCCTGGTCAACATAAAATTTGAGAAAGGAGTGTTGAAAATACCACGCCTGGAAGTTGATCACAGCTTCGAACGTCTTGTACGAAATATCATGGCCTTGGAGCAGTGCTGCTACCCGTTTGAAGCTTATGTATGCAGTTACATTAAGTTTATGGACCATCTTATCGACAGTGCAGAAGACGTGGGTTTGCTAGTCGGAAAGGGAATCATTCTCCACTGGCTAGGTGACGATGCCGCAGTTTCAAATGTGATTAACAATTTTTGCGAAAATATTGGTAACAATTACACTTGTTTTGGTGATATCTCTCAAGAGATAAATGCCCACTATGAGAACCGCTTTAACCATAGAAAGGCAACCTTGAAACTTGTATATTTCCCCAATATTTGGAGAGGTACGGCAACTGTTGCAGCAGCTATCCTGCTAATCCTCACTTTCATACAGACTATAAGTTCCGTAAAATCGTTATAATGATTTTATCTTGCTTAGTTTCATTGATCCTACGTAATAATGGATTGGATTGTTATTGTTAATTTCCTTTGAAAAATGTTTTTAAATTTTGAGTTTGTGTTGTTTGAACCAATAATATGATGGTTGTCGCATATTTGCGGCGTCGCAGCGAAAACATTCACTCTTAAAATTTAGTATTTAATCTGAAAATGTGGGGAAACAAAGAATTCTTGTCTTTTATTAGTGGAAAAATAGAATGAGAGTCGCCACCTAGTATTTTGGTCACTAGAAACCCTAATTGGTTTCAGAGATCGGGTACAGAGACTAGATGCGTAAAGGGAAAGTATTAGCACCTCAAATACACCCTACCTAAGGTAAGCTGCTTTGTTTTATTGTCTGATAAAATCTAAGGTCCTGTCGTGTTTTCTAGTTGTTGGTCCGTCTATGGTTTAAGAAAAGTCCTCCTCGGTAAGGAAGTCCTTGTCTTATCGGGTAAAACCTGACCGTTCTAACACTAACAAAAGAATTTAATATCCGGCATACGTCTTACGTATAAGGTCGTAACCCCAGATATTAAAAATAAAGCAAAATAATTTTTTTGGAATTTTTGAAATATTGGCCAGTTCTCGTGACTTTAATAAACCGGTTATTAAAGCCAAAATGTATGCTAAAACTTTTTTTTTTATATATCAAGATGCAATATGATTTTTATTATTTTTTTTTTAGAGAGATTTGGCCGTATGCATGAAAAGAAAATATTTTTTATTATTATTTTTTTAATGTCTTGATGAAAACCGGGTATTTTAATACCGGATTTGTATCTTTACAGTATAAAAATACAAACCGATATTGATCAAAATGCAGTAAAAACTTTACAAAAAAATCACAGATTTTTTTGAAATACTTTTTGAAGAATTTTTTTTGGGCTGGGTCCATGTGGCTGGGTTGGACCCAGCAAGCCTGGTCGGGTCACTGGCCCAAGCCAGTGACCTGATTGGCTTTTAAATGCAAGCGTGCGTGAACAATTCACGCACGCCTGCTGCAGCGACAAAGTAATTAAATTGCAACTGCACAATATTTGTGCAATTATAAACGGAACGAAAAGGAATGAAAAGCTTACCTGGTTCACAGCCGCTGCTGGGAGAAACCCCTCTTAAGCTTGTCGCTGGGATTCTGGGAAGAAGCTATGATGCCACTCCCTATCTTGCTCGGTCTGGTTCCTGGTTCTGGAGAAGGGGAAGTTGATGGTGATGTCGTCCTCGTCTACTGACTTCTTCTCTCCTCCTCTGTTCTCCCCGTTTTCTTTCTGCCCCTGCTCTCCCTTACTCTTCTTCTTTCTGCTCTCTCGTTCTCCTCACTATCTCCTTCTTTTTTTTCTGTCTTTTCTCCTTTCCTCCTCCCTTTCTCCCCCCTCTGCACTGGCTTCGTCGTGGTGCTGCTGCTCTCGTTGGTTCACAACGGCAGCTTCGCCGTTGCAGATGAAGATGATAGTGTGGAAGGGCTGTTCCACCAACACTGCTCCTCTCCTCCTGTTTTTTCTTTGCTGTCCCGTTCCTCCTCCTTTCTCCCCTCTTTTTTCCTTTTTTCAGTGCAGTACATCCTCTGGCTTTTATAGCCAGAGGATGAAAGCGTTTTCCCTTTGATGTTGCAGGGATGGAGTAACGGCCGGCGTGCATCATGGTAGCCTTGAAACATGCCCCCTTGATTGAAGCAAATTGTGCCTTCGCCGCTGCAAACTTTTCTCGGCCAGCTCACGTAACATAAAGAAGACAGTAAACAGTGTTGAATAAAACGGCACCGTTTTGCAACTTTAAATGATATTTCCGATTTGGTCCTTGGATGTTAATGCAATTTTGTAATCAAGCCCCTGGATGAATTGTAATTGGATCCCTTGATCTTAGCGCTTTTCTGGTTTGGTCCTTGGTTTCGGATTGTTTCAATTAAGTCCCTAATTGGCCATCAAAATTCAATAATTATGCAATTAAGCCCCTGATTTGACCAAATCAACTCTTCAAAATTATAATTGGACCCCAGAACTTTAATTTCTTCCAATAAAAGCCTAAATTGACTTAAAAAATCAATTTTCTTGCAATCAAACCCTCCACAAATTCAATTAAACCTTGGATAAAATTTAATTGAGTCCATAAACATCTGATTTGGGCTTTGCTTTTTTAAATTGAATTTTCCTTGTCCCTAGGGCTCTCATCAGTCAAAAATATACTATCAAAATTTTAATTTTTGTAATTTTGAACCTTGTCAATCAATTTCTGTCCTCTTTTCAGCATTCTAGCATCCTTTTCTCACTCCTATTATTTTTGGATTTCCTTCGAATATTTTTTTATATATTTTTTTCGTATTTTCTCATTTTCTTTTTTTTATTTTGTTTTGTGGGAACCCAAAAATGGATAACAACAGATGCTTCCTCTTTACAATGCTTACGAAGCAAAACATCATCAATGTCTTGCATAATAAGCTTGTAAAGGAAAAGAAAAAGAAAAAAAAAACGATCTCATTATCTTGATTTATTTTATTAAATACAAAGATAAAGTTTTTGATTTCTAATAAAAAAAATTTACATACTAGAAAACACACATATTGACAACACTTAAAAGGTTTTTGTTTTTGTTAGAAAAAACACTCTTAATCCCGCACGTAGAGAGTGTGACTGTTTGATCATTTAGAAAAAAATTACTATAAAATTGCTTTTTAATGTACCTATCTAACTTACAAAATGCATATTGTAGGTCTCAAATTTCTTTTTCTCAACACCATAAAAATACTATATCATATGTGATGTGATGTGATATTTTATTTTATTTTTTTTTATTTTTTTGTGAAAAGCAGATCATGAGAGTTGACAAGGTAAGGTTGTCTTGATTCATCTTATTAAATTCATACGTTCTTAAAAAAGAAAAAGAAAAAAGTGGTCATATATATTCAAAAAGAAAAGAAAAGTGAAATATAAACCCATATGCGTGTATGTGAACAAGGTTGTCTTGATTCTTCTTATCAAACTCATACATTCTCAAAAACAAAAGAAAAAAAGTGGTCGTATATATACTTTCAGAAAGAAAAGAAAAGAAAAGAAAAGAAAAGAACAGAGAAGTGAATTATGCTAGTGTCATGCTAAGACCCACCATTGATGGGAAACATGCACAATAAGATAGGGATAAAGTGTATAACAAGCTATTCTTAATTAGTTAGCTTCTGGCGGTCTGCATGCAATCCCTAACATACCAAGTTATAAGAGGATTAAGTACATGTAAACCTTTTTAGTCCCTCCTACAAAAGAAAGTGCCATTAACACTTACATATATGATTGGATATGTCATGATGAATGCTAGAATTACTTTCGAAGTTATGGTTATTTTACTTTGATTCATTTACAAAAAAGTTCAAATAAATTTAAATGAAATAACGATTATTTCTTAAAAATAATTAATCCCTTTTTGTGTCCATCTGTTTGGTAAATTTCATGAGCTCTTTATCTTTGTCGGGAACTGACTCAAAAAGTAGAAAAATCATTCGGAATATGAATACGATAATTTGAGTTGGATTTGGATTAGTTAGTGCCAAAAGTAAAAAAAAACAGCACAGTAAAATAATTTTTTTAGTGGAATGGTACAGTTTAAGAAATATTTGGTAAAATAGTACAATTTAAAATTATTCGTAATATTTAATAAATTGAGCATGAATTTAGTAAATTATGTGTTGCATTAAATTTTAAATAAGTTGTCAAATTTGGTATTTTGTTTGAATTACTTGAAATTAGCTACGAATACAATTTGTAATTTGATTTGATTTTATGCAATTGAAGATGAAAATATCATGAATTGATTCCATACAATTTAGTTTAAATTATGTTCAATTCTCTAAAATTAGATTTATTTCTTTTTTATAGAATCTATTGTTCCTAATATTAAAAGTAGTATCATATACAATAACGAAAAAATTATGTTATTAAATTATGATAATTTAGGCTTGTCATAAGAAATAAAAGAAATTATATGTTATGGACTTAGGTGGAATTACAAGGATATTGAAGTTAATATAACTTGGAGGTGTCAAGTTGAAAAACATTAGTATTATCATGTACCAATTGTATATGATAATAGTTTCAAAATAATGATAGATTTTTTTTGTTTATGAAACTTTTGATTTAATGTTAGTATATTATTAATATTAGGTTGGTTTGTTGTCATAGGAGGGTTAATACCACCTATATGCTTTGTAATATTAACAAAGGATACACCTATATATGTTTTGGTGGCTCATTATTAGTCCCAATTCACTTATGAAATTTAAAAAGAGGTTAACTCTTGATATTGCCGTGCCTTAAATAGAAGGTAATCATTGTATTGATAAACTTGGCTCATTTAGTGGATGATGTAGACAAAAAGAGATAGATAGATAAGTGAGTTAGGTTGAATTATTTTGGGATTGCAACCAGTAAAATGTTGAATTGTTTAAGTATTTTAAATTTTTTATATATGCATGTATGTATGTTTATTTATTTATTTGCATTCATCTCATGAAAACATTATCATATATAACAGCTCATAAATATGACGGATGATAACATTTGAGGTTTATGTTTTGAGTTTATGCTTAAACTATTTGTGATTATGAACAGTATCAGCTGTTACATTTGAGTTATTGTGGTTATTAGCATGTATTTTTAAACGAGATAAAATTTCGAATGGAACACTCATGCAGGTCTAAACGCCGCATATAAAAAAAAACCATAAATGGAAACCGTGTTATCAATTAGGCTTGCGTTTCGAAACTTCAACAAACTCTAACTGTGTTATTCGTCAAAAAAACAAAAAATTGCATCTGTAGAATTTAACTTTATGTGCTTTTATCTTTGTCGGGAATTGACTCAAAAAGTACAAAAATCATGCGGAATATGACTACGATCATTTGAGTTAGATTTGGATTAGTTTGTGCTTTTGAATTGAATTACTTTAGTCTTGATTCTTGTAGACATTGGACCCATTAATTTGTACTTGGAGGTCCTAAATTATTTGATTTTAAAATAAAAAGTAGCACACTAAAAATAAATTTAGTGAAAAAGTATAGTTTAAAAAAATGTTGGCGAAATAACACTTTTAAAACTGTCACGATATTTAATAAATTGAGCATGAAAGAAGTTGAATTACAATGAATTATTTATTGTGTTGATTTTTAAATAAGTTGTCAAACTTAATATTTTATTTGAATCACTTCAAATTAGGTATGAAAGTTTACAATTAGGTTTGCTATTATACAATTGAGCATAAAATATCATGAATTATGTTTAATTTTTGTGAAGTATGTGTTGCATCAAAAGTTTGGGAATTTATTTGAATTTGCTATAAATTTGTACAATTAAAGTTGATTTCATACTATTTAATTTAAATTATGTCTAATTCTCTTAAATTAGATTTATTTATTTTTATAGAATTTCTTATAATATATATTTTTAGGTTATGTCATTACAATTGTACTATTATTCCTAATGTAAACAGTAGTATCATATATAATATAATGGTGAAAGTAATGTGCTTTTAATTATTAATTTAGACATGTCGTATACAGAAATAAAATAAATTATATGTTATGGACTTGAGTGGAATTATAATGATATTGAAGTTGATATAACTTTGAGGTGTCAACTTAGAAAACATCAGTATTATCATGTACTGATTGTATATGATGATAATTTCAAGACAATGATGGATTTTTTTTGTTTATGGAACTTTTAATTTAATGTTAGTATTGTATTAATAAGGTTGACTTGTTGTTATAAGAGAGTTGAGAGGCTACCTATGTGCTTTGTAATATTAATGAAGAAAATAAAGGATACATCTATTTGTGTTAGTGGTTCACTATTTGTCAAAATGCACTTGTAAATTTTAGAGAGATGTTAACTCTTAATGATTTTCTGTCCAAAGACGAGGTCACTCAGTTAGGAGGTAGTCATCATATTAATGAACTTGGCTCATTTAGTGGATGACACAGACATAGATAGATAGAAAGACGAATTAAGTTAAACTATTTTGAGATTGCAATTAGTAAGATATTGGATTGTTTAAGTATTTTAAATTTCTTATGTATGTATATATGTTTGTTTATTTATTTGCATCCATCTCATGAAAACACTATCATATATAATAATTCATAAATATGGTGGATGATAATAATTGAGGTTTGTGTTTTAAGTGGTATTAGTGAGGCTACCTGTTAGTATAAACCGTATGAGATGTTACATTTAGGTTATTATGGTTATTAGCATGTATTTTTAAATGGGATAAGATTTTAGGTAGAATCCTCATGCAAGAGAAATTTTATTAAAATTAGATAATAATTTACCTTAAATCTCACAAGAACCCTTCAAATTTGTAGAATGTAAGGAGAGATTTTGATATTGGAATTTCATTGGCCATAGCGATTTAGCTTCTGGAACTTTTTAGTCATTTCATTAGCTATTACAGTTTTAAAATACGACATATAAAAAATTTATGTTTTACCTTGTTTGTTTTTACGTTTCAAAAACGTTTTTGAAAAAAATAATTTTTTTTTAAGTTTTCAGATTATTTTTATAAACTGATGCAAAAAATAATTTTAAAAAATAAAAAATATTATTTTTATATTTTTTAAAATATAAAATATGTCGCAACTAATCTCTCAAATATCCTATAAAGAAACACGAAATTTACTTTAACTTACGGTTCTAAACTCCACATATAGAAAAAAAGTGAAAACTTCAACATACTCTAACGTGTTATTCGTCAAAAAGTTTTTTGCATCTGTAGAAATTTAACTTTATGTGCAAATAGCAAAAACATTTTAAAAAAAATTAAAATTTATTTTATTTTTTACTTTACTTCAAATTAATTTTTTTTTTATATTTTCAGATCAGTTTTATGTTCTAATATCAAAAATAATTTTTTAAAATAAAAAAAATATTATTTTTATATTTTTTCCAATAAAAAACACTTTAAAAAATAATCACAACTATACTTCAAACATTCTCAAAATAAACACGGAATTTACTTTAATTGACGGTTCTAAACTCCACATATAGAATAAATGAAAACTTCAACATGCTCAAACGTGTTATTCGTAAAAAAAAAAAAAAAAATTGCATCCGTAGAAATTTAACTTTATGTCCAAATAGAACAAAATAGCCAAATTATTTATTGATCTTTTACAAGTGGAGTAATGATGGGCTGTCCAACCTGGGCCATCCTCTTAATCAAATGCTGGCTTTCATGTGCCCGAAACTCACGGTCATGGAAAGTGAGGAAATCATATTTCACTTTCTAAAAAGCTACGAATTGAACATATTGTTTTAAAAAACAATAAATTGCTAAATGCATTAATAAAACTGCATTTCATGAAAAATACTTTCTTAAATCAATTTACGAAATTCATACAAAACAGAATCTAATGCACATGCCTCTTTATTATTGTGATTTTCAATTACCGGTCCTTGCATATATATTTGGCGCAACCATTTGGCTTGGTAAGAGCAAGAGCAAGAGAGATAGAGAGAGAGAGAGAGAGGCTGCAATATATAGGAAAAGAGGCTCGCTGCTTGGGAACATATATATAGAGATACAGTCGTCTGATCTCCCTCAGGTCAGCACTAACTTGTTTTGCTCTCTGAAATGTCTAGTTTTTTGAGATTTTACGTTTTGGAATTGTTTCAAGCTCTGCAGACATTACGTGGTTCAATATATGTATAAGCATTCCAAGCTGACTTCATCTTTCTTTCTTTTTTTGAGATAGTGCCAAAATCATTTTCAATTCAATAATGAAACACAAATATCAAGTTAGCTTTTAGTTGATCCATATAAAAAAAAACTTAATTTATAAGAGAGATAAAATATAATAGATATTAGGAGTGAGCATCGTTCAATAAATCCTAAATTATCCAAACCAATAGGGTATAAAATTGTATGTTTAAGTGATAAAAAGAGAGAAAAGAATGAGTTACATTGAGGGGGATATATAGAGAAGAAGAAAATGAGTTATTGGTGAAAGATATAGAGTCGTCAAAAAGGACATGAAAGTTGAGTTATATGTAGAATATAAAGATTATTGATAGATTGTAAATGAGAAAAATAAAATGTATCCTTTAAAATGTAAAGACATCTCTGGTTTGAATTCTATCTTCTGTATTTTTAACTCACATGCAAGTGATGACGAGTTTTCCTCAATGATTTGGTTCTTGGGAGTAGTTGTTCACCAATTGATGGCGTCCAAAAGTTTGTGCGCAATATAAAAAAAAATTAAAATTTTGATGTAAATTTAAATAAAAAAGATGTAACTTGAAATTTTAAAATTTTAAATTTTTGTGATTGGTGCTACTAAATTCAGGAACATAAAATGTCATGAATAAAAAAGTGCCTTAATTTTGTGAAATAACACAGAAATTACTATATTAGTACATATATCTCAAAAAAATAATCAAAATTGAGCTATATATATACCCCTTCCGTTCATTCTTGGTTTGTTTCACCGAACCTGCAGACTGGAAATGGTTAAACTCAGTACTGCATGTGCTTCAAGAATGAATAACGAATCTGAAGGAGAAAGAGCATCAAATGGGGAAGATTATGACATGACTAGAAATATTGTGACACGGCTTAACAGTATGGTGGATTCGTGCACACCTCAACAGGACCTGTCTGAGTGCCGTATCTACAAGGTGCCCAATTTGCTTAGAAACGTAAAACCGGAAGCCTACACTCCACAACTGATTTCAATAGGTCCTCTTCACCGCGGCGATGCCAAACTAGAGATCATGAAAAGGGAGAAATTGATATGTTTTAGAGAGTTTAAAGAGAATAAGTTGAGTGACGAGAGAATTATGGACCTTGTGAACATCATTCGGAATAAAGAAAAGAATATCCGACAATATTATTCAAAGAACTTCAACGAAATTGCGAGCAGGGATTTCATAGAGATGATCCTGCTGGATGCCGTCTTCATTATTGAGTTTTTAAAGGAGTCACATGGTGTTGGAGGGGGTCCTAAGAATTTAGAGCCTTGGATGATGTCCGACATAGAAGAAGACTTGAAGCTACTTGAAAACCAACTACCTTTCTTCATTATTCAGGAAATAGATGAGGAGGTCAATCGCGCTCGCCAAGAGTTACCAAGCATTCCTGTTCTTCGTCTTGCTACCTCTCATTTGGGAAAGTATTGGCTTTCAGATGAGGTACAAAACGACCCGAAAGTACAGAGAAGCAGGCACTTCACTGATTTACTAAGGAATTTAATGCTGAAGGGAGTCATTGTGAGAAGTTTTACTTTTGATAATATCAAGCTGAAATATAGCGCCGTCATGCTTCGCAAGGCAGGAGTGAGGTTTCGGGTCGCCAAAGAGAAATGCTTGCCTAACATAAGATTTGAGAAAGGAGTGTTGGAAATACCACGCTTGGAAGTTGATTACAGCTTCGAACGTTTTGTACGAAATATCATGGCCTTGGAGCAGTGCTACAAACCGTTTGAAGCTTACATATGCAATTACATTAAGTTTCTGGACAATCTTATCAACAGTGCAGAAGACGTGGATTTGCTAGTTGGAAAGGGAATCATTCTCCACTGGCTAGGTGACGATGCCGCACTTTCAAATATGATTAACAAGCTTAACGAAAATATTGGCGACACTTCCACTTGTTATGATGATATGTGTAAAAAGATGAATGACCACTATGAGAACCAATGGAACCGTATGAAGGCAAGCTTGAGACTTGTATATTTCCCCAATGTTTGGAGAGGTACGGCAACTGTTGCAGCAGCTATCCTCCTGGTCCTCACGTTGATACAGACTATCACTTCCGTAAAATCGGTATTCTAGGATTTTATCTTGTTTAGTTTCATTATTCCTACGTAATGATGGGCTGGATTGTTATTGTTTAGATTGCCGTTTCATTTTGGGTTTGTGTACGTCGTTCTGAACTAATAGCATCGTATCAAATTCTTGTTGTAATATTGTCCAAAAATTGAGTTTGTACTTGTTTCCTCTCAAAATTCTCTTCTTTTAAGATCATCTTCAGATTAAACGAAGCTGAATAATTAATGCATGATCTCGATCTCGATTTCAATATCCCCAGTTCACCAACAATGAATTTATCAGGTTTTATACATTGTTGATCACTTTTTCTCATGTTTAATACCTGGGTATTTTTTATTTTTATTTTTTAACATTAGATATTAACCTTAAAACGTCTAGAATATGTGTCGTGTTTAATGGTTTAAAATGGCAAAATTTATTTCTGTTTCACGGTTTAAAATGGCAGAGTTTAATTCTAGCAGCAACGGTTTTCCATATCTCTTATATAAATAGGGGATATAGGGACTGTTTAGAGACATAGAAACTGAGCAAAGTCTTCTATCCACTACCTTCCTATACCCCTTTTTTTTTTTTTTAGTAATTGTCACGGGGTGATGTCGGGATGACGCACTAAAATGCTTTCTGAGAGATATTGTTGGGAAGAAAAAGGTTTTGGATTTAATTATAAAATTATAATTAAGATTCAGGAGTTGCCACTTAATATTATGATTATTATGAATCCTATGGTTTGCGAGAGTTTGAGTAAGGGATTGATTGTGTAAGGAAAATATGTATCACCCTCAATGCACCCTACCTAAGATAAGTTACATTATTGTTTGATTGTTTTTCTATGTCAAGTTTCTATTCGTTAGTCTCATCTAACGTTCAAGGCAGATCTCCCTTCGTAAAGAAGTCTCCACCTCATCGGGTTTAATCCTAACCATTCTAAAATCTGAATTTTAGCATCGCATTTATTTTGCACTTTATATCTTTAATACTTGAGGGTATACTTTACGGTGTAATTTTACACCTTCAACTATTAAAGTGTATATCTAAACCCTAATATAAAATGAGAAAAATGATTGGTGATGTTACAACCCCATTTCCAGGACTATCACATCAATCATAAAAAGGGAGAAACATGGTGAATTTTTTTTTTTTGGCATTCATACAAAGTTTGCTAAAAATTTTACCGAAATTTTGGTAGAGTCTCCTTTATACGAAGAGGTCTCAAGTTACACATCCATTATTCACTACTTATACACATTTCAATCATACCACATCTCAAACATCATATTATTCAAGATTACAAACACAATATTCATCCTATAAGGTTGGACATAATTTTAATTCTTAAATAAAAGAAACAAACATACATTATGATTTCAAATACATAGTAATATATTTTACATTCAGACATTGCTTTAAAGGATCTACTACAATTCAAGTCATATAGTTCATTGAAGGGCAAAACACATCGATGTTCATTTAATGTTTTTTATATAACACAAAAACTAGAAGATATGGAATATTGCTCCTGTCATGAATATAATGAACCTGCAACAACATAATATTTGAAAATAATTATATTAAAAGCAATAATTTTTTAGAGAAGAGAAAACAATAATACATATATACATATATTCAATGCTATGAATTATCATCATTTCTTACAATTCCTGTCCAATGTTTCTAAGTGCATTGTTCTAAGAATTATTAAATAATTCCCTCCTCCCTTTTTATTCCACTATTTTAACCAATATTTACCTCTTCGGGGTTGGAGGGATAATTCCTTTAAGGTGTCAAACCCCATTTCATTAAAATTTTCAATCATCCTCCATCAACGATACCATCATAATACTTTTTCCCCAAATCTTGAAAGGAAATGCCAACACTAATGAATTTCATTAGTGTCATTAGTCACCCATGTCGGGACCGACTAATTAAGTTCATTATAATGCCGACATCAACGCAAACGATTGATGTCATTGACCATTTGCAACCCGAAATGGTCAATTAATTTTTTTTCCATAACACATTGGAATATTCCTAGGAATGTCGATGTCAAGATTCTTGACACCATTAGCTTTCACACCAGAAATAACTAATCAAGTTTCATATGAATGCCGATATCGATGTCATTAGTCACTATCATTAACTATTCTTATCCTAAATAGTTAATCAAGTCCACTGTCCCTTGTTTATAAGGATGGTAATGCCAATGTTAGTAAACCTTACTAACATCATTAGCCTTTGTACTCGGGACCGGCTAATCAAGTTCAAGAAGCGATTATCAATGCAATCCCATAATATAATTCATGTTCTTAACCAAACCAATTAGTCAAATCCATTTTTATTCCTCATTTATTTCACTTTATCTCCTCTCTTTGTGGGTTCACCCATAGATTTACAATCCAAGAATCAAACAAATTATTAAAATCATCGTTATGTAAAAATGTATAAGTATAGATCATCTACCTATTGCAGAACCTCGGTTCGCACTCTCTTGTTGTTGTTGTGTCCCTCCTGCAGTTCCTCTTGATGATAATTTGAATTTCACTTCTTAATTGATTGAAAAATTTCAGCCCCTTCCTCCTTGCATTCAGCTGGCCCCCTACTCTTTTTTCATTACAATTTCTACACTTGTTTCTTACCAATTCTTTTGTCAAGTGATGCTTTCTCCTAACAACTTATATAAGATTGTAAAATTTTGCTAAGTTTACTCTCTCTCTCTCTCTCATTTGGCTCCATTTCTTTTCTTTTTCATAATTTGAGTCATGCTCCTTATATCTTTCATAATCTTTTTATTTAATTGCATTATTATTATATTAACTATTATAATCTTTACTCTATTTTATTCCTCAACACCTTTTTACTTTGATCCACGATTTTGACTGGCTTTATCTCTAGTGTCAAATCTTCTCTTACTTCAATAGGGACTGGTGGTTGCACTCGTGAGGGATCCACCTTCATCTTTCGTAACAAAGACACACGGAACACATTGTGGATCTTGTTTAGATGTGCGGATAGTTCCAATCGATAACCAACTGGCCCTATCCTTTCCATAATTTCAAAAAGGCTAATGTACCTAGGGGCAAGTTTTCATTTCATCCCAAATCGAATGATGCCCTTCTACAATGATACCTTTAAGAATACTCTATCCTCTATTTGGAACTCTAATGGTCTCCTCCGATTGTCCGAATAACTTTTTTGTCTATCATGGACTTCCTTCATTCTTTGCTTGGTAGTTTTCACTTTATTAGTCGTTAGCTGCACCATTTTGGGCCCCAAGAGTTTCCTTTATCCTACTTCATCCTAGCAGATCGGGTGTGACATTTCCTCTTGTACAGTGCTTCTTATAGAGTCATCCCAATAGAAGCTATCATAACCCAATTTTTGAATAAATAATACAAAATGAATGGATAAAAATATATTTGAGAATGAAGTTAAGACAATACAAAATTTGAAGTTTGAGGATGTAATTATTAAATTTGAGAGTCAATTGGTCAATAATTGAAGAATTAATAAGTTGGATACTTTAATTAAAAATTTGAATTAGTTTAATTAATAAATCAGGTGCTTAATTAAAGAATTGATAAGTTTGAGGACTTAGTTAAGTTTTGATTTAATTGATTAAAAAGATCAGGGGTTTGATTAAAGAAATACCAGATTTGTGGGTTGATTAGAAGCAAAATTTCAAAAAATTAAGAGACTGAGACCATAGTGAAATTGCTGGTTTACTTTAGGAATTTTGACTGATTTTCAGGGATGATTTTGAAAGAATTAAAAATTAAAGATTTAATTAAGGGTCAAATTGAACAATCCGGAAATTAAGGACTGTTTTGTAAACGGTGTTATAATTTAGGGGTTCAATTGAAATTAATCCAAATGGCAAAATTGAAAGGAATTTTTAATTAATTGAGATCCAAAGGTTAAAATTCCAAAGATCAAGGGTCAAAATAAAAATGTCCATTGCTGCCGAAACGTCGTCGTTGCTGGTGGAACAACCATGTTCGTCTTTTCCATCCCGATTCAACAGGCTGAAAATCTGCAACGAATTCGATCCAATCATTGACCACATCTCTCGCCCATGATCTCGTTCGTGGAAAATAACAGTCCTGCGAAGGCATATTTGACTGTTATTGTTTTATTGAAAATAGCAGTCCTGAAAATAACAGTTCTCAATAAATTACATGTTATTGTTTTATTGAGAACATGACATTTAAATAATGTCACATTTCATAGACACCATATTTAAATTAATGTTAAGGTAATTTTAATTGATGTAACTGTTCACAACATGAACTGTATTTTGTATTTTGAAATTGTTGATATGCTTGGGACTGCTATCTGGCCAAGGGCTTGCGAAGCAGGTAGGATGTAAGCACAAGTTGGATTTCAAGGACTTCGGTTTCATTTCGCCGACCAGCTAAGAGACTTTTAGCACAATTCTGACAAAATAATTACTCGCTTGGAAAAAATCTCACGTAAATAAGAAATATTTGACGACAAAATTCTGACAAAATAATTACTCGCGTGGAAAAAATCTATAGTTAACGAGTCAGAAGAAGACAAGTAGAGAAGGAGAAAATGTGTTACAGTGAAAGAGCTCGATAGGTAAAGAGGGAGATGAAAGTTGAGTTATATGTTTGATAGAGAGGTTATCAGGAGACTGTAAAATGAAAGGAAAAACTTAAAACTCTAGATTGTAACTAAAAGAAAAACTTACTGTTTTTTCCAACACCAGAACAGAACAGGCCCGCCAACATTATACTTTATAAAAAGCCAACTACATAAGTTTGTCTTTCCTTTCAAACCATTATTTATTAATTTCCTCTCTCTTTTTATTACACCTAATATTGGTCCCACCAACATGGATCATCCATTTCCTTTTCAATTATATCAATTTAAAATTTATGGTATCCCATTACCCAAATTCTACACACTTAAACCAATAATTAACACTTCGCTAAGAAAATCAGGAGCTTAATTGCATAAATATTAAAACTTGAAGGCACAAGGGTGCCCAAAAAATGATCAAAGATTGGTTGAGGAAGTTCAAAAATACAAAAATTAAAATTTGCCAGTATATTTTTTTACTGATGAGAGCTTTATTGATAAAGAAAATTCAATTTGAGAAAGAAAAGTACAAAATAAGATGTTTATGGACTCAATTAGATTTTGTTGAAAGATTTATTGAGTTTATGAAGGGTTTGATTGCAAGATAAATTGTTTTTTAAGTCAATTTAGACTTTATTTAGAAGGAATTAAAGTTTGGGGATCGAATTATAATTTTTAAAAGTTAATTTGGTCAAATCATGAGCTTAATTGCATAAATATTAAAGTTTGAATGCAAATTAAAGACTTGATTAAAAAATTAAAGTTTGAATGCAAATTAAAGACTTGATTAAAAAAATCCAAAATCAATGATCAAACTGGAAAATGTGCGTAAATATAGGGGTTGAAATTGACGGAATTAAGGATTAAATTGAAGAAATTTGAAGTTTATTGATCAATTGAGGGTCAAAATGCATAAATTCAGAACCAATGATCAAAATGAAAAACATAGCCAACTTCAAGGCTGACGTTTGAATTTGACAAGGATGCAATTAAATTGATTTTTTAGAATTAATTGAGGACTTGATTAAATAAATAAAAAATTAAAAACTGATTCGAAAATAAAATTTTTTTAGCGCGATTTTCTTTAAATGAAACACTGGGTTTTGAATAAAACGATACTGTTTTATACACTGTTTATTAAAAAACAAAGAGCTCAAAATAGTGTCCTTTTGAACGACACCATGTATCTTTTTTTTTTCCCCGGAAGCGCAACTACAGGGAAAGAAGATTTTTCTTCCCCTCATTTGCACCGTCTCTCCCTTTCTCTTCCTCTCACTTGTCCAAAAACCCTGACATAACCCACACCTTCTCATGACCCTACCATCATGATAAAAGAGGCAGGGGAGACAAGCCCTGTGAGGGGCTGCATAAAAGCTGCCCTAACCACATGACTGGACAGAGATAGGTAGCTGAGCTCCCACTCTCTCTACCACTGTAAATACCCCCTCACAGGTGGTGACAGGGGAACTAAAAAAATAGAGAGGACAGACTGGAAAACACGTTTTCCTATCACCAGTCAAGTGGATCCCATTTTCTTTGAAGAGAAAAGACGTGATACTAATATCTAAAAAAAATATCTCTAATTAAAAAAAGAATAAAATATTTATGTAGGTCTTAAAAAATAAGTTAATCAAGTTTTTCTAGTACGTATATCTGTAGATATCATGAACATAAATACAAATGACAATGGCGATGAATATATAAATGTGAGAATGGCATATGAGCTGGCGATGTACCGATGAGATTTACGTTTCCCTACCACTAGTCAGGTGGGTGAAAAAATGTCAGCTACATAAATATGAACATATATAGATGCAAATTAAATATTAAAATCGATATATATATATATAAACATATTTTCTTATTTTAAAAACTTCTAGGTACCAAGTTTAAATAATCTTAACTTTGCATAAGGAAAATATTTTATATATATATATATATGAATATATAAAATATATGTTAATACTAATATGTAAACAAAAAATTATCTTTATTAACAAAAACTAAAATATTAATACAATTTTCTAAAAAATAGGTTAAATTTGTTTCCCAATATATCTCGGTGCTGGCAAAGAATTACATCGAAGCATATGGCATTGACTATAAAATTAAATGAACGAGACATGAAATGCATGCATGCAGTCAATATATAAATGTGAAAGTGACGGATCGCAAAAGAAAACACTATAAATGAGCTGGCGATGAACATAAATGCATATGACAATGACTATGATATTATTTGATATAAAATGAATTTGTTGAAAGAATATGATTCTGCCATCGGTTTAGATTAAGAAGAGATTAGTATTCACTATACATAAATTTTGTGTATTAAAAATACGTTAAAAAGGTAAAATCTCTCTTATATGCTTTTTAGATTTACAAATCCTCTAATTAACAGTTGTATGATTGTATCAATCAAGATTTTCATATAAGCTTGAAAGCTTTATCATGTGAGATTTCTATTTAATATAATTTGATTCGACAAGAAATTTGACACGAAATTATCTCTAATTTGACAAGAGGACTTAAATATTAATACAATTTCTAAAAAATAAGTTAATGTAGTTTTTCTAACATATCTCCAGCTGTTGTGAACATAAATGCATACATAAGACAATGATTATAAGTATAAAAATATGAACATAAATGCATATGACAATAACTATTAAAAAAAAACTAAGATTTACCATTCATTTATTCATTTATTGTGGCATGGGAGAGATTTCAATGTCAACTTGCATAATAATTTTTTTTTAATCCCTGAGTTTCCTTTTTTCATTTTGGTTTTTTAATTTTTTTTATTTGACCCTTTAATATTGTGTTGTTCTAGGATTGGTCTTTGTAATTTATTTTTATGCCTATATATGGGGGGACCTTGTGGTGTCGGTAGAATATTTTGTCACTCAATTTATGCTTATTTTGATAAAATTAAATTAAATTTCATTCATTTAAAAAACTTAGGGATTTTAGGATTGAAATTGAAGATTAAACAAATATTCAGTCTCTTTTATTTGATAATATTAGAGATTGATTTACACAGTCAATAGATGATTTTTCGATCACTTTTTTTTAATTTGATATTTTCATTCATTTTTTTTTGGATTTGAATTGATAGTTTGTTTTGGTTGTCTAGATATGAGGTTTTTGCAATATCAAGAAAAAATCACGGCACTCAATTCAAGTTGTGCAAATTGGCTGGTGTATGTGTCACATGCGCCAGTATATAGAGGCTAGGCATCGTGTTCTGACAGCATGAGCGGCTGTGTAACTCCTCGAGCCCTTTAATGCAATTTCAACCTTTGATATAAACAGTTATGTGTAAAATGGAGTGAATTTGTTTTATATATTTAAATAGAATTTAATTACCCTATACATAGTCCTTTTAAATCAATAAAAAAAAACACAAACTGTACATTCCAAATGCATCTCAAACATAAGGGGGATTTTTCATTTAACATAAATAATTTATCCAATTTTATAAAATTTCAGCACAAATTCCTCTATATGAGGCCCTAATTAAAATTTTGTCTCATATTAATACCTATTAACACAACAACAACAACATCCCAAACCATATTTAGCTCACATAACCAATACTCAAGCATTACAACCCAAACATTTTCATCCATTACTATTATTCACTACCTTTATATATAAGCAAAGTTTATATTATTTTACAAAACATATACAAATATCTTTACATTATCAAATCTAACATACTTTAATATACCATCCTTTTTTACTTTGTATTATGGAATGTGTTATATTATAAGATATATTGTACTTTGCTTGTATAGATTTATATTGTGTAGTATGTTCCACAGTATCATATGTATGTGGCCTTAGTCATATATATAGAGAGGGTGGCTACCACATTATGTAAGCCTCCTAATTTACACAAAACACTACTTCAATTTGGTATAAGAGCTTGTCTATCTTAACAGATTTATTTCTTTTTCCTCTATAGCTGTTGGTTCCTCTGCTGGTGAAAATAGTGCTGCTTCTTTCTTATTCCTTTGTTGTCAATTCTATCAGATTTCCTCCATCCATGGATCCCTCCATCACCATCAATATCAACTCCTTTTCTCCTGCTTCACCTTTCTTGGTAGCACCGATGTCTGCGCTCTTCGATGTCTGTGCTCTCCTCTGCAGTACTGCAGCCATGTCTGCATTTGTTGCGACAACAACTGTTAGTTCCTTGGCAACCATTATTCCTTTCTCCAACACACAACAAGTAATTAATCTCAAGCTTACCAACATGAACTATCTATATTGGTTTAGGTAGATGAAACCATATGTGATTGGTCAAGGCATTTTCTTATTTGTTGATGGATCATTTTCATGTCCTTCTCCCCATGCCCTGTCAAGTGATGCTTCTGCCGCCTTTATCACCTTCGGTTTTAGTATTAATCAAGTTTTTCTGATATGAAAATAACAAGATCAACTCATTCTCAGTGCTCTCCTCTCCTCTCTTTCCATGGATGCTTTCCATCTTGTGGTTGATTGTCCGACTTGTACTAGTGTTTGAACCACACTAGAACACGACCTTTCTTCACCATCCAACTCTTAGATTATGCAATTACATGGCTCTCTTCAAGATCTTCATCAAGGTGATGATATTGTAACCATTTATTTTTAGAAAGCTAAGGGATATTTGACGATTAGTAGCAGCTTACAAACCTATCTTCCTTTCTAGTTTCAATTTATATGTTTTTTGAGGCCTTTGTACTGAATTTTATGAATTGGTTATAAGTCTTTCAACCAAGGCTAAGCCTTTTCCCTACTCTGAGTTGTATAGTCACCTGTTTACCTATGAGTTTTTACATAAAATCTCTCTTTAATCCATTTCACTACTACACTGTTGTTGCTTACCCCTATGCAACCTCCTTCTACTTTTGCTGCTCAGCATGGTTTTTGTTTTTTGTTTTTAATGGCAGTGGTTCCTCTCATAACCAAGGCAGAGGAAGACATGGTGGCTAGAGGAATACTTGCAGCTCCTTCAACTAGTCCAGTGGTCAGAACTACCATGCCAACAATGGTGGTTCTTAGCAGCATAATCGTGGCTATGAGAGCAATTAGCAACAACAGTCTAACCAAACATCTTCACCCAATCAGTGGCCTTATATATGACAGGTCCGGTGTTAGTTATACAACATTTTTGGTTACTTAGCGCAATAATGTTCATAGCTAGTGACCCATGAAAATCAAGCCTTTACCAACTTCTCTTTTAATGATGCTTCAGTAGCAAACTTTGTCACTTGGTTTCTTGACACTGATGGAAATCAACATGTTACTTCAGACATTGCAAGTATGAAAAATACAGAACCCTATTTTGGTAATGATCAATTCCATGTTGGTGATGGTAATGGACTTGTCATATTTAATACAACTTATACTACCTTACATATGCCAAAACAAGCTTGTACTTTGTCTAACATCTTACATGTTCTGCAAATTAAAAAACAACTCCTATTTGTTCAACAATTTCTTGTGAAAACTGTGATTTTTTTTAATTTCACTCTGTTTTTTATGTTAATGATCTCATAACTGAGGAAGTTTTTCTTTTCGGTTAGCGTAAAGATGGCCTCTATGTCCTCTTAGAGTCTTCTACCATGTTTATGCCTTAAGCCTTTTGATCAGTTAGCTTGTCTACTTCTGCTGATGTTTGGCATCGTCGACTCGGTCACACATGCTTATGTGTTTTAAGTCTGTTAGCATTAAATAAAAAGGTCGTTTGTAATTCTTGTCATTTAAATTTTCAATGTCAAGTATGTCCATTAGAAAAATCATCACGTATGTCATTGAGACCTATAGGCTATAAAACATATGCTCCTCTTGAGCTAATTTTTAGTAATGTTTGGGGTCATCCTCCTATTTTATCTTTTGATGGTTTTCGGTATTTTTTTCATTTTTATAGATGTGCACACAAAATTTATTTGGTTTTATCCTATTGTTGTCAAATGTCATGTATTCAATGTGTTTCACCAATTTCAAGTTTTTGTTGAATGACAATTTTCTCACAAAATTAAATCTGTTCAAACTGATTGGATATTGTAAATTAAATTCCTTTTTCAAAACCATTGGTATTCATCATCGCTTAATATGTTCGCATACACATAAACAAAATGGCATTGCTGAGCATCGTCATCGCCATATTGTTATCATTGTAAGGTACCTTTAAAATTTTAGAGTTATACTTTTAAAATTTTTGTGTATCTCATTAATCATATGCCAACACCTATCTTGCATAATAAATCTCATTTTGAATGTTTGTTTCATCAACCACATGATTATACCCTTCAAACTAATTGGATGGCGTAAATTAAATTCTCTTTTCAAAACCATTGGTATTCGTCATTGCTATATTGCTGAAACTAGTCTTACTCTTCTTGGTCACTTTAAGGTACCTTTAAAATTTTAGAGTTATGCTTTTGAAACTTTATGTATCTCATTAAACATATATCAACAGCTATCTTGCGTAACAAATCTCATTTTGAATGTTTGTTTCATCAACCACATGATTAAACCTTTTAACATACTTTCGAGTGTCTTTGTTTTTCTTTCCTTTGTCCTTATAATGCTCATAAGTTAGACTATTGTTCCACTCAACGTGTGTTTTTAGGCTATATATAGTTTATCTCACCTAGGCTATCGTTGTCTTGAATTTTCCTCTAATTGTATTTACATATCTCGTCATGTTCGTTTTCATTAATACTATTTTCCTTTTCTTGAGTTTGGCCGATCTCTACCTCTACTCACTCTACGTCTACGCCTTCACTCACTTATAACCTTCCTTCCCTTACGACTTCGAGTGTCTTTGTTTTTCTTTTCTTTGTTCTTATAATGCTCATAAGTTAGACTAATGTTCTACTCAATATGTGTTTTTAGGCTATAGTTTATCTCACCTAGGCTATCGTTGTTTGAATTTTCCTCTAATTATATTTACATCTCTCGTCATGTCTGTTTTCATGAATAGTATTTTCCTTTTCTTTAGTCTGATCAAGTCTCTACCTCTACTCACTCTGTGTCTACACCTTCACTCACTTATAAACTTCCTTCCCTTACTACTTTTGACGCAGCAGAAAACAGTAAAGGAATACGACCAACGTCAATATTCCGTAAATGATTTACAACGAGAGAAAATCTCAGAAAACTCAAGGTTTATTATTCAAAAATCAATGGCTGCCACGGTCAGAGGCCTTACAATGGTATATAAAGCAAAACCCTAACCTAACCCATGACGGATAAGGAAACGACACAAAACATTAAATTTACCAAAAATGGCAAATTTGAGATAAATGCAGAATATGAAAGGCCTATGAATCCTGAGCAAACAGGAATTGACGGAAGTCAATTCGGACTCGGGAATCAAGAGTTATGGCTAAAACAAAACTTTCCAAAAATGGAAAAAATGACGATTTCGGGGCTGAAACGATGGAATTTGGCCAAAAACTGGTGGACATCAGGGGCTTCCGCAAACAGCAAAACGCATTGACTCGGTGAATTTCGCGGCATTCTGACTCCGACGCCCCGGACGCCCCGGCTGCCGAAATTCAGTTGCCTTTGAATTTCGGGTGATCCCTCTTGAGCATGTATGCTTCCGCTACTTGTTCTACATCAACTTTCTCTGTCATAATCTATTTCTGGGTTATTCTCTAAATTTATGTTTTTTTTTTCTAAAACAAAATAAAAACGGGTATTTTGACAAAAGCAAACTGGTAAGATTTTAAATATAGAAAAATCAAATTATAATTTTGGATGAAATCGTAAGCTTACTTGTACCCCCATTTTACCTAAAACTAAAGAGACTGTTTTGAAAAACTAAAGAGACAGCCTAAACAGTTTTTTAAGTGAAACGAATTACTGTTATGAAATATGCATCTAGTTGACAATTGATGGAAATGATTCAAATAATTTTTTTAATAATGCACCTGTCTTGTAAAGGAATAAACGACAATGAAGAAATGCAGCCCCTTTCCCTCTCACTATCGATTTTTCCATCAACTTTAAAGGATGCTTGGAAATTTTGCTAGCAGGTGAGTGTGAACGCAGCGTTTTCCGAGTAGTGTCATCCAAACTTTCTTTCAAATTCGGCCCTCGTGGTGTCCGTGGAGTTCTTAATGTCTTACAGGACAATCTCAACAAAGAAGATACAAGACAGGTCATGCCATTAGCCCATGGCGACCCTTCTGCTTTTCCTTGTTTTCGTACAACAACTGTGGCCGACGAGGCTGTTGTTGACGCTGTGAGATCTGCCAAGTACAACCATTATGCCCCAACTGTTGGTCTTCTTCCTGCTAGGAGGTACGTAACCCAACCACTTTGACAGATTCTTGTGGATTCAGTTTCTTTTCTTTCGTTTTATTTTGTGGGGGATCTTTGAGGGCATTTTTATGCGGTCCAAAGGATCAATGAATTTTCATCATTTTTAATTTTTCATTGCTATGATATGATCATGGAAATATAATTAATATTGGTATATTACAAGGTTCTGTTTTTCCTGCATTTCCTTTTCCCGGCATGGATTGTTGAACATCTTTGTGCTACAAGCTTCATTTGCTTTTTGCTAGATTCTGTGGTGGTATGAATCTTAGTGTTTCTCTGGCCCTTTGGTGGCTTTTCAGTCCTGCATGCTGTCTTATCCTTGTAGAGAAAATTATAATACAAACAAAAATTGTTTTCATCTTGGGGGTCTTCCTTCATGCATTTGAGATTTTTATCTTCTCATGCATGGGGTGTGTCGCACCCGACATCGCAACGGCCTTAAAAAATAATTCTTGATTAGGGAAAAGAACAGATTTCTGGCATCTTGTTCTTTTAGGAAAAAGGTCTTGTTTAAGGAGTCGCCACCTAGTATTATGGCCACTAGGAAACCTAACTGGTCAACAGAGATTCTATAGTTCGGGACTGGTTACGTAAAAGGGAAGATATTATCACCCCTTAAACGTTCTGCCTAAGGCAAACTGCATTGCTGTTTTTTGTCTTAAATTGCTAAATCTTTATTGGTTTACGTTCTGATGATTTATTCACAATATTCCTGACTCTGGCGTCAGTGAATATTCAACTACGGATAATTCCAACTCTGGCGTTGGTAACTATTGCGTAGCTATAAAATAAATTCAGATTAATATTTTTTTATTCCTGACTCTAACGCTAGTGAATAAACAAATAAACTAAATTTACGCACTCACATATTTTTTTTATTTTTTATGTAGTTAAATAGAAAAAACAAAGAGAATAATTAAATCAGTATTTTTATTCCTAACTCTGGCGTCAGTAAATAAATAAATAAAATAAATTTATTTTTCATACATGCACATATATGTTTTTGCTAAATAAAAAATATAACAAATAAAAATAATATAAACTTAAACTAGTATTTTATTCCCGACTCAAGGCTGGTGAATAAACCAGTAAATTTATATTATTTTTATTCATGCATACACATATTTTTCTATTTTTCTATGTCTTTTATTTTTTATATTTTTTATTATTTTTGGGGCTGGGCCCAGCTCAACCCACATGGGCTGGGCTAGGCCCAGCAGAGTTAATTAAACTGCATGCGTGAAGCAATTTCACGCGTGCAGCAACTGTGCGAAGGTAATTAAATTACCTTCGCACAGTTCTTACATTTGCATAATTAAAAACAAGAAAGAAGAGAGAATGAGAACGGCTTACCTGCTTCTGGAGGTCGCGAGGAGGTTTGTAGCACGGTGATTTCGTTCTCGTCTGTGTACGCCTGCTCCTTCTGTTTTCCTTTTGTTTCGGTGATGATGAAGGTCACGGCTTGCTGCTTGGGTTCTTCCTTTTTTTGATTTGCAGGGGGAATTGAGGAGACAGTGATGTTAATATTGGTTTTTCTGGGTTTCTTTGTTTGCGTTTTCTCTGTTTTTTTTTCTGTGTATTTTCTTTCTCTCTATTTTGCTAGGTTTCTTCCCTCTGTCTTGCTCTGTTCCTCCCCTTTCTCACGCGAGGTCGCCTTTGCTCCTTTATAGAGCCAGCGGTAGCCTCGGTGGTGGTAACGGCTTCCTCCCCTAAATACTCTGTAACCGACGCATTGAATGAAGAAAACGTCCGCCATGGCTGCCAACGGATGAAACTTCTCTGCCTTTAATGGCAGAGCTGTTACAGAGTAAAGAGACGGTGAATAGTCGTTGCAAAACGACCCCGTTTTGTTGGCTGTGAATTTGGTCCTTGTGATTCTTCTAATTTTGCAATCAAACCCCTGGTTAAAATATAATTGGATCCTTACATTTCTACGCTATTTTCAAGTTGGTCCTTGGATTTTAACTTTTGTAATTTGGACCCCAATTAAACCCCAAACTTTGATATTTCTTCAATTAAGTCCTTGATTAAATTAATTAAATTAATTCCAAGCCAATTAAGTTCAAAACCTTATCAATTCTCTAATTGAACCCTTGATTGGATTATATAAATTAATTCCAAGCTCAATTAAGTCTCAAAACTTATCAATTCTCCAATTAAAACCTCGATTGGATTAATTAAATTAATTTCAAGCTTAATTAAGTCTCAAAACTTATCAATTCTCCAATTAAACCCTTAATTGGATTAATTAGATTAATTTCAAAGTTTAATCAAACCCCAAAAACTTCCAATCATATTGCTCTTAACCCAAATTTTAATTCATTCTTCATTTATTTCATTTTTACTTGTTTTTCATCATTATTATTTTTTTATCATCATTTTTTATCCTTTTCAGTAAATAAAATAATAATAATAATAAAAAAATAATAAAAATGGTCAAAAATTGGGTTATGACAGGGTGTGTTTGGTATTATAATTGCTGCTCTGGTTTGGTTTTGATTTTAAAATAGTTGTTTTATAAAAAGTATTTTTAGTTAAGGTTGATTTGAAAAAATATATGTTTGGTTAAAACTGTAGTTGAAATTGAGGTTGAACAAAAAGTAGTTTAATGTGTTTGGTTAAAAAAATACTTTTCAAATTGAGGTTATAAAATAATTAAAAAATATTTTTAATTTAAATATTGTAGATTTAACTACTATTATTATACCATGAAATAAATAATATTGATATCAAATATTTTTTATTATTCCATTAAACTATATGTAATGTCATCACATACGAAATCTATCCAACAATGACTATATTTTTCATAGTTTCTTAAGCACGCAACAACAAAAACTAAATTTTTTGTTACGTCATTAAGCGATTTCTTTCTAATTTTTTGAATAAAACACAATTAAAATAAAAAAAATTGAATTTTTTTAAACTGGGTCGGACCTGGCAAGAACATAATTGGAATTACGATCAAATTCCACAAATGTTACGTCATCATGCGATATCCTTCTAATTTATGTGGTGTTATTAATTAATATTAAATACTAGTTTTTCGAGTAAAACTCAATTTTTTAAAAACAATTTACAATTTCATTACGTACAAAATTCATTTGACAAGAACTACAGTTTTCATGATTTTTTGAGCGTGCAATAAAATTAGGTAAAATATTATTAGGAATAAAATTGAGATTACAGTACGAGTAAATTTAATTGACCTTAAACTAATTTTTTTAAAAAAACAAAAAAAAATATTGTTCATGTTCACGTAAATGGTGTGAGTCCATCAAAAATAATTTAAAATTATTTTAGCTCTGTATACATTAGGGGGTCCAATATATGCATAGGCATTATTTCCACAAAGTTTACCTTTTCCCTATAAAGGTACACGGTGTATGTAGTTCGATTTTTATTGTATTTTTTAAGAAAAAACTAAACAAGATCCGGTCTGGTTTTTTTTTTTTTTTATATATAGAATTTAAGCAATTGAACAAAGTAGGCTAAACCCCTCTATTCATGTGGGCTTAATGGTCCCACGTGGATCAAACTAAATATAAATAGGTCATCTCCCAAATAGGAGGGAAACCAACCAACATTTTCTAGCGATGATTAAATTTTGCTGTTAATGTCGCTGAACTTCTTGTTGAATCAGAGGTTCATCTTGTTGAACCCTATAGCGATTATTAAAAAAAGTAACAAAAGTTTTTTTTAAAAAAAAAACAAATTGCTCATTCACTAAGAATATGTGACTTTTGATTTTAAATTATAATTCAAAAAATAATTTTCCTAAATAACTTTTAACAATAATAGATTATAATGACTTTAAGTTAGAAATATGTCTGGTAAAAAAGTTCAATC
This sequence comes from Populus deltoides, assembly GCA_015852605.2. NCBI lineage: Eukaryota > Viridiplantae > Streptophyta > Magnoliopsida > Malpighiales > Salicaceae > Populus > Populus deltoides. The sequence continues at coordinate 15,573,558 of CM027586.2, read as the reverse complement.
ATTTTAAAAAAAAAGATATAGTATAAGTAGAATCAATAAATTAAAAGTTAAAAATTTAATTTTTTGATTAAATCAATTTTTTGCGCAGTTTTATAACAAATTTAAAGTTATTTTATTTTTATTTAAGGGTATTAAATCAAAATAATCAGTTAACCTCATTGCCTTTTTATGTGCTTCATCATTGATCCACAAAGGTTTCACAGATATTTTTTATACATCATCATCATTATTGTATATAATATCTACATATAAAAATACAAACTATATGTCAAAATATTTTGAATTGATAAAAATACCTTTAAATTTTACTAATTATTACATGTATTAAAAAGACTTTAATGATAACTATATATATATATATATATATATATATATATATATATATATATATTATCTTTAAAAATTTTACATGGTAAAATTAAAAAGACTTTCAGTATATGAGAAAAACATTTTTTTTAATAAATCACAATATAAAATATATAAGAATTATTATTAATTAGAAAAAAATAATGTTAGTAAATATATATTTTTAAATAGATTAATCTCATTTTCTCTTCTTAGCTGATTATGAGCATAGATTCATATGTAAATGCTTATAATAATACATGAAACAAGCTGTAAATATTTAAATGTCAAAATGACAGATCATAAATGAAAACACCTGACAGCATGCACGTTTTCCAATTACTAGCCACGTTGATCTCTATTTCTTTTAAAGGGGAAAAATAGTCAACGTCCATCAAAAATAACATAGTTTTGAAACCTAATTGGGTTATTAATCCAGTTTGATGATCAGGTTACGAGTAAGATAAATTAATCCGAGTTGACTCGGGTTAAAAAAAATATTTATATAAAACACCTAACTAGTTACAATGCAACACTTACATAAATTAAAATTAAATTTTAAACCAACAACATAAATTTAATACAATATCTAAAACACAGACTAAATATAAATTCTAAAATATTTAAAATAAAATATCTAACAACATAAATTCTAAAATATTTAAAACAAGAAAACTGATACATTACCCAAGAAACAATGGCCAATCAAGAATTGCGAATCGATAATAGCTTCATGATTTTCTAAAAAAATAATTATCAATTTTTTTTTAGATATACCTTTATATGTTGGGATGCAAATTTAATAATTTTGTTTAAATACTAACTTTAATATTAAAATAAAAATTAAAAAAAGACAAATCTCTTTAATTACCGAAACCAATCTTTGAGTTAAAAATGGTTATGAGCAAACGAGAAAATATCTAACTACTAGTTATTAGGAGAAGGAGAGAGAAGCCGCTTGTATCAAAATAAATGGACAATTGTAGGCGGTTTGCACGTGTAGAGATAAGAATAAAAGAAGAAATAACTAAAACATGGAGGGAAAACGACATTCATCTTCATCGGTTAACCTCTAAGCATATAAAAAAATAAGGTCGGGTCTCAGTCGGGTTTACCCGGATTGGACAGGTCCTGGGTCGACCCGCCGAGTTGATCGGGTTTTGCCAGACCAACTCCCAGGTGGGTTTTTGCTTAGATCCGGACCGGTCCCATGCCTGGGTTGGCCGGGTCCCGGGTCAACCCGCCAACATCCGAAGTTTTAAAACTATGAAAAAAAGTAAGTACTATAGGTTTTTTTTTTAAGTGGTTTCTATTAAAAGTAAAGTTTTGAAATATAAATTATTTTTTAATGTTTAGTAGTATCATAAAAAATAAATAATAATATTTAGAAATTAGTTATATCATAAAAAATAAGTTGAAAAATAATTTATTATTTTTTTAAAAAAAATTTATTAAAACAATGAGAAACAAATCTTACATATTAAAAAGTTAAAGGAGAATAAAATTGAAAAAATTCTAATTTCATAAATTATTATAAATAAAATAAATAAAAATTAAAATAATGGAAACCAGATCCGATAGGTAAAAAAGTTAAAAGATGATGAAATTAAAAAAAATAATTATAATTTTATAAATTATTTCAAATAAAATAAATAGAAATAAAAAAACGAGTACCCAATCTAATAGATAAAAATTTTTAATTAAGAAAAAAGAATAAAGACCAAAGTTAACATAAAAATCAAATAAATCAAAATCTAATAGATGAAATTGAAAAAATAAATTAAAAAAATATAGAAATTAAAAAAATTGAGGATCAAATTTGATATAATCAACAAATAACAAGATATATATGATTTTTTTCACAACTTCTAAAAAGTGTTTTCCGTCTAAAATAAAAAAAAAATACTTTTCTAGAAATCAAACCTGATATGAATATATGATTTTGGAATTTGCTTCTAAAAAACTATTTTTCTAAAAATAAACGACCTTAATATGAATATAGAGACACATGACATATTAACATTGGTATAATTAGTTATATGAATTAAGAAATAAAATTAACATGTAACATACAAAAATGAAAATTATATTATAATACAGTGTCCATGTACACATATATTTTATATATTGTCATTATCAATAGAAAAAAACTACCACTTTTATTTTCTTAGTACGAATTATATCACTTGCATTTTTAAACTTATATGTAACGGTGTGATATAAAAATAAAAGAAAAAACTTAAAAAGGTAAAAAAGTTTTTTTAAACAAAATTCTCCAGGAAGTGATTTTTAACATTAATTTTAATAAATTAGTCTATTATAAATCGTTCTTCGTAAAGAATTCTTACATTAACTAGGATAAATCCTTTAACTAATATTAAAATACTTATAAACTCTAAATCCTCTTAACCAACCTAAATCCTAGTTGATATTAACTTTAACATAATCCTCTTTTTTAATATAGGAGAGTTTTTCAAAGTAATCCTCTGGTCCAGAGGACATAAGTAGATGTGTTTGTTCTGCTTTTCCTCACCAAGTACCTCTTAGTAACTTCTTACATCCCTTTTACTAATAAGCACTTCAATAGTTGATTTAGGTTTTGATCTGGCTGGAGCATTGTTCTCTCTTGAAACCTTTTTAGAGTGTTTAGCGAAAATAGCCTCTAGTCCGTGACATTCAAACCAAATATCATTCACACTCTCTAGCAAAACTTTATCAGATAAGCTTGATGTTATTGTTAATTATCAGATAAACTTTATCAAAGTAAATTTGTTGCACTGAGATATTAAAGGAGTGGTTATTCTAGGTTTTGGGGTTAGGAACACTGCGCTTGTGTGTCAGATGTGGCTGTTGTTTTGGGTCAAGGTGGCTGCTGGAATGAGATTTTTTGTTATTTGTTGATCTGTAGGATGTTGTGTTTGTTGGAATTTCGGAATAGTGACCATAGGTGAAGGAGAGGGTACAGAGAAGGCAGAGCTTCTCTCACAACCGAAAAATTTAAAAAGATTTGATCATTATAAGAACCGATTTTTATAACATGAAATTTGATTATATACATAAACATTTTACATGAATAAAATTTAGCTAGTTTTTATAAAGTTTTAAGTTCCCCCACGCATAATATATATATATATATATATATATATATATATATATATAATTTTGACTTCTCGTTAGTCTAAATCTTTAATTTAAAACTCTGTTGAAAACTGACTAATTAAATTCATCTCACAGGGCGGGCACTAGTCCGTCCCGTATGAATAGGCGTGCTTTTGGACGTTGGAGTTAATTAATATAAAACCTTTTTTTTTGTTGCTTCCACTACAACATTATCCAGTTTTACCGACGGACTCATTCCGTCGGTGACAGCAATGAAATCCATCGGTGAAAATCATACCGACGGACTCACCGATGGAACACATTCGTCGGTATAACAGTCATCGGTAAATCCCATTTCCATCACTAATTCTGTCGCAAATAAAAAAACCACCCACCGACGGTAATACAGACGTATACACGCGCGCCAAAAAAAAGTTTCCCGCGAGAACATTACCGACAGAATAAATCCGTCGGTAATTTCAAGGGTAATTACCGACGTAATTACCGACGGATTTTCCGTCGGTAATTATGGCATGGCTTGTAATTTTGTTGAAACTCTCTGTGTAATACCAACGGATATTATCCGTCGGTGATGCCCTCGGTAAAGATGGCATGGATGGTAATTGTTCAGCAACTCTCTGTTAAATACCGACGGATACTATCCGTCGGTAGGTATTTAAAATATATAAAAAAAATAATTTATTAATTGTAAAAAACTTTAATAAACAAATAAAAATGCATTAAACATTAAAAATGTAAAGGTAATAATATTCATTACAAATTTAATGTGTTTAAAAAACAAAATTAAACTAGAATAGCGGCGAGTCGGAGGAGGAGGCGGAGGAGGAGGAGGCTGGTTGTTCCCGGGACCATACGGCCAAAAAGAAGCTGCACAAGTATCATCACCCATCTTTGATCTCATCTCCATGATTATTTGATGGAGCTCATCATAATTCGTCGAGAGTTGTTGATATTGTTGTTTCAACGCAATGAACTCCTCAGACTGGGTGTTCGATCATCGATGGAGAGCTTCCAACAGTTGAGACACTACGAGTTGAACGCAAGTTTTCAGCCGTAGTGTTGGAGAGCCCGTAGACCCTATTTTTATCGGGTCCACCAGATGATCCCGCCTCCATCCACAAATCTGGATCGAAATCTGGATGGGTCGACGGATTGTCCCCATATCTCTCCCTCAACCGGCTATTATAGGTCTCCTGAAAATTCCATCGGTAAAAAAATCATCAAATGCAATTCAAGATGCAATTCAAGAAAATAATAACTTACAAAATAAAATGAATGAACGAACATACAATGAAGTGTTGAGCACGGTTGTCCACGAACTGCTGCACCCCCTTTTGGCGGTCTTGACTCCGCACATGCGTCTCTAGAAACAGCTCCATTGGACTCGGTTCTCGTCCAAGAGATGCAGTCTGTAAGGAAAAAATAGGTTGAAAGTTAAATATATTATAAGGAACGACAAATTAATTAACGATATATTTCATTAAAATTAATCTTACCATCCGCTTTGCATGTGCGCTGAATGGGACGGATCCGTCAGTGTGCGTGGTCACCGAACCATGAATTTTCTGGTTCTGGTTGTTGGCGCCGGACTGTGAGCGCCGTGAGAACCGCTCTGAGGTCACGTGCTCAATATATGCCGTCCATATTTCCCTCGAGATGAATGGCGGTTTGAATTCCTGCCAAACCGCAACCTCATTCCATCCTTCAAGACCGTTATCCCTCGCATATCTTTTTGATTTTTTTTTGGTGTCATACCAAAAATCACGCAACCTACTTCCATAGTAACAAATTAAAATTTAAAACATAAAATTATAAAACAAAAATAAATATTATTTTCGATGTTACCTAGTTGCCGCGTGATTCTTCCATACCCTCCTCACAACATTGTTGTCCACCCTATCCCACTCAAATTTGTTCTGTATATATAAATAATTCATATAAAATAAAAATAGTACAAGATATAAAATTATAAAAATCGTTTATTAAAAATAAGCTGGAAATTAAAAATTAACACCGACTCGAAATCGCTTAAACCATGCATCGATATTAGGTTTCCACTTCGGGATGTCCGAAACCCACTCCAATGAAACAATGGAATCTCCATCGACGATTTAAACGCCAAAGTTATAGTCCTTGCAGCCTCAATGTTTGTGAACCTGAAATTAAATAAAATTAGTAATATTAATTAGTTGTTCATAAATTATGTTATAAGTATATATATAAAAAAACTAAAGCCTAAACAAACTTACATTGAGAGGTCATCCTTCCATTGTGCCTGGTACTTGCGGGTGAATTGACCCCTTTGTGAAGGCACACCGCTTCACTGTGGAAACCGCTAGAAGAGGCAGCATCACAAGTTGGCATAGATTCCTCGCCGTGATCAGCACCTAAGGATACGCCCTCCTCGCTGCTAGAAGAACTAGCTGCAACCGTCTTCTGACGATATGCTGTAGATTTCATTCTACGCATCTACACAAATTTATACGAATAATTACATAATTAACTTCGATTATTTTAAAAAAATTCGACAAAGTCTCCCCTATACTGGGGGGTCCCAAGTTATCGACAAAATCATATTACACTTCCAATTTTATTTCACATCCCGATCCAATCATCCTGGATCTCAACCCAACTCATCATCATCAACACAACATTTTATTCAATAACATCATATAGAATTACAACTATGAACATTCATTGTTAAATTGGTACTTAGAGTTACAAACATTAGATTAAAGTCAAACATTCAAATTTACGGATTAATATTACATTTTTAACATAAATTCAACAATAACAATTATAGCAATACAAGCAATAATATCCTAAATTAAGATAAACTAATTAAATGCAATTCTATATATATAAATTAACATTTTTAAAATAAATCAACAATAACAATTATATTTATAAACTAATATTTTTAATATAAATTCAACAATAACAATTATAGCAATACAAACAATACTATCAAAACTAAAATTAAGAAATAAAATTAAAAAACTAAAAAACACTACACAACACACAACATAAACACAAAACAAAAACACTACACAACACACAACATAAACACAAAACAAACAATACACAAAACTAAAACACATTATATCAATTCAAAATAAATTTGGGAATAAAAAATGCTTACCTTAATAATGTGTTGAATTTAAGATTTTATCTACAAACAATATACAAAACAAAGAACACCAAAAAAAATAATCATAATTAAAATAAAAAAATACAAAGATAAAGAAAAAACAATACATACCTTTTAAAACTACCACCAAAACAATAAAATCCTTCTAAAAGCTAAATATAAATAAGAGAAGAAGAGAGAAAGGGAGAAGAGAAAAGGAGAAGAGGAGAAGATGAGAGCAAGGGAGAAAGGACGAAGAGGAGAAGAGGAGAAAGTGCGCGGGGGGGTTGTGGCGGTATATAAAGCAATATTTCCTATAGAATTACCGACGGAAATTAATTGTTGTCAATGCAATTAATTTCCGTCAGTAATTCCTTCGAAAATTAATTAAAATGCTCACCAAAAAAGTCGAAAATCCCGCCAAACTTTTCGATTCGTTGGTAATTCCGTCGGAAATGCCGTCGGTATTCATGCAGACGGACACGTGTCAGACATGCATGATCCGTCGGTATATTCCATTGGCAATGCCGTTGGTATTCGTGCAGACGGACACGTGGCAGACATGTGTGATCCGTCGGTAATGCCGTCGGTATTCGTGCAGACGGACACGTGTCAGACATGCGTGCGACAACCCGTCAGTGATTCCGTCGGTATTAGAGTCGAAAACGCCGTCGGAAATCCGTCGGTGAATGTGGCAAAATCCCGTAATTTTTTTGCAACTCTCTGTGAAATACCGACGGGTTATATTCTGTTGATATTAAAATCGGAAACGCCGTCGGTATATCCGTCGATGAAAAGGTAAATTTTTCTTATTTTTTTTATGTAACCCTCTCAAAAAATCTTGAATTGCAATCTTACAGCACACACAACACAATAACAAAGGCTTGATTCAGCTGAAAAGGGAGGATGCATACTGTTAAAGTGTTTCCAGGCTTCACCGTCAGCAGGATGAACCATCACTCCATCAACCGCATGGTGTGACTAGTGCCATGTCATGTGCTCAGCAGTCCTTGGTGACATGAATAACCTCTGCAGTCTAGGTGTGATTGGGAAGTATCTAAGTTTTTTATATGCCATGAGAGTCTTCCCTCTACCAGTTCTGGGTTTGTAACGGGAATGCCCGCATGTCATGCACTCGGTCATCTCAACATTTTCAAGGTAGTATAACATGCAGAAGTTAGGGCATATATCAATTTTCTGGTATCCTAAACCGAGGGGTTTCATCATAGACTTGGCAGCATAGAAGTTCTCTTTCAGCCTATTCCCTTCAGGTAAAATGCTTCTCGCCAATTCAATAATCTTGTCATAACCGGCCTCACTCAACCCGTGATCTGACTTGATGGTGAACACCTGTGCTACGGCTGATAATTTACTATGGTTCGTGCAGCCATCCCATAATGGTTCGTCAGAATCTCTCAACAGATCAAAAAACCTTGCTGCATCTGCATTAGGTTCTTTTTCTACGAATGGACATTCCCTGACATTATCTTCACTCATTCTCATTGCATCCATAACCATATTCCTGTAAGGATTACTGTTCTCATTTCCAACTTCATGCATGTTGCTAGCACTAGAAGTTGACCCAACCACCTGTTCTTACATGTTCTCATCAGGAACAAATAGTTCTCCGTGAGCATACCAACACAGGTAATCTTCCATGAACCCTTTGGTTAGAAGATGAATCGTTACAACATCTTGATGCAGAAACTTTAAATTTTTACACTTCCTGCATGGACACCTAATACCGCCATCAGTAAAATTCCTCGGAATAGATGTTGTGAAATTAATAAAACCCTGGACACCATTACAATAATCCATCCTCCGCAATCCTTGGGGTGAGTCCCGATACATCCATGAACGATCATCCATGACTTCTATTGAGCCTCTATAAAACATAACAAAAATATTGGTTTTCCCCGACATTATCCAACAAACTAAAACAACACTTATGTTACATATTCATTATCAACTATCAACTATCAACTATCAACGTTCATACATACAAATTTATACATATATAAATTTACAGAATTAATCAAAACTTTGAAATATAATTGATAACAATTAAACAAGACACTTAAACAAGCTATTAATTATTTATTTCATCACAACGACACATTTAATTCGGTGTAATTCAAACAAAATTTCAATAATTTACAAACAAATATAATTTGACAAAATCTAAAACAAACTATAACAACTACAAAATTATACATTCATACTACAAGTTTCTTTGACAAATAATAATTAAACAAGTACAAACATTAACAAAATACATATACTAAAATAATAAAATTCACAATTAAATATTAAAACTAAAAAGGATAGATTTACTTACAAAAAAATGATAAAATCTACAAAAAACGGATATTGTGACCACGTACAAGATATAAGAAACTTGAGTGCTCGTGTTGAGAATAGTGGAGAGTTTGGGATGGGTGTTTGGCTGCAGTTTGGGAGGGGAGAGGTGGGATGGGAAAGAAGAAAAAGGAGAAACAGAGGAAGAGAGTGTCGGCAGATGGGTGCATATAATGGTTTTTTCTGACGGCATCACCGACGGATTACTTCCGTCGGTGACTCGCCACGTCACTGTACGGCTATCTCAATTTGAATCCCTCGGTAATTTCCGTTGGTAAAATCGTCTGACGTGACCATGCCGTTGCATATATTCCAGACGAACTGTATACTCCATCGGCGACATCGTCGGTATATACCGACGGAAATATTCCGTCAGTATATACCGACGGTGTCGCCGACGGATTTATTCCGTCTGTATATACCGACAGATTTTGAGACGAAATTATTTCCGTTGGTATAAATTACCGACGGAAATATTCCGTCGATAATTCCGTTGCTTTTCTCCGGTTTTCTGGTAGTGTTCACTCAATAATGTTCCTTCTTGATCTTGACCTCTTCCCGGAAAGGAGAAAGGGCGGGATTTAAAAGCTCGAGAATTAAATACTATGCTTACAAACAAATTATATAATTTTCATATAAATTGATGTGTTAAGTAAATTGAGTGCACATTTTCAAAGAGTAATTATTACAGTTCATATGAAAAATTTTCGTAAGATTTTCTTATAGCATTGCTCTAAAAAGTTACACGGACAAGTATAGTACTGTAGTTGTATGGAAAAAGTGCATTAATTTCGTGAAATAAGATGGAAATGACTATATCAGTTTGGTAAAATATATGTCAAAAAGTGCCTTATTCTGATGAGGAAAATTGAAAAAAAAAATAAATATATATATATATATATATACACACACACACACATACATATATACACGCGCGCGCGCATACACATGTACACACGTACCTTCCATTCATTCTTGGTTTGTTTTCACGGAACTTGCAGACTGAAAAGGATAAATTTACTGCAAGTTCTTCAAACATGGAAGAAATTGAACAGGCAAGAGCATCAAGATTTGGAAAAGATATTGATGTAGAAAGTCAAAGTGATTATCGCACATCCTTTGCTATTGTACAAAAGCTGCAAAGTAAGATATTGGAATCGTTGACCTCTCAACAAGACCGGGGTTTGTGCTGTATCTACAAGGTGCCATATTCGATTCGAAACATAAAACCGGAAGCCTACACTCCACAACTGATTTCAATAGGTCCTATCCACCACGGCATTAATAGTGGATTAGAGGGCATGGAAAAACAGAAAGTGATATATTACAAAGAGTTTACTGAACGGCATAAAATGGATGAGGAGAAAATTGGGAATCTTGTGAGAAGAATTCAGAAGAAGGAAGAGGTTATCCGAGCGTCTTATTTAATGAACTTAACCGGAATCAATTGATCTGATTTCATACAGAGATTTTGCTGGATGCTGTCTTCATCATTGAGTTTTTGCAGGATTCAAATGATGATAGAGGTCCTAAAACTTTAGAGCCCTGGATGATATTTGAAATACGAGAAGACTTGATGCTACTTGAAAACCAACTACCTTTCTTCGTTATTCGGGAAATATATGACGAGGTAAATAGCGCTCGTCAAGAGTCAAAAAGCATTTATTTGCTTGATGTTGCTGCCATACATTTTGGCAAATATACGTTTTCAAAAGAGAATAAAACCGACCCGAGCTTTGAGAAAATCAGTCATTTCACTGATTTACTAAGGCAATTCATGTTGTGTGGAGCCAATACACGAAGATTTGATTTTAATCATCCTATCAAGCTGAAATATAGTGCCGTAATGCTTCGCGAGGCAGGAGTGAAGTTTCAGGCCACCGAAGACAAATGCTTGGTCAACATAACATTTAAGAAAGGAGTGTTGAAAATACCACCCTTGGAAGTTGCTTACAGTTTCGAACGTCTTGTACGAAATATCATGGCCCTGGAGCAGTGCCACAAACCGTTTGAAGCTCACATATGCAATGACATTAAGTTTATGGACCAACTTATTGACAGTGCAGAAGACGTGGAATTGCTGGTTAAAAGTAAAATTATTCTCCACAGGCTAGGTGACGATGCCACATTTTCAGATATGATTAACAAGCTTTGCGAAAAAGTTGGTGACACTTATACTTGTTATGATGATATCTGTAAGGAGATGAATGCCCACTATGAGAACCCCTGGAACAGTATAATAGCAACCTTGCATCTTGTATATTTTCCCAACGTTTGGAGAGGTACGGGAACCTTTGCAGCAGCTGTGCTGCTGATCCTCACTTTCATGCAGACTGTAAAAGCTTTCCTGTAAGATTATATCTTCCTTAGTTTGATTACTCCTACGTAATGATTGATTGGATTCTTATTGTTAATTTCCTATGAAAATTGTTGTTAAATTTTGGGTTTGTGTAGTTCTGAACTAATAATGTTGTAGCAAATTCATGTTGTATTGTCCTAAAATTGAGTTTGTACTTTGTGCCCTGTATATGTGATGTCCTTTCCTCTCAAAATTCTCTTCTTTTAAGCTCATCTTCAGATTAAATGGAGCTGAAGAATTAATGCATGGTCTCAATTTCAATTTCTCCAGTTTACCATGTAGCAGATTTGTCCATATTTTTCCTCCTCCTTTGTATATCTCCATTAAATGCCAACCTACAACCACCAACTTCCACCTTACTTATTTAACACTTCCAACTCCCGATCTCCACCCAATCCTCACTATACCTATAAATAGGAGGCTCTCTCCATTGTTGTATATCATCCAAGAGTGAAGAAAACAATTGAGATGGAGCGTGCAAGAAGAGAACAACTTGTAAGAGAGCAAGAGAGATAAAAAGCTGGGTTTCAGATTGTATTGGGGTCTTGGTGAGTGATTGTATCATTCCTGCAATATAGTGAATTTGTGTTTGCTTCAGATCCTGGGTGCACAACAAATTGGTATCAGAGTGTCGGGGAAGGTAGAACACCAAAACACACATCTTAACACCTCTCGGTTCTAAGTTGTAGAATTTTCAAAGTCTTCAGATATTGATCTTGATTACACCATCATATCAGTCTCATCGATATGATCCGAAAGATATCAAAATCGTAAAAATCAGAGTTAAAACAAGTCATGAAGAGCTCACCAAATTTTGCTGAAGCATCATTGAAGCTGGCGGGAAAACCAGTCCATCGAAGAAGATGACCGGAGTTTGCTAAAGAAGATGATCGAAGATCATCAAAGAAGGTGAAGAGACCGTTGAAAAAGATGGTGCCACATAGATGCCACGTCGTTGTCGAGTCATTGTCCATGTCATTAAAAAAATCCTCACGTTGCCACATCATCAGCCTGGGCATCTAATAGAGTGGAATATTTCTTCAACAATTGCAGGAATATTTCTTGGTTATGATGGAACATTCTCTTCACAATTGTTGAGTCATTTATGGTCCCACATGTGGCACCTCTTCTAAAGTCCTAATTATTTATCTGGATGAGCGCTCTTGTCATCATGGTATTAGATTTTATTTGTATCCATAATGATCAAATAACTTGGAAACAAGTTCGAAATCATTCTGATCGTATTTCAAATGACCTTCAATTGATCAATACAATTCTAGTCTAATGAATGGTCCAGATTTATCAGCATATCTGGTTGCACATGGGACTGGTTTCACCCATTCCTTTCCTTTGGTTCAGATCATATGTGGCTTGGCTTAATTGGCCCGGCTTATCCTCAGCTCGGCTTGACTTGTGGCTCAATCATGTATCGGTTGGATCCACCATGTTGATATGGAGCTTATTGGTCGCTTGTGTGGCATGATGATGTGGTGTTTTATTTAGGTTGAATTTTCTAGGCAAATATATAGGAATGAGGCTCGCTTCTTGGGATCCTATATACAGACACAATCCTGCTGGGTTCGACTTTAGATTACTATGAGTAAAAAAGTTTAGGTTAGGCAGTTCGAAATCTGATCTCCACTATCTAGATTATAGATCCTCGTATCGTACTTGTATCTATAAATTCTCAGCTAAATTGATCCATATACGATGCATATAGTAGCATTTGACCAAAACTGGATAAATCACCCAGATACTATTTATGGGAAGCTAATATACCTATATAGGAGTATTTGATAATATTCATCTATATATAAGTTTGAAGTTTAAAAAACTTTTATTTAAAAGTATATATTAGAAAATAATATAAATTATATCTTGAGATGTTATTTAATATTTTGTTATTAGATTAAGATGGTTATCCAAGAATAACCTTTATGTGATGCATCATCAATCCAAAAAAATTGAATAAGTGCTTCAAATTTTAAAATTCTGAAAATTAAACACCATGTATATAAACAAATTATATCAAATTTTCACATAAATTGACGTTTAAGTGATAACGACTGAATCGATGGAGTGTACATACGTTCCAAAAATATTAAATGACTGATCAAGAGTAATTACAACAGTTCATCTGAAATTTTTGTATGATTTTCTTTATAGCATTGCTCGAAAAATTACATGGACAAATATAGTGCTTTGATTTTGTGAAATACCATAGAAATCACTGTATTAGTTAGGTAAAAATATATCTAAAAAAAAAAAAGAGTCTAAATTGAACCATGTACCTTCCATTGATTCTAGGTTTGTTGCACCGAACCTGCAGATTGGAAAAGGATAAATTTACTCAAGGGCTTCAAACATGAAAAACGATGTTGAACAGGCAAGGGCATCAAACATGGAAGACGATGAGTCAAGTGCTCCAAACAAGGGAAAAGTTATTGATGTAGGAAGTGATTCAGACATTGATAAGGATATTAACAACTTAAGTGCTTCAAACAAAGGAAAGGATACAGCAAGTACCTCAAGTATTTCAAACCCGGAACTCAAAATTGAGATAACTAGCAGGATTTTGGAACAGCTGCATGATAAGATGGAAGGGATGACCTCTCAACAGGACCGGGCTGATTGCTGTATATACAGGGTGCCCAAATCGCTTCGAGGCGTAAATTGGAAAGCCAACACTCCACTACTGATTTCAATCGGTCCTCTTCACCGCGAGACTAAAAGAATAGAGGCCATGCAAAATCATAAATGGAGATGTTTCAAAGAGTTTACTGAACAGGATGGGATGAATGAGGAGAAAATTAGGGATCTTGTGATCAGCATTCAGAATAAAGAAAAGCATATCCGAATATGCCATTCAGAGAAATTCAACCGAATCAGTAGCTGTGATTTCATAGAGATGATCTTGCTGGATGCTGTTTTCATCATCAAGTTTTTGAATGAGTATCAACAGCCTAATCATTTTGAGCGCAGGATGATGTTTGACATACGAGAAGACTTGATTCTACTTGAAAACCAACTACCTTTCTCCATCATTCGGGATATATATCAAGAGATCAATCGTGATCTCCAAGATGCAACATGGGAATCTTTTCTTGATCTTGTTACCTATGTTTTTGGAAAGCACACAGGCGATATTGCTACGTTTCATTTTGAAAAGCACAAGTTTTCACAAGTGGCAGAAACCAGACAGATTGTAAAGGGAAGCAAGCATTTCACTGATTTACTAAGGAGTTTTATGCTGAAGGGATCCATTGAACGACGTTATAGTTTTAATCCTATCAAGCTGAAATATAGTGCGGTCATGCTTCGCAAGGCAGGAGTGAAGTTTCAGGTCACCCAAGACAAATGCCTGGTCAACATAAAATTTGAGAAAGGAGTGTTGAAAATACCACGCTTGGAAGTTGATCACAGCTTCGAACGTCTTGTACGGAATATCATGGCCTTGGAGCAGTGCTGCTACCAGCGAGAAGCTTACGTATGCAGTTACATTAAGTTTATGGACCATCTTATCGACAGTGCAGAAGACGTGGGTTTGCTAGTCCGAAAGGGAATCATTCTCCACTGGCTAGGTGACGATGCCGCACTTTCAAATATGATTAACAAGTTTTGCGAAAATATTGGTGACAATTACAGTTGTTTTGGTCATATCTCTCGAAAGATAAATTCCCACTATGAGAGCCGCTTTAACCATACGAAGGCATCCTTGAAACTTATATATTTCGCCAATATTTGGAGAGGTACGGCAACTGTTGCAGCAGCTATCCTGCTGATCCTCACTTTCATACAGACTATAAGTTCCGTAAAATTGTTATTCTAGGATTTTATCTTGTTTAGTTTCATTGCTCCTATGTAATAATGGATTGGATTGTTATTGTTAATTTCCTTTAAAAAATGTTGTTAAATTTTGAGTTTGTGTTGTTATGAACCAATAATATTATGGAAATCCATAGATATTATCGATGAAAGCTAGCAATTTAGACTAAAACTTCTACAAGCTTGATCCATCATCTAAGCTCAATATTACCGAACAAATTAAATTTATTGGGTATGAGCCCAAATAAAATTAAAAATATAGTTCAAATACATTTTATAGTTTTTACTTTAATATCCTTCTAAGGATATTTTAAGTAATTTCCATTTTAATTTTCCAAAACTATCCTTTAGATAAAGGACCTTTGAAATAAATTACACATCACCTGTGTATAAATAGACAATAAAGCTACCAAATCAAAGACACAAGCATAAAAGTATAAAAGACAAGCAGAGAAGATAAAAAAAAACAACAACAAGAAGCAGAAGACACAAGGACAACAAATAAAGATTAAAGATTAAATACAAATATTTGAAAGTTTCTCAAAAAAATTCAAGTCCATTAAAGAGGCAAAGTATCAAAGTCATTTACTTCATCAAATCAAATCAAATCAAGTTAAGATCTCACATGATAAAAGCTTTCAGGCTCGTATGAATAATCTTCATCCTTATTAAATAAAATCAAGTTAAGATCTTACATGATAAAAGCTTTCAGGCTTGTGTGAATATCTTCCTATCTAAAACAAGATCCAGATTTGACCGTTAATAAGAGGAATTCATGCATGTGAAGAGCACTTCAAGAGAATTTTAACTATTTCTTATAATCAAATTCATTATTGTAATTTTGACACTATTTTTAATGTATTTTTTTAAAACATGAAATTTTATGTATATAAATTTCTAGCATGCCTAGTTGGACCCTTTTTCCTCTCATCTCTTAAGTTAATAGATTTCTTATCCAAAATGAAAAAAATGGAGCATGTAAGCAATTCTCAAGGTGCTAAAGTGAATGTTTTGCCAGCCACTCACATAAGAACTCAGTTTGGTAAGTTCAATTTGGTCTCTTTATTAAGAAAAATTTTCAAAAAAAAAAAAAAACAACTTCCTCAAAATATAAGTTTGGGAACTCTCTCTTTCCAAATATGTAAGAAGAAATTGAGATTCCACCATATAACTCAAATTCAAGCATGCAATCGAAATCTAAATCTCATTTTATGACTTTTTCCAAACAAAGATGAGGAGATTACTTATTCTTATCTAACTCTTATAATTTGACTCTTAAATGCCAGTCATGGTCACCAAAACATCACTTCTCGAGGATCGTGTCCATCAGATGTCTCTTGAAATGAAGGAGCTGAAAAGATCTATCAAGGAAAAAGATGTTTAGATCGCCATGGTGATGAACCAACTGAAAAAACAAAATCCACAAACTGAAAGCACCAAAAGGATCAAAGATCCATCTAGAAATAATACTCATCAAGATCCTTTAGAAAGCCGAGATTCTCCTAAAAAGCAACAAAAACAAGAGCAACATGATCCTTTTTTAGCCTCACCCAAGGGTCCGTTCCTCGACTCGCAACTAGCTGTGCCTATCTACTTTATTTTGTTTGTTTACAAAACTGCCACCAACCTTTTTATTTTGTTTTGTAATTAAAAAAATTAAAATTCTATATATAAAAAATATAAAAATCAGGAATAAAAGGAAAGAGAAAAGGAAAATAGTGAAGTGAAAAAAAAAGGAAAAAAAGATGAAAAAGACGAAGAAAGGAAATTGACGAATTTCCATCCGACTGTTTATGCTCGTGTTTTTTTTAGCAAACTTCTCCGGTTGTTCAAGTAAGCAAATTTTGATTTATTTGTTGTTAATTCTTTTGAGAAACAAAAGAATTTTTGAAGACAATTGCACTTTAGCTGATGTTCTATTTCGCAAATTCCAAGTTGTGTTTTAATGGTGTTGCATTTCCATGAACAGAACCATTTCCTTACCAGTTTTGGCTGATATTGATCTCTGGGTGGTCGTCCCTCTGCTGGATTTAGTGGTTTCTAATGGCTGACTTATGCCATGTGCCTTGTGTTCTGGTTGATGCTGCATGCCATGCTGTGCTATATATGTTGCTCACTCCTGCTCTCATCGCTGTTTTGTCATGCTTTTGTAGTCCCTGGCTTGATGGGCATAAATGGATGTATGCTGCATGCCATGCTGTGCTATATTTATATTTATCAATAATAATAATATTGTTATTATAACCATGTCATGCTGTTCCAGAAAGGCTTCCCAACACTGTTATGGAGTTTTGAGGGGTTATTTTGTAATTTTTAAATTGTTTAATGTAATTTTTTTATTTAGTTTTGAATTTTTATTATTTGTAGTGTTGATGTAACCAAAAAAAAAATAAAGAAAAGAAAAGAAACAAAAATATAGTAAAAGTGAATGTGTGTGTTTGGATTTGTTTTATTTTTTATATATATTTTTTTATGATAAAATTGCAAAGATTAAAGAAGAATTTAATATTTTGATTGGATCACGGTTAAGAATTATTAACTTATACGTAAGTTGTATTTCTAATATCCGATGAAAAAACAATTATTAAAACTTTTTTAAGCACATCAAATTCGCGAACCAGCTTACCTCAGGTAGGGTGCGTTAGGGTGCTAATATCTTCCCTAACCACAACCAATCCCTTACCCGTGAATCTCTGATAAGACCAGTACATCCGGTTTTCTAGTAGCCCGCAATCAATTACTAGGTGGCGACTCTAACGAATCAATCAAAGCAAACAAACAAACGAAAAATCGTCAGCCGACGCCGCGCGGATTTTCTGACATGCGACAATCCATGACTTCTATCGAACCTCTATAAAATTATAATGATAACGTCTATTAATTAACTATGTTAGGTAAATAAATTTGCAAAAATATTGGTTTACCTCCAGATTATCCAACAAACTAATTAAAACTTCTCATAAATATTCATTATCAATGATCAACGTCCATACAAATTTATACATATAAATTTACTGAAATTACAACTCTGCAATAGCATTGAAAAAAATTAAAGTGAATCCGTTAAATAAGCTATTAATTATTTCGCAACAACAAATATAATTCGGTAATTCAACAAAGTTTCAACAATTTACTAACAAATACAATTTTACAAAATCTAAAACAAACCATAACAGGTACAAAATTATACATTCATACTACAAGTTTGTTTGAGAAATAACAATAAAACATGTACATACACTAAAAAATACATATACTAAAAAAAACAATAAAATTGACATTTAAATGTTAAAATTAAAAAAAGATAGATTTACTTACAAAAAATGATAAAATCTACAATAAATCAGAACACGAATGCTGTGACCGGAAAACTTAAAAAAAATATATGACTTGTGTTGAGAAAAAGGGCGATTTTTTTTGGGGGTGGTTGTTTGCAGTTTGGGAGGGGAGAGTTGGGATAGGGGAGGAGAGGGTCGACATAGTGGTTATATATTAGCTCTTACCGATGGAAACACTGACGAACTCATTCTGTCGGTGATTCCGTTGGTGATTCCGTTGGTAAGTCTGACAGTGAATTGGTCACATCACTGTATGGAGATCCCATTTTAAACCCCTCAGTAAGTCCGTCGGTAAAATCGCCAGCAAAAACTTCCACATCATCGAACCGTTTTTTTTCTTTTCAAATTCTATATATTTTATCTGTAATTTAGTCGGTATATGCCGATAGAATGAATTCATCAGTATATACCGACTGAATTACAAACGAAATAGTGGCTGTCGGTAATTATTACTGCAATTTACCGACAGAAGTATTCCGTCGATAATTCTGTTAGTTTTAGATGAATTTCTGGTAGTGAAATTTTTATCCTCTCATGTTTATTGGGACGGTGAGCCTAAGATATTTGTAGGTTGATCAATGATTTTTTTCTATAAAATATTATCTGCATATATAAATAAGATGGATCCAGGATTCAACATTAAAGGGTGAAAATCAAGATTTAATATTTTACAGGGATTGTTATGCACAAATACACATTTGATTCAAATATCTTATAAATATTCTCCGGAAATGATTCAACTCAATTATTTAATAATGCATCTGTCTTGTAAAGGAATAAACGACAACGAAGAAATGCACCATCTTTCCCTCTCACTATCAATCTTTCCATCAACTTTAAAGGACGCTTGGAAACTTTGTCGGCAGGTGAGTGTGAACGCAGCTAAATTTTCAGTCCTGCATTAAAGTTAAGTAATACTTTAAAAGGCGTGGTGTAGCTTTCCCCACAGACCTTTTTTTCTTTTTCCATTCCCCCACAGAATCTTTTTTTTTTCCTGCACAGTTATTATCATATTATATCCGTTACGGATGTCAAGCATTAGGAAAGTATTGTAGCTTTCCCCCACAGACTTTCTTTTCCTTTTTCATTCCCCCCACAGAACCTTGTTTTTATTTCCACATAGTTATTATTATATTATATCCGTTACAGATGTAGATTGTGGGGGAAAATACTGTAATTTTTATATATTTTTTTCTTTTTCCATTCCCCTACAGATCCCTTTTTTTTTTCACATAGTTATTATTATATTATATCCGTTACAGATGTCGAAAAGTGAAGATTGGTTTTTTTTTTATGTTTTTTCATTTATTTTTCGTTTTTTGTTTGGTCTTTCTTCTTCTTCTTCTTTTTTTTTTGTTTTTCCCCACGATTTTTTCCCTTTTTTTCTTGGATTTTACATTTTTTTTCTTTTTTTTCCAAGATTGTCTTCCTCTTTTTTATTGTTTTTTCTATTTTTTTGTTTTGATATTTTTTTTAAAATTATCTTTATCGATTTATTTTAATATTGCAATAGTAAAAAATTTAATTTTGTAGTTTTTTTTAAAAAAACATTATGAATTTCTAAAATGTTTCTCTACATGAGTTTTTTTTTTAATGAATTTTTTATATGACAAAACAAAATATATGCCAATTCTAAGATATAATAAAATATCATCTCTAATTAAAAAAGAAACTAAAATATTAATATAATTTCTAAAAAATAAATTAATCCAGTTTCTCTAATATATATCTATTTGTCATAAACATAAATATGATAATGGCAATAAATAAATGAAGAAAACACGTTTTCCTATCACCAGTCAAGTGGATCAATTAAGTTGAACATAGATGCATATTATATATTACATATAAACATAAAATTAACAATAGGATGAAAGTTTATTATATTGTATCAATTACTTAGTCTTTATATATATATTTATTAAAATTAACAATAGGATGAAAGTGCATATATTTATATAAAAAGTTTTTTATATATTGTCATTATAGAATTAACAATAGGATGGGAGTTTTTTTTTTCTGTTTATTTCTTGCTTGCCACAACTATTAGAAAATGTTGCATGCCATTATAGAATTTCGTGCTTTAATTAATTTGAACATTAGACTGAGTTAATTTGGGAATGCTATTCATACAAGATTGCCACGAATGTTTTGCATTGTATTGATGTCTATTTATGAATTCGTAATACTAGAACAGTGACATAAATGCAATTGAAGTTTCTATAGATTCATGTCATTGTGAAAGATGTAATGTTTTTTAATTATCGGATTGTACAAATTAAAAACAACTAAAACGTAACTTTCCTATAGAAAATATTTTTTTATTAAAATTACTAAAAATAAACTAAAACGTAACCAGAATTTAGTAGCAAATTGCAGGTGATTTGTTGTTTTGATAAATTGGGGCGCCATTCATACAAGATTGCCGCAAATGTTTTGCATTGTATTGATGTCTATTTATGAATTCGTAATACTAGAACAGTGACATAAATGCAATTGAAGTTTCTATAGATTCATGTCATTGTGAAAGATGTAATGTTTTTTAATTATCGGATTGTACAAATTAAAAACAACTAAAACGTAACTTTCCTATAGAAAATATTTTTTTATTAAAATTACTAAAAATAAACTAAAACGTAACCAGAATTTAGTAGCAAATTGCAGGTGATTTGTTGTTTTGATAAATTGGGGCGCCATTCATACAAGATTGCCGCAAATGTTTTGCATTGTATTGATGTCTATTTATGAATTCGTAATACTAGAACAGTGACATAAATGCAATTGAAGTTTCTATAGATTCATGTCATTGTGAAAGATGTAATGTTTTTTAATTATCGGATTGTACAAATTAAAACGTAACTTTCCTCTCTAAGATTATACAAAAACACCCATTCATGATCATTGAACTGTAGAATATCTCTATTTTCTAATATACCATTGCAACATACCGTACGTGGTTATATTCCTCTACTGATCGTAGAACTGTAGAATATCTCTATTTTCTAATATCATTGCATCACCAAGAAACAATCATTTTAATCCGTTGTCATAATTGTTAAGACCACAAGAATGTATGGATTTTTTTATAATTTATAATTTTAATTAGTTGTATAAAAATTTCTGGAGTGTTTGAAAATGTAGCAATTGTTTTTTTTAAAGTATATTTTACTAAAATAATATTTTTAACATCAACATATTAAAATGATTTAAAAATATAAAAATATAATTTTAAATAAAAATAAATTAATTTATTAGAAACACAGTTTCATATTAAATTTATTTGTTGACCTTCAAATGGTTCTTGATCTTTTATTTAATTACTCACTTATTTTGATTTATACGCACACAAATATATTACCATTCTCTAGGAAAATAGTAATATATATTACCATTATCTTGATTTATAATATTGTATCAATTAATGTACAAATTGTTATATATTACCATTATCTAGGAAACACTTATGTCTTATATTTGTGGAAGTAGTTGCGAGTATAGTGGAAAACGGAAAATTAAGAGTTTTTATCTTGTAATTAAATAAAGTTTGAGATTTTAAAAATTAGTACTGGTTTGAATAATTCAGGTAAGATGGTAATTATACTTAAAAAAAACCAATGTCATACTTACAGTATCATTTATTATGAAAAATTATTTTTACTATGTGTTTCTTTAAAATATTTTTTTAATTTTTATTTTTTATTAGAACATTAAAATAATTTAAAAATATTAAAAAAATATTTCAATACAAATAAAATTTAAATTTTTGTAAAAAAAATTTCAACCGTAAAATCATTCGTTATATAAATATATCGATACAATTTCTAAAAAGTCAGGACTCAGGTGTTTATAATACCAATGCCCCCTAAAAATTCCCTTCCCGACAGAACTGTCTGGTTGGCAAGATGCCAAAATCCCAACCACAGCAGTGAAAAGATAATAAATAAATAAATAAATTCATTAATAAATTGTCCAACCTTTCATAAAATAAGCTTTGACATAAATATTTTATAAATTATAATGTTTCCTTGCAAATACTGCATTCCCTGTGGCATTGTTCCCCCCCTCCTCTATTCTTTATTGCAAACTCAAACTTTAATGTAAAAAAAAACTCATGAATTATTGAAGCAAGGAGACAGAATTTGACTCATGGGGGCAGGGAAATAGGGTCCAGCGTCGTGTAGGCCATGCACATTGTCATCATGAGAATGAGACATGACTCCACTCAACCTCCACAGCTAAGCAACACCAGCCTTTTTCAAGGACATGATCAGAAGACTTATGATGCATGAGGGTAGTAAATTTAGGGTTAGTTTTCAAGAGAGTGTTAATAATTGTGTTTTAAAAATATTTTTTTTTATTTAAAAATATATTAAAATAATATATTTTTTTATTTTTTAAAAATATTTTTTAAAATTAATAAATCAAAACGATCTGAAAATAAAAAAAAAATTAACCATAAAATCACTAGGTATATAAATATATCGATACAATTTCTAAAAAGTCAGGACTCAGGTGTTCATAATACCAATGCCACCTAAAAATTCCCTTCCCGACAGAACTGTCTGGTAAACTTAGGAAAGAGGCTCGCTGCTAGGTACCCTATATACAGACACAGTCCTCTGATCTCCGTCCTCAGGTCAGCACTAACTTGTTCTGTTCTTTGAAATGTTTAGTTTTTGGAAATGTTATGTTTTGGATTTGGTTTAAGCTCTGCAGACAATAGGTGGTTCGGTGTATGTAGTTCCATTTATTTTTATTTTTTTTAAAGTTGGTTTGCTTAATTATGTTTTAGTTTTTTAAGCTCTGCAGACACATATCGTAGCATTTGATCAAAGCTAGATAGATCACCCAAATACTATTTTTGGGAACCTAACATTTTTTTCTATATTTGTTCTCCATATAAAACACATTAAATATTAAAAACTCCTAAGAAATTAGGCTGAACCCCTCTCTCTTTGTATGGGCTTGATGATCCCACATGGATCAAACTAAACATAAATATATAGGTTATCTTGCAAAATTCGAGGGAAACCACCTAAACATTTTCTAGCATGCATTTTTCTATAAATGTGATGTCTTAAATTTTGATGTTAATGTCACTGAAGTTGTTATTGACTCGGAGGTTCAACTTGAGATTACTACTAGTTAATTTGCCTACGTGTTGCTGCCTTTTTGAAATTATTTATTGAATTCTATGGTAATTAAAACAAATATTCTAATAAAATCAAATGTTTTAAATTCTTTGAAGAAAACATCTATTTCTCTGGTGAGAATTTCTCTTTCAATTCATTCATTTTTTTGAGAAAAAATGTCATTTTTATTAGTATCGCTCTTTTATAAATCAAAACATAAGTTAATTAAAATAAATATTCATAAAAAATTCAATGATTTAAATGAATAAGAAAAAAACATATTCCTTTAATAAAAAAATATCATTCCTTATTCATTCATTTCTTTTTTGTTATGGAAAAAACACATTTTGTTTTATTGTAAGCATGAGTTTTTGAAATAAAAAAAAAATCATTATTTAGATGGTTTCAACCTTAAATAGAATATTTGAATTTCAAAAAATCTTTATTCAAATTCTAAAACAATCATAAATTCTCCATCTTTATTTTTTTAGATTATTTTGATGTGATGATATTAAAAATAAATTCTAAATTTTTTAAATTATTTTAAGTCATTATAAAGTGAAAAACACTTTGAAAAGCAATTGTACCACTGTTTCAAACACCATTAATGAGCTTAATTAATTACTAGTACGAATCAATTTTATTTGTTGGCGTGAAATTTGATTATATACATGAACAAAATCTAGCTAATTATTTAGGCTATTTAATGTTGTACCTTCCATTCATTCTTGGTTTGTTTCAGCCAACCTGCAGACTGGAGAAGGATAAATTTATTGCAAGTGCTTCAAACATGGAAGAGGATAAGGCAAGTACTCCAAACTTGATGGGAAAAGATATTGATGTGGGCAGTCTGTCTCAGGCAGAATGTTTAAAGGGTGATGATATCTTTCCTTTTGCGTAACCAGTCCTGAACCATAGGATATTTATTGACCAGTTAGGGTTCCTAGTGACCATAATACTAGGTGGCGACTCCTTAAACGAAACCTTTTTTCCCTAAAAGAACAAGATGCCAGATATCTGTTCTTTTTTCATAATTAAGAAAAATTTTAAGGTCGTCGCGATGTCGGGTGCGACACGTCTTATGTATAAGTTCTTAATCTCAGATGCTAAAAGAAAATAAAATATATTTTTTTGTATTTTTAAAATATGAGCCAAATTCTCATGGCTTACCTCCTAGTGATGGGGTATTTATAAGGGGAAGGGAGAGCTTGTGCCACTTTACCCTGTCCAGTCACGCTGAAGGGGTAGGGTGGTTGGGTGGCCACTATACAGTCACCCGCATGGCTTGTCCCATCATCATAGTTGTAAGCCATGAGAGGGGCTTGGGTTGTGTCGGGGTTTTGAGCATATGGGGAGAGAGAGACAGAGGGAGAGAGGCACTGCAAAGGAGAGGAAGAAAACCTTCTTCCCCTACCTGCAACGCACATTGTTTTGCACAAAATGCACCGTTTATTTTAAATGAAACGGTGCCAAAGAAGTCTAAATTTCCAAATCAATCTTTAATTTTTTATTTATTCAATCAATTTCTCAATTGAGATTTTGATTTTAAAAATCAATTCAATTACATCCCTGTTAAACTCAAATGTCAGCCCTAAAGTTTGTCATTGTAACAGTCCCGGTTATTCGTTTCTATCAACACTAAAAGATCTGAACATATACTCTTAATTTGAGGGTAATTGATTTTTTTTTATTTGTAAAGAATTCTATCGAAATTTTGGCAGAGTTTCCTTTTTATATAGAACGTCCTAAGTTATTGACCACTTCCAATTTACCCATTCAATCCATTTTTTTTTAATTCTTTGTAAAGAATTCTACCAAAATTTTGGCAGAGTTTCCTTTTTAAATAGAACGTCCTAAGTTATTGATCACTTTCAATTTACCCATTCAATGCATCACAACAAGGTCCCATAGTTCCGGACTTTAATTCTATCATCAATACTTGACAGCTCAAACAATCCATCCACACAATATATACATATATATCCTACGAACAAGATCGATATAAATATAGCCCATATATCATATTATAAAGTCTGAAAGAAAAAAGGATACTAACATGTAATGAGAGAATTTAAAATATAACTTAAGTATTCTAAAAAGTTTCAAAAGGATTAATTACAGGATAACTAAGGAGTTCTGATTCATACATTATATCAGAGTTTACATAACTAACATACTACATGTTGTGCTAAGATTTTTATATACATCAAAGTTTACACAAAAACATATTGCATAATCTAGATCGTACTATTAAGCTTGAGCTAAATTTTTACATAAGCTTAGCAAAGCAGAGTCCTAAAAACTAATGAGCTCCCTAGGTATTAGATGGACCTGTTACAAAAATGACTTAATAAGCATACAAAAATATTGACAAGAAAAATAAAAATGATCATATAATGAATACAAATAAAACATAAGTTTTCTATTAGTTTCCTAGAATTCTAATAATCAACCTATAAATTTCTTAAGAATCATTTAAAACTCAATTAGACATCATTTACGTATTCTTAATTGAATATTCTTATTTTCTTACATGAACCTAGTAACTTTGTTTAAATGGGTTCACTAAGTCTTTAATATTGCATAGTCCAACCTGGACAACTTTGGGCAATTGTACATATCAAATTTTCCCAGGTCATCCAAACACAGATACCCTTTATGAGTTGATTCTTATTGATCGTTCCCAAGCATTCCAACATGGACACCGTTAGCCATAACTACTTTTATTGATCACTTCTTCGCAATCCTAATGCAATTTTCATTAGTCGAAGCTAATCTTATTAATCATTCTCGGTAGTTCCGACGCGGATACCCATTAGCCGAAGCTAATCTTATAATTCATTTCCTGAAAAGTCCTCCATGGATGCCATTAGCCGAAGCTAATCTTATATTTACTTTCCAGGCAAATCCTATAATGGACGCCATTAGCCAAGGCTAATCTTATAATTCATTCCTCCACCATTCTATCACAAATGTCATTAGTCGAAGTTAATCTCATAGATATACCAATCCTTACTTACAATGAGCATAATATATTTGTAATTGCATTACTCATAAGAATTAAGTTGCGTAATTGTAAAGAAAAGGAAAACTATACACCTGCTCCACCTGTCTTGTGACCTCTTTCAACAGAAGATCCAATCATGGTCACTCCTCCTGAATCACAAGGAAATCTTTGGTTATGTTTCCTTTAAGCCAAATGTTATAGCAACTTCATATTCATTCATTATACTTATGGTACTTTCCATGCATGTTCATTTACTCATCATAACATATAAATACATATCAAGTATATTTTCAAGGTTGGATACATCAACATGCAGGTGTCTTTATGACTCAGTTTCTATTAATGAAAATCAGTGTCCTACGACTCAGAACCGGAGTCGCATAACTCTAAATAAAGCAAACTTTATGTCAATAAAAAGGTAACATATATGTTTAAAATCTCATGAAGGATCATGCATCATAATCTGTCAATATTAAATCCAAACCCAAACTAGAAGTTAGACAACAAATTTGTCCAGTAAGTTCCAGCCTAACCTCCTCTTGGTATTTTACCCATATATGGAGTTCTATAACTCCAATAGGGGTACGACCAGTGTCAAAAGTTAGCCAATTCATTTCTCTACAACCTTTATATGAAAATATTTGGAAAATTCCTTCATCTTTGATGTCTAATATTAGTGGGAATTCTGACCAACGAAATTACCCTGTTACAAGCAGCTTGACCTTTCAACGGTGTTTTACCTATTTTTAGAGTTATATAACTCTAATTAAGACAAGACTAGTGCCAAACGTTAGCTAATTCATTTATCTGTAACTTTTATATGAAAATGTGCAGCAATTTCCTTCATCTTCAATGTCTAATATCAGTGGGAGTTTTGACCAACGAAACTGCCCTGTTACGAGCAGCTTGACCTTTCAACGGTGTTTTACCTATTTATAGAGTTCTACAACTCCAATTTAGACAAGAACAGTGCCAAACGTTAGCTAATTCATTTATCTATAACTTTTATATGAAATGTGTAGCCATTTCCTTCATCTTCAATGTCTAATTTTAGTGGGAGTCCTGACCAATAAAACTATCCTGTTCTGAATTCGTATATTTAACCACCAATTTATCACCTCTCAAGAACTTTTAACGTCTTATAACTCCATCACATACAAAATCTAATAGGGACTAGCAGTTCAATTATATTTCTCATCAAGACATCAATTCCATCTTTGACTTCCATGCTAGTAGTATTTCACACAATCTCAAGAATCAACACAAGAACTCAATGGAGTTTAAGAAGTCGCAAAGAGGTATTAAAAAATAGTTCTACTTACCATATTATTCATCAATTCACATCAAGGAGTATAAAGCATTAACATAGTAGCATAAAACAAGATTGAAAGACTCCCCTAGGTTTTCTCCCCTAGGCCGAAACATATGGTCCTCATTCCTTCCACTTTCATTCATGCAATTCTTCACATTTACTTGCATAGATTGTATGTCAACATGAATCACCACACATTCATTCCACAAGCTAACATTTAATTTGATTCATGTACTTGAGCACTTGTGAACAATTTTAACATCATAGAATTTTCTTTCAGTTTCAGCCCATGTATTTATCTTAGAACACTAATTCAAGGCCACTAATTGATTAAATTTACCATAATCATCTATTCTTCTTTGCCCCTCTCTTGGCCGGACCTAGTTTAGGAATTCTTCCTTGGTATACTCATTCATTTTTTATTATTTTTTTCTCTATACAATCTGAAATTACTCTTTCATTACTTAAAACTTCTAATTACATTTCTTGGTTGCTAGATATTAATGTATGTACAAGAACCGTAATTCCTATCATTTGGGATTTTCCTTCTTTGAACCCTAACAAAAATGATTTAACAATGAAAGAGTGAGGGTTTGTTCTTACCATTAGAATCTACAAAAGATTAGAAGAAGTTTTTTAGTGATTTCTTTTCCCCTCTATTTGCTTTTCCTTCCCTTGCTTGCTGTTGGAGTTGGCCGGCCCCAATCTCCACCAAATCCTTCAACTTCATGTTTTTTTCATACTCACAATCACTCTTCCCTTATGCTATTATCTTGTAATGGTGACATGCAAAAGAATTTGCTTGAGAATGTTTTGTAAGGGATGGTTTTTCTTTCTCCTATTAAAGCTGACTGGAAGTGAAGGTAAAAGGGAGAGGAAAAGTCATTTTTTCTTATCTCTTTATCTATTTATACCCCGCTTAATTATCCTAGGTCTTGTTTGGCTAGTTTTGTTTTAAATCTTAATGCCCTCCTATGTTCTTTCATAACTGTTTCTGTAACAGACCGTTTGTACAACTTGCTTAATGTTAAAAGATACCAACATATCCTTTTTTTTTAGGGCAATTTTTTTTATTTTTTTTACCAAAAATTCGGCAGAGTATCGTTTGTGTTTAGGACATCCCAAATTATCGACTACTATCAATTTACTCAATCAACTCATCATCACAAGGTCCCATAATTTCGGACCTTACATCAAACATCACAATTCAGCATCTCATACAATCCACACAATATATATATTCCACGAGTAAGTTCAATATGAATATAGTCCACATATCATATCATAAAATTTAAAAGAAAAGGAATACTAACATGTAAAGAAAACATTTACAACATGCTAAGTGTTCTTAAACATTTCAAAAGAGTTAATTACAAGATAACTAAAATACTACATGCTAAGCTGAACTTTTATAAAAATACATCAAGGTTTACACAAAAGTATACTATATAAACGCGTTAATTCCCTTTTGTTAAGTTAAATATTTACATAAGTTTGACAAAGTAGAGTCCTAAGCTAATAATCTCCTTGGATATTTGATGGACCTGTTACATAAATAAACATATTATTATGTATACGAATGAAGTATTACTTTTTTATTAGAACCATAAGAATTCTAACAATATTGCTTGTAAATCTTTTAAACTCAATTAACACTCATTTGCATATTCTTAATTTGGATACTCTTATTTACTTGCGTGAACTGGGTGACTTTGCAAAGTCTAATCTTGTAATTCATCTCCCGACAATCCTATCACAGATGCCATTAACCGAAGCTAATCTTGTAATTCATCTCCCAGCAATCCTATCACGGAATTCATCTCCCGGCAATCCTATCACGGATGCCATTAGCCGAAGCTAATCTTGTAATTCATCTCCCGGCAATCCTATCACGGATGCCATTAGCTGAAGCTAATCTTGTAAATACACTAGGCTTTATTTACATTGAATACGATATTTATTATAATTGCATTCACCAGAAGAATTCTAAATTGTATAAGTGCAAATAGGAGGGAAAATCACGCACCTGCTTCGCCTGTCCTGCGACCTCCCCTAGCAGAAGATCCAATCCTGGTTACTCCTCCTGAATCACAAGGAAGTTTTTTTGTTATGATTCCTTCAAGGCGATATTATAGAGAATTCATATTCATCCATTACTCATATGTTACTTTCTATGCATGTTCATTTCCTCATAATAACATACATACATATATCATGTATATTTTCAGAGTTAGTATCTCAATGTACAAGTGTTCGTATGACTCAATTCTTTTATATTCTTATTTATAGTATTCACGTGAAAGTCTACTGTTATTGTCTGACTTTGAACTGTTACTGTCCAATTTCCAACTGTTACTGTCTGACTTTGAATTGTTAGTGTCCAATTTCCAACTGTTACTGTTAGACTTTGAATTGTTACTATCCAATTTCCAACTGTTACTGTCTGAATACTCATCAGATTTTTAACTATATCTAAACTTTTAAAACTTTATTTTAAGTGAGATTGATCTCGTTAGAAAGCTAAGACACGAGGCTACTAGTTCTCTGAAGGAAGGAGAACCCAGTTCTGCCTCCAAGATGGTCAAAATTGCTCATCAACTAATCAGTCCTACTGCCCTATATAATCAGTCACGACTCAGTCTAGGTTGGTAACCCATAACTGGAGTTCTACATCTCCAAATTGAGCAAGACCAGTTTCTTTGGTTAGCTAACATTCAAATCTACAATTTCTATGAAGGAATCCAATCCTCATCAATTCCCTCATCCTCTTACTCAAAATCTTACCGAAAGTCAGGAGACAAGTTTGTCCAAATTCGTCTTCCCTTCCCCTTCACACAATACTTTCATAAACTACATACCACACACATGAATTAACTTCATCTTAACAATAAGTACTTTTTCCCCAATTCATGTCTAAGAACCCTAATCTATGATTCAATATCAAGTCATCAATTCATTATCGAATTTAAAAAATGAATTTTTAAGATCATGTTTAGAACACCTTACCCGGTACGAATTAAGATTTTGATCTTCAACTAGTTGAAGATTTTTAACTCCCTCCTTTCTTTTCTTCTTGTTCAATTTCTTGGTAATCCCTTGCTCTCAAGTGTTTATCCCATCTATAAACCCTTAATCTTGGATGGGTTCTTGAAATTTTAGTGTTTCTCTCTTGATTTCGCAAGAATGGGTATAAAACTTCCTATTTTCTCTCCTTATCGTTCCTGCAGTTTTTTGGTGAGGAGAGAGTACTTATACTCTATATTTTTCCTTATTTGCATTTAGCCCCCCCTTTTCCTTTAAGTGTACTATTCTCTTAAATTAAATCCAACCCTCAACAGTAGCGGGTTTATTATAATGTCTCGAATTATTTCACTCGAAAATTTATATTCAAAATTTTTTGAATTCCTGTTTTTATTTAACCATATGCATGAATTTCTTCACTTTTATTTATTTATTTTTCCTGGGGTTTACAGTTTCCCTTAATCAATCGGGTCAATTTCCATTTCCAATATTTCTCTTTTTTTTTCTTCGTTCTAATGCTTATTTGGTACCTCCATTAAATCCATTCTATAAGCACTTAGATTGCTTTTCTGCCAAAATTTCAACCGGGATTTACAGCTGCCTTTTTCATTTTGATCATTGGTTTTAAATTTGTGCATTTTGACCCTTAATTGATCAACAAGCTTTCAATTTCTTCAATTTGACCCCTAATTCGGTCAATTTCAGCCCTTATATTCATGTGTCTTTCCTAGTTTGGTCATTGGTTTTGGATTTCTTCGATCAAGTCCCTCATTGCCCATCAAACTTCAATATCTATGCAATTAAGCCTCTGATTTGACCAAATTAATTCTTACAAATTGTAATTCGACCCCTAAACTTTAATTTCTTCCGATTAAAGTCCAAATTGACTTAAAAAAATCAAATTTCTTGCAATTAAACCATTCATAAATTCAATTAGATTTTCAACAAAATTCATTTGGTTCTTTAAACGTCCAATTTTTAATTTCTCTTATATTGAATTATCTTTGCAACATGGGCTTTCATTAGTCAAAAATATATTACTAAATTTCAATCTTTGTATTTTTTAACTTTCTTAACTAATCTTTGGCCATTTTCTGGGCGTCCCGATATCCTCTTCTCACTAATATATTTTTTGGGTTTTCTTCTAATAATGTTTTTTTTTTCTCTTTTTTGTGTGGGGATCTCCAAAAATAGGTAACAACAAGGCAAATTAATATTTTGTTATTTATATAATTTTTAGGTTTTCTGATAAATAGAATGCATGCCTCTTATTTTTTGTATAGTACATAACAAAGAAAAAATTACATAAGTTACAGAACAACTGAAAAACACAAAAGATAAAAGCTAACATTTAAAGACATAGCAATCTCTCTCTCCTAAAAGGGTTTATGAGATTTCTCACTAGTGTTGTGTGTGGATTACCATTAGAAGAAAGATAATTGAACAACTTGTGTTTTGTGATAACCCAACTTTGAAACAATTATACAAAGCCGAAAAGAACATTTTTTTTTCAGATAATCTTTGTATAAACCTTAAATAATCCTAGATGGATTGTCTAACAGGATCTAAGAACTCGTAAAACTTTTAAATTTACTATTTTTGTCATATATGTGTGTTTTTTTAAAAAAAACCCAATAATTAGGTGATTTAATATAAAGAATAGCATTCTATCCATAAAGTTTACCTTTTCCCTTGAGGTGACATGTCGCATATAGTTACATTCTTATTATTATTTTTTTATATGAAGAACTAATCTAGATCCGGTCTGGTTTTTTTAATAGAATTTAAGCAATTGAATATATAGGAAAAACCAGTGTTTTTTTAAGTGAATCGAATTACTGTTATGAAATACTTGACAATTGATGGAAATGATTCAAAGCAATTTTTTAATAATGCATCTGTCTTGTAAAGGAATAAACGATAACGAAGAAATGCACAATCTTTCCCCCTCACTATCAATTTTTCCATCAACTTTAAAGGACGCTCGGAAATTTTGTCTGCTGGTGAGTGTGAACCAGCTAAGGCTGCATCCAAATATAAATTATAAGATAAACAAACATCGTTTTCATTATGGGGTCTTCCTTCATGCATTTGAAATTTTTAATTTCAGATGCTCAGTGGGTTGATCGGTGGGGTTTTTTTTTTTTTTTTTATATATATAAAAGACTATCTGTAGATAGAAAAAAAGATGGATCCATGATTCAATATTAAAGGACTAAAATGAAGATTTAATAAGTTTACAGGGATGATTATGTACAAATATACTTGACCTCTTAGAAATCATTTTAAAGTTCACATTTATATATTTATAGCCATTTTCATATGCATTTGGGTAGACAAAAGACTTAAGACCTGTTTGGAATGCAGTTTAAACTGTGTTTTTTTAAATTTTAATTTTTTTTATTTAAAATTAATTTTTTTTAAAGTTTTTAGATTATTTTAATCTGGTGATGTCAAAAATAATTAAAAAAAATTATTTTAATGTATTTTTAAATGAAAAACACTTTAAACCGTAATTGGTATGAGAATTCCATGTAGATGCTCAGAGAGAGAGAGAGAGAGAGAGAGAGAGAGGGGCTCGCTGTTTGGGATCCTATATACAGACACAGTCCTCTGATCTCCGTCTCCAGGTCAGCACTAACTTGTTCTGTTCTTTGAAATGTTTAGTTTTTTGAAATGTTATGTTTTGGATTTGGTTTAAGCTCTGCCGACAATAGGTGGTTCGGTGTATGTATTTCCATTTATTTTATTTTATTTTAAAGTTGGTTTGCTTGATTATGTTTTAGTTTTCCAGCATATATAAAACATTTATATGCGATGTAATAAATTTTGTTGTTAATTTCATTGAACCTGCGCCTGTGAAATCAGAGGTTCGACTTTAGATTACTATGGATAAAAAACTTTAGTTAGGCTGTTCCAAATCTGATCTCCACTATCTAGATTATAGATCCTCATGTAGTCATTGTATCTATAAATTCTCAGCTAAATTGATCCATATATGATGCATATAGTAGCATTTTATCAAAACTGGATAAATCACCCAAATACTATTTCTAGGAAGCTAATATTTTTTTTTTTCATATCTTTTTCTATATTTGTTCTCCATTTAAACACATTAAATATTAAAAACTCCTAACAAATTAGGCTGAACCCCTTCTCTTTATATGGGCTTAATGATCCCTCGTGGATCAAACTAAACAATAGGTAATTATCTTGCAAAATTCAAGGCAAGGACATTTTGAAACTCAACTCAAATTTTAAAATTTTTTTACCAAAAAAAACACATTAAAAATATCATATAAATCTAAATAACCTAATTTACAACTTGAAAACACCTTTAATTGGCTTAAAAATTCAGAATAAAACCAAATCTAAATAACTTTATGAGTTATGATTTACTTTTTCTGACATAATTAACGGGTCAAACCACCCTTATTGAACTCTCTTTTTCTAGACAAATATATTGATACAAAGATCAATGATTTTGGTGGTCAAATATGATCAACTGAAATGTTTCTCTCTCCTCTCTTTTTTAGCAACTTTTTATCTCTTCTATCAACTTGTAAGGATCAAAACAGAAAAAAAAGCTAGGAAAATAAAATTTAGGACTAAAATGTCAATATAAAAAAGAATAGGGACCAAAGAAAATAAAATTTAGGAAAGTGAGAAAATGAAGTTTAGGAATGAGATGTTAACATAAAAAATAATAGGGATCAAAGTAGAAAAACTCATAAAGTACAAGGACTAAAATATACTTTAGCTCACCTTAGGAATAGTAATATTAACACAATACCAATCCATGATGCAAATGTGAGTTCAAAAACAATATAAAAAAATAGTAAAAGACCGATGTTCTTAGTTTCTTTTGCAATGGTATTTAGTTATAACGCAAGACTTGATTGTAGGTATCCATTGCACTCATGACTTCACCCATACTAATAAATTTTGAGAACTGTTCCATATCTCCTAAAAACTAGCAACAATATTACAAAATAAATAATAACAATCAGTAAAAAAAAATTTAACTAGTAGTAATGTAACATCATCCCCTACCCCTTGGTATGATAGGAGACAAAATTTTGATAGAATCTTAGAAAGTCGTGAAAAATCTCAGATTTAATTTGGGCTTTTTAAGGTTATAATCTTGAGCCGGTATATGAGCTTTCCTGTAAAACAAGTTTTTTGCTAGTATAGAAAATACTATAATGCATGAGTTAATAAAATGTAGGGGAAGAATTAAAATAATATACGGAAAAATAAATGAAATTGCAGGAGTGTATATTCGTATTTTATGTGTTTCCCTCTCACTATCAATTTTTCCAACTTTAAAGGACGCTTGCAAATTTTGTAAGCAGATGAGTGTGAACGCAGCTAAGGCTGCACGTTTTCCCAGTAGCATCATCCAAAACTTTCTTTCAAATCAACCCTCGTGGAAATTAAACTAATTGGGTGTCAGTTCTTATGTCCACACACCTTTTATCAAAAGACAAAAACTGAAGGACAAAATCTGGACATTTGTGGCTTTCAGTCCTACATGCTGTCTTATCTTTGTAGAGAAAATTGTTTAACTTTCTTTCAAATCAACCCTCGTGGAAATTAAACTAATTGGGTGTCAGTTCTTATGTCCACACACCTTTTATCAAAAGACAAAAACTGAAGGACAAAATCTGGACATTTGTGGCTTTTCAGTCCTACATGCTGTCTTATCTTTGTAGAGAAAATTGTTTACTGTACGAGGGGCCGGGGGAATATAATTATAAGAATACCAAACATTGTTTTCATTTTGGGGTCTGTAAAATAGGGAAGAAAGATATTTGCCTGAATGAATTTTCATTGAATTAGAGAATGTAATTTTATAAAAGAGTTTTCCTATAATTATGTTAAGCTATTCTGGGAATCTAAATTACAATAGGAAAAAAATATTTTACAGCACATAATTACATATTTGTTGTCTAATTCATCATGTCAACATTAAAATATCAATGACCTTCTTAATACTCCCCCTTCAAGTTAAAGAATGAATGTCGAGAACTCTTAACTTGCGAATCATGGTAGAGAAAGTTTCCTTTCCCAATGGTTTAGTGAATGCATCTGCAAGTTGATTTACCGAAATAACAAACTTGGTCATAATCGAAACATCCTGTATATTATCCCGAATAAAGTGGCAATCCATTTCTATATGGCTGGTTCTCTTATGGAAAACAAGATTGGCTGCTATATGTAAGGCTGCTTTATTATCACAATGTAGCAACACCAATTTCGGATGCAATATTCGTAGGTCTTTCAACAATGAACGTAACCAAAATAATTCACAGCATGTACCTGTCATGGCTCTATATTCAGCTTTTGTTGAAAAGAGTGACATTGTTTTCTGCCTCTTTGTTCGCCAAGAAATAAGTGAAGATCCCAAAAAAACACAATAACCCGTAGTGGATCTATGAGTTATTAGACAACCAACCCAATCCGAATTACAAAAAGCTCGCAAAGACAAACCATTTTGAGAAGAGAAAAACAAACTCAAGGCAGCTTCCATATGTGGTCTGCGTGGTGCATGCATGAATCAACTTAATACATGTACAAAATACATGATATTCGATCGGGTAATAGTCAAAGAAATTAGGCATCCCACAAGTCGCCTATATTGAGATGGATCTCTAAGCATTTCGCCTGCATCTGAGAGTTTTTTTTGCTCCATGGGAAAGTTCACAAGTTTAACACCTAAAATTCCACCATCCTTTAGAATTTTCAAAGTGTATTTCTATTGTGAGATAGAAATAGCTCTCTTTGATTGAGAGACCTAAATGCCCAGAAAATATTTCAAATCACTAAAATCTTTAATTTGGAAACGACTATGTAGAAATTGCTTAAGAGTAGATATAGCCTTGAGATCATTACCTGTAATAAGAATATCATCAACATATATTAACAAAGCGGCAAAAGACTTTCCATTCTGACATGTGAACAACGAGTAGTCTACTTTGGACTGAACATATCCGATAGCTTGAATAACTGTAGAGAATTTGGCAAACCATTAACGAGAAGCTTGCTTTAAACCATACAATGACTTGTTGAGGCAACATACCAAGTTTGCCCCTTGTCACTAAAGACCAGGAGGTGGACACATATAAATTTCTTTATGGAGATCACCATAAAAGAAATCATTGTTTACATCTAGCTGGTGAAAAGGACCAATCCTGAGCAGCTGCCAGAGCCAATTAACAACGAACAGTAATCATTTTAATGGTGGGAGAAAAACTGTCATGATAATCAATACCTTCTAGCTGTGTGTAACCTTCAACCACCAAACGAGCTTTATAACGCTCTATGGTGCCATTCAAGTTGTTGCTACCCAATTTTTGACCCATGTTTTTTATAAATTTTCAGAAAAAATAAAAAATAGCAAAAAAACAATGAAAACCTAAAAAAATGCATTTTGATATATTTGCATCGTTTTTAGCATTTTCAATGTCATCTCAAAAGAATTTAAATTTTCAAAGGTATTTGGAACGCGTTTAACTTTTAACGCGTAAATTTTATGATCACTGATTTTCCTTGTTGAGTCGATGTTGATATTGCTCGCTTTTAAAAAATAAAATAAAAAAATCAAAATTGAAAAAAAATAAAGAGTTGAGGGACCAATGTGATTGTGGCCAAGCCACACTTCTTCTATAAATACAGTTTACAGTAAAAAAGAATGGGGGGAGAAATTTTTAGAGGGTGAGGAGTGAAGAAAATATGGGGGGTAAACAAAAAAAAAACCTAACCTAAACTCATCTACAGGGGCCGCCGCCCCCATCTTTGATTTTTTTCTCCCGAAACCGGTCGGATACCCTCGCATTTTAAAAAAAAACCAGAGCTCTCTTCCTCGGGGGTTCTCTCCCAAAACCATAAAAAGCTCCCCCATCTTCTTCTCCTCTGGCAGCCATCACCCTTCTCCCCTCAGCCGCCAGCCACTGCTCGAACCTTTGCCAAAGAAGGAGAACCAAAGCCGCCACCCCCTGCTTGCAGATAGACCTTCCCCCTCTGCCATTTCGGTAGCTCCCACACAAGCCAAGCATCGGCCCCATCTCTTTGGAAAAAACGAGAAAACAAAAAGAGAGACTCTCCTTTTCCCCCTCAGCTCCTGGCCATTCCCCTCTCTTGGCCATTTCTTCCCCTGCACCCGAAGCCGCCCTTTCTGTCAACCGGCCAGCTCTGATCGACCCCTCTCTCAGCCACCGAGAACGCTGCCTAGCAGCCCGTAAGCCCTCGTCCTCACTAAGACCCGAACCGGCCACCAGCAACTGCACAGACACAATAGAAGCTCAGCCGTCGGCTGCCCCTTTGACATACCGTTAGCCACCTAAAATAGAGAAGGTGAAACAAAAACAAAAAAACAGATCTGCAGAATAAACAGATCCAAAACAAGGGAAGATCAAAATAGATCTAAAAAAGAAAGAAGAATCAAAATCAATTACTTTGTTGCGTTTTTGGTTGTTCTTGCAGGTCACCGCCCCCAAGGAAAGGAAGAGGAGAAGAAGTTAGGCTAGATCCACATGATCACAGTTTCTACTTGCGGCGGCGCGTGAACCCACGCGCCGCCAGTGCCGGTGGCGCGTGGAGAAGACGTGCCGCCACTGTTTCATGCCCAGAAACCTTCCAGCACTGTTCCCGAGGCTTTCTTTTGTAATTTTCAGACATTGATAAGTGTTTTTAGATTACTTTTATTTTGAATTCTTGTTATTTTGTAATATGTAAATGTAGGTGTATGAGAAAAACATAATAAAACGGGATATGTGTGTGTGTTTGTATTTTTATTTATGTTATTGAATTGTAAAAATAAAAAAGACAGAATTAAATGTTTAATTTGAATATGGTTAAATATTTCAAGGACAAATAAAATCATGTTGTATTTTCAATGAAAATATAAGAACATGTTTCTACATATATTCTGGGATTTAATAACTGATTTATTAAAGCCTTAGAATTTGACTAATATTTCAAATTTTCAAATCACATAAAACCACGAAGCAGCTTACCTCAGGTAGGGTGTGCTAGGGGTGCTTATACCTTCCCTAGCCACAATCAGTCCCTTACCCTCGAATCACTGATAAGACCAGTATATCCAGGTTTCCTAGTAGCCTTCAACCAAATACTAGGTGGCGACTCCAAAGAACCAACCAAGCAAGAGAATGAAAAATCGCCAACGATCACCGCGTGGGTGACGTGTGACACGAGTGACGTTTGATTTTATAAACCCAACGACATCAAATGGGTTTCTTTTCATAAGGGAGAGGATTGAGAGACCAAGTGTGGTTGGCTTCTAAAGCTGCTAATTTAGATTGCATCGTGGCTTGCCATTGTGAATGGGAAGCAACTTCTGTATAAGAGCGGGGCTCAACATCCTAACTAATATTAGCAACAAAAGAATGATTTTGTGGTGAGTAATGATGGTAAGAGAGAAAGTTACAAAAAGGATACCTTGTACCTTTGGTGGAACTAAAAGATGAAGGCGGCGATGGTTTGGGAGACATCACTTGGTTGCAAACATAATCACGTAAAGCACGGGGAGGATTGTGATGTTGTTGAGAACAATGTAAAAACTATATAGGAGGTATGGAAGGAGGGGGCTAGGTGTAGGAATGGATGGAGGGGACTTGTAGGGGAAAATGTTTTCATGGAAAACAATATCACGGCTAATGAAAAATTTATGAGTGGTAAGGTCATAGAGCTTGTAAGCTTTTTGGCCTACCGGCTAACCAAGAAAAACACAATGTTTGGCTCTAGGAGCAAATTTATGAGAGACATGCACATCAGTAGCATATGCAAGACAACCGAAAACCTTAAGATGAGAATAAGAAGGGACCTTGCCATAAAATCGTTCAAAAGGAGTTTGCTTGGAAAAAAATGGTGTGGGAAAATGATTAATCAAATGGACAGTAGTGAGAACACATTATGCCCGAAAACACAAAGGGAGATGGGCTTGAAAACGAAGGGTGTGGGCTGACTCAAGGATATGATGATGTTTGCGCTCTATAACCCCATTTTGTTGGGGTGTGTAGACGCAGAGTGTTGATAAGTTGTGCCATTTTGTTGAAAAAAATCCAGCATAGAAAAGAACCCCCCCCCCATTATCAACTTGAATATTGGCGATGGATGCATTAAATTAAGTTTTGACAAATGAGAAAAAAATTTGTATGTAAATTTTGTGTTTCATTTTTGTGCTGCATAAAGAATACCTATGTGAATTGAGAATAATCATCCATAATTGTCAAAAAATATTTTGCTCCAGAAAGAGAAGGAATTTTGTAGAGAATCCAAATATCACAATGAATTAACTTAAATAGTCTGACAAATGAAATTGAACTAGCGGAAAGGGAAGTCGATATGTTTTGAAAGTGCACAAACATCACAAGCATTATTGAATTTGAAAGGGAAATTAAGAAAAAATTTGGCCATAAAATCTAATCTAGAGGAAGATAGATGCCCTAATCGGCGATGCAACAAATCGGCGGAGGAGATAACATGAGAACAAGATGGATGGCTAGCAAAGGCATCAAAGGATTTGAATTTAGGGCTCGGTGTTGCTGATGCCAATGCGACCAAGTAATAAATTCTGCCTCGTTGTTTACCCAAACCAATTGTCGTCAAGTCCAACAAAATACACCAATAGGGAAAAAAGGTTACTGAACAATTGAGACCTTTTGTAACTTGACTCACAAACATCAAATCCACCTTAAAATATGGCATACCAAGCATATTTTTAGAGAAATAACAAAGTTCAAAGGTAAAGTTTCAGTAGATGTGATTGGAGCCTGTTCACTTAGCATAATAACTGGCGGTAAAACAGTGTTTTGACAATTATTGACAAGCAAATTCAGAGAAAAAGTAATATGATCAGTTGCATCACTATCGAGGATTAATTGATGGAGGCACAACGATGCTTATGACAAACCTGAGGAAGTACTAACAACATTGGCCTTAGGATTGGAGGATTTATTTGTCCCTTTATTGTTCATAATAGATAACGTCTGTTGAAATTATAGATCAGAGAGTCCATTCATCACTGATTGCATTTCATGCATTGTTAGACCTTCCTTGACATGATTGGCTAAAGACTGAGTAAAATTGTCGAATTGAAAATGATTGCCTATGCGATTGGACCGTTTTGATTTATGTTTTGGATGTCCTAGTGGATACCCATGCAACTTCCAACATGTGTCTTGTACATGATAATTATTATCACAATATGAGCAATGCAATGGCTTGCGGTTAGAGGAGTTGGAGCGAGAAGAAGAACCTTGTCCTGGTCGAACAGCCAAGGCTGTGGGTTCATCTCTTTGAACTGCCATGGCTGCAGTTTCAGTTGTCTCATGTGCATCGCCTAAGCTGCGTTGCTTTTCTTTTTGAACGATGGAAGAGTAAGCCTGGCGAACATCAGGTAGCAGATTCATCAATAAAATCTGCCTTCGGATTGCTTTGTAGGACTCATTTAGGCCCATGAGAAATTGCATCAATTGGCATCGCTTATGATCTGCACCATAAGAGCAAATGGTTCCGTTATAGGAACCCGATTCATCCCATAATCCTTTCAGCTTCGTATAGTAGGCTGCAACAATCATCTGAGCTTGGGAAAAACAGGCGATGTCCCTCTTAATTTGAAAAATATGAGGGCATTGCTCTAAGAAAAATGATCTTTAAAGTCTTCCCAAACCTCCTAGGCTGTAGTTGAATATATGACACTATCTGCAAGATCTGGTGTGATTGAATTGAGGATCCATGATAGAATCATATAATTGCATCTTCTCTATGAAGCATGATCATCTGGTTGGCTCCTGGCACACAACATTTCTATTGTACCATCTATAAAACTCAACTTGGATTTGGCATTTAAAGAGATGGTCATGGATCGGCACCAGGTCGAATAATTATCGCCATTGAGAGGCTTGGAAACAAGCACCAATCTTGGATGATCAGAATGGTAGAGGAAAAAGGAATCAAAGCATTGTTCTTGCCTTCCTTCGAAGATTGCTCGCACTCTATGAAGCATGATCATCTGGTTGGCTCTTGGCACACAACATTTCTATTGTACCATCTATAAAACTCAACTTGGATTTAGCATTTAAAGAGATGGTCATGGATCGGCACCAGGTAGAATAATTATCGCCATTGAGAGGCTTGGAAACAAGCACCAATCTTGGATGATCAAAATGATAGAGGAAAAAGGAATCAAAGCATTGTTCTTGCCTTCCTTCGAAGATTGCTCGCACTCCATGACGATGAGCAATGATAGTGTAAAAGAAAAATGAGACAGCAAAAAAGGAGGCAATGAGCTAGGGTATGTTTTCCTGCTCTGATACCATGTAAAATAGGGAAGAAAGATATTGGTTTGAATGAATTTTCATTGAATCAGAGATTGTAACTTTATACAAGAGTTTTCCTATAATTATGTTAAGCTATTCTAAAAATCTAAATTACAATAAGAAAAGAAATATTTTACAGCATATAATTACATATTTGTTTCCAAATTCATCATGTGAACATTAGGATATCGTTGACCTTCTTAACAGGGTCTTCCTTCGTGCATTTGAAATTTTTATTTTCTCATGCTTAGTGGGATGATGAGCCTAAAATATTTGGTAGGTTGATCGGTGAGTTTTTCTTTTATATAATATTATCTGCAGATATAAGAAAGATGGATCCAGGATTCAACATTAAAGGGCTGAAATGAAGATTTAATATTTTACAGGGATTATTCTGTACAAATATACTTGATCTTTTAGAAATACTTTTAAAGTTAAGGGACTTTCCTAGATCCGCCCTTGTCAAGCTAGAACCTAGATAGCATATAGAATTAAGTCCCTTAATTATATATTGCCATGTGCATTTACGTTCACATTTATATATTTATAGCCATTGTCATATGCATTTGGGTAGACAAGGCAAGAGACTTAGAGAGAGAGAGAGAGAGAGAGGAGAGAGGCTCGCTGCTTGGGATCCTATATACAGACACAGTCCTCTGATCTCCGTCCTCGGGTCAGTACTAACTTGTTCTGTTCTTTGAAATGTTTAGTTTTTCGAAATGTTATGTTTTGGATTTGGTTTAAGCTCTGCCGACAATAGGTGGTTCGGTGTATGTAGTTCCATTTATTTTTTATTTTTTTTAAAGTTGGTTTGCTTAATAATATTACGTTTTAGTTTTCCAGCATATATAAAACACTTGTAATAAATTTTGTTGTTAAAGTCATTGAACCTGCTGTGAAATGATCAGAGGTTCGACTTTAGATTTCTATGAGATAGCTATAGAGCAAGACTTGATCATTAGTGTGGGTCAACAAGTGATTGTCGATATCAATACCTTTGCAGTCACTTTAGTTACCCACACTAATTTATTTAGGAGAACTAGCTACATATCTAATAAAAATGAGCAACAGTATTACAAAAGAAATAAAACAAAAAAATAGAAAAAATAAATCAGATTGTACCCAAACAAGGAACAAGAAGCTTTTTTAAAAAAACAATTGCCTTCTTTTTATAAAAAAAAAAATATAATAATATATTTTAATTAATCTCAAAATACATTAACCTGTCCCTTCCCTTTGATGGCTTTTTAGTCCTACATGCTGTCTTATCGTTTAGAGAAAATGAAGATATAAGAAAGATGGGTCCAGGATTCGACATTAAAGGGCTAAAATGAAGATTTAATATTTTACATGGATTATTCTGTACAAATATACTTGATCTCTTAGAAATCATTTTAAAGTTAAGGGACTTTCCTAGATCCGCCCTTGTCAAGCTAGAATCTAGATAGCGTATAGAATTAAGTCCCTTAATTATAGCCATTGTCATATGCATTTGGGTAGACAAGGCAAGAGACTTGGAGAGAGAGAGAGAGAGAGGTGCTGCAA
This sequence comes from Populus deltoides, assembly GCA_015852605.2. Classification (NCBI taxonomy): domain Eukaryota; kingdom Viridiplantae; phylum Streptophyta; class Magnoliopsida; order Malpighiales; family Salicaceae; genus Populus; species Populus deltoides. The sequence continues at coordinate 15,529,724 of CM027586.2, read as the reverse complement.
TATCTATATAGGAAAGAGGCTCGCTGCTTGGGACCCTATATTATATACAGACACAGTCCTCTGATCTCCGTCCTCAGGTCAGCACTAACTTGTTCTGTTCTTTGAAATGTTTAGTTTTGGATTTGGTTTAAGCTCTGCAGACATTAGGTGGTTCAGTATATGTAAAAGCATTCTTATGGAAATTCTATCCATAAGGTTTACGTTTTCCCTATAATTTTTATTTTTTTAAAAAAAACCTAAAGTAGATCCGGTCTGGTTTTTTTCTTATATAGAATTTAAGCAGTTGAACATAAAGAACCGGTTTATATATATATATATATGATTGTAATTTTTAAAAAATATTTTTTTTAAAGTTGATTTGCTTAATTATCCTTTAGGTTTCCAGAGTATATTTTATATGCGATGTCTTAAATTTTGTTGTTAATGTCATTGAACCTGCTGTGGGATCAAAGTTTCGACTTTACATATCACTATGGGTATTCAGATAGCTTTAGCGCAAGACTTGGTTAGTGGTGGTCAATAAGTAATTATGGGTTTCAATACCCATTGCAATCACTTTACCTATACTAATTTATTTAGGAGAACTAGCTAGCTACATATCTCAAAAAAAAATAGCAGCAGCATTACAAAAGAAATAAATAAAAAAATAAAATCAGACTACTAGTTTTTTCAACAACTTTTTTATCCATAACAAATAATAGGAAGGTGCGACCATTTTTGTAACCTCGACTATAAAAAGCAATAACCCCTTCTGAGAAAGTGATTAAATAACTAATGTCTATCCACATCTCCTTCCATATTTGGAACAAATTCATCTTTCATGGATTCTGCATAATACTCGAGCTCTCCTTCATCAATAATTAATAAATATTCGTTTGTAGAGTACCGAGTTGAAGAATGTCGGTCTTTGGTAGACCTCCTAAGTGGAATATCTGATGGCAACTCTAATGTTGGCAAAGAATCAACAATCTCATCATTTATCTCATCTTATAATGAGCATACACATCATCAGGACTTTGCTGGCCATATTGAAGCACTAGCAAAAAACTCATCTCTCAAATGGCTTGAATCATGTTCAACCCGTACTAGCAAATATATCGAAGTAACTGGATAATTATGTTAAAAAAATTCAATTAATATAAAATAAATATAAACATGAAAGAGAAAAAAAAAAGGCTAGAATTCTTATTTGATTGATTTGTTTAAATACATCCTTTAACTTAAATATAAATAACTTATATATTGTTAGATAATAATATAAATCATATCCTGGAACCTCACCTAACAGCTTAAACTTTTGGGTTGAGATGGTTCTTTGACATATATAGATTAAACTAAAACTATTATTTTATCCTTAATAAATAAAACAAAATAAATATATTATTTAATAAATTAGACCATCAATGTACAAAAACACTACCTTTTCTGTCTTCGCAACATCTTGCATGGTTGATATTCAATAAATATAAAGACCTGACTTCTAACTAGTTTCTTATTATTTTAATCATATAATATGCACCAAAACTCATTCAAACCATAACCAAGAAGGATGAATCGTCGAGTCTACATATATATTGAGTTTAGTCCTTTCATTTTTAGGAATATGCATAAACGCTTTACATCTAAATACAAATAAGTGATCATATAAAACATCTTTGCTAGTCCAAACTGTCTTATACATCAAACTGAAGTGGAACACATGTCGTAAGATTAAGTACATACGCAAATAAACTCAAAGTATCACCCCATAAGGATCCTAACAGGTGTGCGTGTAAAAGAAAACATCTTACTCTCTCAATCAGTGTGTTTTGTTCATCCTCTCTGCTAAACCACCTCTTTGTGAGGGATTTTTGGACGTTTCCTTTTACTCTACCTTATTGTTAGTTAGGATGCGCTTCAGCTTCTGCCCAGTCTCTCTCTCAACTGAGGCTTGAAACTATTTAAACAAATCAAATACTTGATCTTTTATCTTCAACGTATAAACCCATTACTTCCTTGAATGATCATTTATGAAGGTCATAAATTAAAGGGAACTACCAAGAGTTCTTGTCTTAAATGGACCATAAACATACGTGTCACATCCGATATCACGACGACCATTTAAAATTTTATTATCTTGATGAAAAAAAAACAAATATCTAGCATCTTGTTCTTTTAAGGGAAATGTTTTATTTAAGGAGTCGCCATCTAATATTATAATTACTACAAACTCTAACTTGTTAACAGAGATTCTATAATTTGGGACTGTTTGTGGCTAGAGAAGGTATTAATACTTTTAGCGCACCCTACCTGAAATAAGTTGCATTGCCAGTTTTGTCTTAAATTGATAAAAGTTTGTTGGTTTATGCTATGATGGTTTATTTGTAATATTCCTGACTCTGGCGTCAGTGAATATTCCTACGGATACTTCTAACTCTAGCGTTGGTAAATATTGCGTGGCTAAGAAGAATAAATTTAAATCAGTATATGTTTTTTTTGTTTCTTTTATTATTATTATTCACGGATGCTTCCAACTCTAACGTTGGTAAATATTACGTGGCTAAAAAGAATAAATTTAAATCAGTAAATATTTTTTTGTTTTTTTGTTTTATTATTATTATTCCTGACTCTGACGTCAGTAAATAAATTAATAAAATAACTTACTTTTAATGCATGAATATTTTTTTATTTTTATTTTTGTTGTCTCTAAAAAAAAGTGTGTACACTAGATTTGTATTTCAGAGTAAAAATTCACAGATTAATTATACATTAAAATACCTAAAAAAAAATGTGAGGGGCCTATAAATAAATTCAAAAAGACCCATAAATATTTTTGGAATTTTCTAATATCACAAAGAGGCATGTTTGGCTAAATATTAAAATAAAAAAGAATGAAAATAAAAGGGTAAAATATAGGAGTATATTTTACCAAATACTCTCTTGGCCCAAACACAAATTAGATTGGTTGAGCATGAGTCAGCCCAGCCTAGCCCAGTTTCACCTGCTCTCTGTTTTTTGTAGGGATGGGTCTGGCTCAGCCTATGTAGGCTGGGCGAGACCCAGCCGGCCCAGCCTGATCGCTTCGGCAAAGTGATCCGGCTGGGCAAAAAATAAGCATGCGTGAAGTAGTTTCACGCGTGCTGCAAAGGTAATTAAATTACCTTAGCCTGTGGTTAAATGTTGTTGATGAGGATGCAAAGAATGAGAGGAAAAATAGGCGTATCTGGTTCTGGAAACACCGAAGGTAGTAGCAACGATGGTTCTGATCTCGGTGGCTTTCCTCTGCTTATGTTCTTCCCTTCTGCTTGTCTCCTCCTTCCTTTTATGCTCACTGTTTTCTCTCGGTGTCTCTCTCTATTCTCCTTCTTCGTCTGCCCTCACGCTTCGTTCGTCTCCTCTCTGCTTCTGGTTTTTTTTTTTTTTTTTTGAGATGAAGGAACAAAGATGATGATGATGCCGGTTCTCTCTGGTGCTTCTTCTTTTTCTGCTTGTTTTTTCTTTGTTTTCTTGCTCTGTTTTTCTTCCTCTGTGTTGCGTTCTTTTGTGCTTCTTTGTATCACTCACCCCCTGTTCTTTGGGTTTGTTTCCAATGTTCTTCCCCCCTGTTTAAGCTTTCTTGTACTACTCGCTCTGTCTCTCTATTTTCTCCTTCCCCTGTCTCTGTTTTTTTTTTTCCTCCTCCTTTCTTACCTGTCGCCCTCCCCTTCGTTGCCTAATAAAAGCAAGAGAAAGCCCTGTGGTAGTAACGGCCGGCTTCATAATAGCCGTGAGCCATGCGCTGTAACTGCCCCCTGTTAATGCCTTTAATGACGAAACATAAACGTTGCCTGCAAACTGTCGAAACGGAGGAAGAAGACAGTGAACAGTTGTCCAAGAAACGGCTCCGTTTTCCATTCAAATTGCTATTTTTGATCGGGTCCTTGAAGTTTTGAAATTTTTGTATGGAAGTAATTTCAATAATTAAAATAATTTTAAGTTTAATTAATTTCCAAACTTATCAATTTTTGAATAAAGCTTTTGATTTGGTTACTAAAACTAATTCAAAGTTTAATTAAATTCTAAAATTTTTAATTATATTACCTTTAATCTAAATTTGAATTCATTCTTCATTTATTTTATTTTTTATTATTATTTTTTTTATAATCATTATCATTATTATTTTTTTATTTTTTTAATAAAAAAAATAAAAATTGGATTATTACAATGTAAATGTAGAAGACCACGGTACTTCCTTTCTTGAAAGAAAGGAACTTCTGATGGAAACTCTATTCTACTCCCTTGCCAAACAATGACCTCACGTTTTCTATGCTGTACTTTCCATTCCAAACAAAATTTTCTTCTCATCCAACATTGCCAAGCCTTTCTCACTCATGTTTGTAAGCTTTCATGTCATAACTATACTATCAATTCATTCTCCATTGCATTAATATATAATACCCTTAAGGAGATTTGTTTACAACAAGTATAGAATTGAAAACTTCTGGCCTTGAGCTGCAACATTAGAATCCTTGTAAGCTTTCATTGACTATCACTAAAGTTGTTGAAATACCCTCATCATCAAGTTTACTAGTAAAAATCATGTTCAAACAAATATCATAAATATACTTTACATATGGAAGAATGAACATCATGCCATTATTCAACTAATCAGTTCGTGGGAATGCCGATATTAATGTAATCATTGGTGTTATTAACAATTTTCAAGCGGAAATAGTTAATCAATGTTCCATCTTATTTTGGAAGGTCCTCCAGTATGCCAATGTTAAGGATTCTTGATATCATTTGCTTTCACCTCGGAAAGCTAATCAAGTTCCATGAATTTTGCCGATATCGAGATTACCTGCTGATATCATTATCTATTTTGAATTCGGATAGCTAATCAAGTTCCATATTTTTCGTCCCTTATATCGGTCATGCCGATGTTAGCCAACTTGGCTAACATCGTTAGTCTCCCGTATCTAGGACAGCTAATCAAATTCGAGGAACGATCATCCATAAAGATCACCGTTACTGTCCATTTTGTTTGAAAGGATCCATAAATTAAATCTAGTTTTCAATTTCTTTTTTCTTGTCATTTACCCTTTCCCTATTCCTTTTTTTTCCCCTCATCAATAGGCACCAAAATTTATAGTTCAATAAATAGTTAAAATAATTATTAACTAGAGGAGATATAGGTATCGAATACCTATTTGCTGTAGATGCTTGACTTGCATTTCCTTGTTGTTGTTACACTCCTCATGTGGTTTCTCCTGAAACCATAAATACCCATCATTATTGCATATTAATCCACATATCATAACATAATAGCAGCAATGATGACAATATTAATTTCTTTTTTACCATTATTCTTTCTCACCTAAATTCCTCATTATTATCCTTTAAAATTTCAGCTCATTAGTAGTCCTACTAGACATCATGAATTCAATTTCAATAATGGTTTATTCCTTTCTGAAGATCAAGACATGATGTTACACACTTTATGAAGGGCGAGAAAACAAATTTCACCCTTAATATTGCTAACTTTTGCCATTTTGTCGACTTGGCCGAATCTGCCAGCAGAGGTGACAACTCAACTTCCCCTCATTTTTATTCATATCTAGAGTTTTAGGACTCTAAATTAGACGGGGTCAGATTCATTGAAAAGCTAACACTCCTGGTTACCACTTCTATAAAGGAACCTCCCTGAATTCTATGGTCTTCATGTCTGAATTCCCTTAGGAATCAGAAAGACGATCCTGCCCTGTTTCGTCAATGGACATAATATCTCTAATTTTATCTCCAATCCCTTCTTCTTCCTTTTGATTCAGTCATGCATTCACCATATACATGGCAACTTATCTAATTATGATCTCCTAAAGTTGTTTGCACTAATTTAATTAATTTATTTTCATTTTGGCCAAACCTACCCAAAGGAACTAAAGGTTCCTTCTTCTTCTTAGGTGATGCATTTTTTTTCCTAGTTATCAATCATATTGTAACAACACATCTCAACTAATTAAACAAGGAAATGATAAGTTCTTTTCCTCTCCTTTCTTCCTCTCTAGTGGCCGGCCACCTTGAATCTTTTTTTTTTCATTGCACCACTCCACATTTAAGGCCATCCATAGCACCTTAATAGGTCTAACTTTAATAAATTTTGTATTTCCTCCAAATTTTATGTTCAAGAACCCTATTTCTCAATTCAAGAAAATTATGAAATTTTCAATCAAATTAAAGTTAATTTTGTAGAAGTTGGAATTAGAACTCCTTACTTGGATGAAATCTAAGCTTTACTTCTCAAAATTTGAAAAATCTTAGTCTTCTTCTAGCCAACCACTCTTCCCCTTTTTCTTCTCAATTCTCATATTTTTTTTTCTTGCAATTTCTCTTGTATAATGATGTTCTTCTCCTTTAAGCTTGTTAAGGATTTGAAATTTGTTAAAACTTGGTGTTTTTCTCTCCCATTTTTATTGAAGAAAATCTGAAAATCCCTCCTTCTTTGATGTATTTCTGCCAGCCTTGGAAGAGAAAAGGAATGAGGTATTTATAATCCCATTTCTTCTTAATTTCATTTTGGCCCCATTTCCCCTCTCTTTCACAATTAAGCCACTCTTTTATGGTCTCCAAAACTAATAAATTTTATCATCATTATATTTTTTAAAATATATATTATTATTTTTTGCAGTTACATTTATTTTTATGTTATAAAAATTTAAATTTTTATAAATCCCTCCCTTTTTATAATTTATTCTCAGGTTTCACAACTAACCTACTAGAATCAATTGGAGCTAATATTAACTGATGTAGATGAAAACAATACAAGAAAGACAACAAGAATAAACAACGAAGAATTATATCGAACGAGGCATCATATCAAAGCTTTAATTCAAAATTTTATTATTTAATATTTCTTTTCAAGTAATATGCTGAAATAAAAGCTAAATAACCTTATTTTTACTAGAAAAAATATCATAAACAAAGCTAAAAAATAATAATAAAAGAATTCTTAACCAAATAGAAAAAAATCCTAAATTAACTAGAAAAATATGGCTAACCTCGAACAATAACTTCAGGCCTTATTTGATGGCCTTTCTAATCTCTTATTGCTATGGAATTTAATTTAATAAGAAACAAACCCTTCAGATTATTTTAGAAAAATTTCAGTCTAATTTAAAGATCGAATAAAAAGTTATTCAGGTTAACACAAGTAAGTTTGCATTCGTTAGGAAAAAAGTCTCTTTCATCACTTGGCCTAGTTTAGTGGCTGATAGTATTTATATATATCTAGTCCTTAAACTTACCGCATGGAGAAGGAAAACATTTTCCTTATAGAATACTCGTTATTGGTGGAGAAGTATGAGCAAAAAACCATTGGACCTTGCTATGGAGAAGTTGGTAGTTGCCAGCACTAGAAAACAACTATTGACATAGAAATGTAGTGCTTGCATAGAGAATTTTGATGTGTTGCACAATCCTAAGACTTAAAAAAATCATAAAGGTGTGTTACGGATATCCTAGCTTAGTAAGGAAGAAAAGGAGACCAAGTTTTGCCATAGTTATTTGTGGCTCAATAATGGGTATGATCGTAGAGTACCGTATAAAAAAGCATAATTCCTTTTCTCCTGCTAGGGAAGACAAGGCAGCATCGCTATAAAAATGCATTTGCCCTGGATTTGTTAATATCAAAGTGCCAGAAGTTCCCATAACACCACAAGTTGGTGAAAAGAACCATAATTTTTGCTGGGTTTATTTCATTAAAGATGGAGACACTATCAAAACCTCTCCTTCTACATGACAAGAGTTGGTAAAAGAACCATAATTTCTACTTGGGTTTGTTTGATTGACAAGGACACACTGTTAAAGTCTTTCCTTTGACGTGACAAGAACACAAAGGACTGCAAATTCTCTATTCAAGCCTTTTGGCCTCACTATCATTTGGGATCTGTGGGCGAGAAGAAAAGAGTTGTTTTAATTTTATTATGGAAATTGTTTTAGATTTAAGAGAAATAAGGAAAGATAGAAAATTGAGGACAATTGTTTTAATTTGATGGGACATGCTTATGTGGAATAAGTAGATGACATGTGATATTAATTTACTAATCTAAATTATAACTCGTAGGATATCATTAATTATAGCTCAAGTATCATAAAAATTTTCAAATCTTATTGTGCTAATTTGTTATCATAAATAAATTAATAACCTCTGTGCAATGCATCGATCTAAAGAAATTGAATAAAGTAACTTATTAGTTAATTATGAGGATTTCATGCGTAGTTTTTTCGTATTTTCCTTCTTGATCATGGTCCATTCACGGAGGGATTTAAAAATTTGAAAATTAAATACGATATATACAAACAAATCATATTAAATTTTCACATAAAGTATACATTTTCAAATATGGTATTTAGTTATTGTTTTGGGAATAAAAAAGATAAAGATAATAAAAATAAAAAAAGACATTTTTTTTATATTTATTATCTTTATTTTATATTATAAAACACTAACTAAACACAACATTACTATTTTTATAAAATTTTCATATAAGAACATCTTATATCATTGCTCTAAAAAACTACATGTACTAGTATAGTACTGTAGTTATATGGAAAAAAAAAAGTAACTTATTTTGAGAAATAAGGAGGAAATGACTATATTAGTTTGGTAAACTATATCTCAAAAAGTTCCTTATTCTGAGGGGAAAAAACCCCCAAAATTGAACTATATAAACCATCCATTCATTCTCGGTTTGTTTCACCGAACATGCAGACTGGAAAAGGATAAATTTTTCTGCAAGTGCTTCAAACATGAATAATGGTGTTGAAAAGGCTAGTGTATCAAATATGGAAGAGGATAAGGCAAGTCCTCCAAACAAGGGAAAACGTATTGATGTAGGAAGTGCTTCAGAAGTTGATAAGGATATTAACAACCCAAGTACCTCAAATATGGAAAGGGATGACACCTTAAATGCTTCAATCAAAGGAAAGGATATAGAAAGTACCTCCAGTATTGAATATGTGAATAGAGATATTATGGAACAGCTGCAAACTAAGATGGACTCGTTGACCTCTCAACAGGACAGGGCTGTGTGCTGTATCTACAGGGTGCTCAATTCGCTTCGAAACATCAAACCGAAAAGCTACACTCCACGACTGATTTCAATAGGTCCTCTTCACCGCAGCAATACAAGACTAAAGGCCATGGAAAAGCAGAAAGTGAGATATTTCACAGAGTTTACTAAACGGCATAAGATGGATAAGGAGAAAATTAGTGATCTTGTGAGCAGCATTCAGAAGAAAGAAATGGCTATCCGAGCCTCTTATTCAGAGAACTTAACCAGAATTAGGAGGTCTGATTTCATACAGATGATACTGCTGGATGCTGTCTTCGTCATTGAGTTTATGAAGGATTCGAATCATCAGACACTTTCTAACAAGTTTGAGCCCTGGATGATATTTGACATAGAAGAAGACTTGATGCTACTCGAAAACCAGCTACCTTTCTTCATTATTCAGGAAATATATGACCAGGTCAATCTCCCTAGCCAAGAGTCACCAAGCATTCCTTTTCTTAATCTTGCTACCGTTTATTTTTCAAGTTACACGTCTTCACAAGGGTTAAAAAACAGGAACTCGACTGCAGTGGAAAGCAGGCATTTCACTGATTTACTAAGGAATTTCCTGTTGGAGGGAGCCGATAAGAGACGTTATACGTTTAATCCTATGAAGCTGAAATATAGTGCCGTCATGCTTCGCAAGGCAGGAGTGAAGTTTCAGGTCATCAAAGAAGACAAATGTTTGGTCAACATAAAATTTGAGGATGGAGTGTTGAAAATACCACTCTTGGATATCCGTTACTGCTTCGAACGTCTTGTACGAAATATCATGGCCTTGGAGCAGTGCTGCTACCCGTCTGAAGCTCATGTATGCAGTTACATTAAGTTTATGGACCATCTTATCGACAGTGCAGAAGACGTGGGTTTGCTAGTCGGAAAGGGAATCATTCTCCACGGGCTAGGCGATGATGCCGCAGTTTCAAATATGATGAACCATTTTTGCAAAAATATTGGTGACAATTATACTTGTTTTGGTTTTATCTCTAGAAAAATAAATCGCCACTATGAGAACCGCTTTAACCATATGAAAGCAACCTTGAAACTTGTATATTTCCCCAATATTTGGAGAGGTACGGCAACTGTGGCAGCAGCTATCCTGCTGTTCCTCACTTTCATACAGACTATAGCTTCCGTAAAATCGGCATTCTAGGATTTTATCTTGTTTAACTTTATTATTCCTACGTAATGATGAATTGGATTATTATTGTTAAAATTTGGGTTTGTGTAATTCTGAACTAATAATATTGTAATGTTGTATTGTACTCAAATTGAGTTTGCACTTCATAAGTTGTAGGAACTTCCGAAAGATAATTCTAATTCTGATTAATTATTACAGACAAAATAAATTTGTAATATAATTTTGAAAATCAAGTCAAACTAAAAGGAAATTTTTGATGCGGTAACAGTGTTGAAGTGGCATATGAAGTGAATTGTTTCAAACTCTTTAAAATATACCTACAGATTAATCCATTGGTATATTTATATGTAATAATTAAAAAAAATATTTTTATAAAAAAATATTTTGAACAAAAAAATAAAATAGTTAAAAAAATTATATTAAAAAATTAAATTATATAAAATCCAAATATTTATTACAAATTTATATGTTCAAATAAAATTAAACTAGAAAAATGATGGTGTTGGAGGAGGTTGGTCATTCTCGGAACCATACAGCCAAAAAGGGTGCTCACACATACCACCCATCTATGATCTCATGTCCATGATAATTTGATGGAGTTGTTCATAATCTGTCGAGAGTTGTTCATATTTTTTGATGAGATTGGTCGTATATTGTTGCAAGGCCACGAACTCCTGAAACTAGGTACTTGATACTAATTGTAAGCTCCCAACAGTGGAGACACTATGGGTCGTTCACAAGTTCTCGATCGTAGTGTAGGAGAGTCCATACACTCAATTTCTAATAGGTCCATCAAACGATCTTGCCTCCATTCACAAATCCTAATCAAAATTCAGGTGGGTTGAAAGATCATCACCGTATCTCTGCTAGCTATTATATGCATGGAAATAAAAACTAAAAGCATCAAATTCAATTTAAAAAAATAACAACTTACAAAAGAAAATAGTTGAAAAAAATACCACAAAGTATTGAGCGTGGTTGTCGATGAACTGTTGTAACCTCTTTTGGTTGTCTTCACTCCATACATGAGTCTCCACAAAAAAGCTCCATTGAGCTCGACTCACGTCTGTTGCTACCCAATTTTTTACCTATATTTTTAATAAATTTTCAGAAAAATAAAAAATAGCAAAAAAAAACAAAGAAAAACCCAAAAAAATATATTTTTGATATATTTGCATCGTTTTTAGCATTTTCAACATCATCTCAAAAGAATTTAAATTTTCAAAGGTATTTTGAACACGTTCAATTTTTAACACATAAATTTTATGATCACTGATTTTTCTTATTGAGTCGACATTGAAATTACCCACTCTTAAAAATACAAAGAATAAGAGAAAATTAAAATTAACAAAAAAAAAAATAAAAAGTTAAGGACCAATATGATTTTAGCCAAGCCACACTTCTCCTAAAAATACCATACTATAGTGAAAAACAGGAAGGAAAAAAAATTTACTCACCGGGAGAAAAATTTATATGAGAGGGGAGAAGCCATCGGGAGCCGGAAAAAAACCCTAAATACCTAATGTTTCATCTTCTCTAGGGGGGCCGCCACCCTTTTGTTTTAAAGCACTAGAAGGTCGAAACAAGGGACCCCCCATTTGTCCTTCGACCCTCTCTACAGATCTCCATCCACGACAGCCTCTCACGTTCCCCGACCTCTACCAAGAACAAACCAATAAACGGCCCCTGCTCCCAGCAGCTGGTTTTCACTACTTCCCCATAACCAAGACAGCCCCTCACAGCTCCTCTCTCGGCCTCCCGCATTTCCCTTTCCTTTTGACCCATGCCAGAAAGAGAGAAAGCTCCCCTCCTCCAGCCGCCAACTCCCTGGCCGCATCCTCCCAACAAGCCAAAACCCCTTTCCTTCTCTGGTTTGCCTCCAACTCCAAAAACCAGCCAAGGCCACACCCACATCAACCTCCAACAGCGGCAGCTTCTCCCCACTTCTCCCAACAGCAGTCCCCTCACCCTCCCTTCCTCTCCGCTGCTAATAGTAGCTCATTATGGAGAAGATGAAGAAATAAAAAGGGAGGCCGAAGGACAGTAGAAGGGGGCAGAAAACCGAGGCTTTAAGGGTGCCAGTCTCCCAACCATGGCAACAGTGGACGACACCGCCGGTGTAGAAATGAAGGAGGAGGAGGGAAGTTGCCGATCCAGCCATCCACACGCCTGGTCTGTCGGAGGCGCGTGTAATGCCCGGCTCCAGATTTTGCAAATTTGAAGTAAGAGAAAGAGAAAGAGAGAGAGAAGCAGATTCGAAAAGGGGGAAGAGAAGCCGATCTGATAACAAAACTAAAACAGACTTGCTTGTTGTGTTTTTTGGTGTTTTGCAGGTAATGGCGTTGCTCACAGCCAACAGGAAGGTGAAGATCCCCCCCTCTTTCTCTGGATTTCGCGGCGACGCGAGAACCCACGGGCCGCCAATTGCGGTGGTGTGTGGAGAAGACGCGCCGCCACTGTTTCATGCCCACACATACCACTCTTGGATATCCGTTACTGCTTCGAACGTCTTGTACGAAATATCATGGCCTTGGAGCAGTGCTGCTACCCGTCTGAAGCTCATGTATGCAGTTACATTAAGTTTATGGACCATCTTATAGACAGTGCAGAAGACGTGGGTTTGCTAGTCGGAAAGGGAATCATTCTCAACTGGCTAGGTGATGATGCCGCAGTTTCAAATATGATCAACCATTTTTGCGAAAATATTGGTGACAATTACACTTGTTTTGGTGATATCTCTGAAAAGATAAATGCCCACTATGAGAGCCGCTTTAACCATATGAAAGCAACCTTGAAACTTGTATATTTCGCCAATATTTGGAGAGGTACGGCAACTGTTGCAGCAGCTATCCTGCTTATCCTCACTTTCATACAGACTATAGCTTCCGTAAAATCGGCATTCTAGGATTTTATCTTGTTTAGCTTTATTATTCCTACGTAATGATGAATTGGATTATTATTGTTAAAATTTGGGTTTGTGTAGTTCTGAACTAATAATATTGTAATGGAGTTTGCACTTCATAAGTTGTTGGAACATCAAAAAATAATTCAGATTAATGATTACCACTACACCATAAAACAGTTTTACCGACGGATGCATTTTGTCGGTGTAAGACACAATTTATCGGTAATATTTTTACCGACGGACTCACCGACATAATATGTCTATCGGAATATTGATTGTCGGTAATTCTAATGTCCGTCGCTACTTCAATCCGAAAAAAAAACCCAAACACCGACGGTCTAACAGACGGAGGAAGCGCGTCAAATTTTTTTTCCCACGAGAACTTTACAGACAGATTTATTCCATCTGTAATTCTAACGGTAAATCACCGACGGACTGGCTGTTTGGTGATTGTGGCATGGACAGTAAATATTTTAGAACTCTCTGTACAATACTGACAAATATATCCGTTGGTAATATCAATGGTAAACACCAACGGAATATATCCGTCGGTGATTGTGGCATGGGTGGTAATTTTTTTGCAACTCTCGGTAAAATACCAATGGCTTGATTCTGTCTGTTAGGCTGTCGGTATTGATTTAAAATATTTTTAAAAAACTATTTATTAATAGTAAAAAAAAAACCTTGGATGTGGGTCTATTTAAGGCACACGCCACGGGATAATTTTTTTTCTTGCATAAAAAAGATCAAAAAAGGCTAAGATCTAAGAGTGTTAGCTAATATCAAAAAAGGCTAAAATATCAAAAGCCTTGGATGTGGGTCTGGCTGCAAGGTCATATCATAAAAGTGTGATAATTAAATAGATTAATTAAAAAAAAAACCAACAGGAAGAAAAAACTAATGAAGAAAAAAAGTCTGAATTAACTGGGTTAACCCGTCAAACCTAGGATTCACGTCATGAAAGTTTGATAACTAAATAGAAAAAAATTTAACATTAACAGACTAAACTAAACAAAAAAAATTAATTAAAAAGAAAAAAGCAAAAAAAAATTCGGGTTAACTCGTCAAACCAGGGTAACCCGTCAAACCCGGGATCCGTATCATGAAAGTCTGATAACTAAATAAAAAAATTTAACATTAACAAACTAAATTAAACAAAAAAATTCATTAAAAGAAAAAAACACAGAAAAAAAGCAAAAAACAACCCATAAAGGCATAAAAAACAAAAAAAATTAAAAAAAAAAAACAACTCAGCGTTTCACGGTGGACTGCACTCAAACTCATGGAGGAGGAGGATCACTTCACTCAAACTTAACTCCCAGCTCTCACACACTACTGCACATGGCAGCAGCTCCTCTTTCTCTCTTCTTCTCTCTTTTGTTTGCTCTCACCCACCTTTTGCTCTCAAATAATGCCTTTATTTATAGGTATGAATGGTAAGGCAAGAGGCCATCAATTATGGCACAAATGGTGGCAGCACATGAGTTGCACCATTTTTGTCAATGGTTGGTGCAACTACCATTGCAGCCTTTTGACAATGGCAACCCTCTCTTCTTAGGGTAGGCTGTACATGTTGTTGCCCATTAAATGACAACATCCCAACAATCACCCCCTTTGACATTTATATGGGCAATTGTCCTCTTGCTTCTTCAACACAGACTTGAATCTTGCAGCTCTTCCAAGCTTACCATTTTGAGAGCGTCTCCGGCCAAGTTTATAGGTACTTGCCACACATTTCAATCACCAGAGTCACCGAAGCACACCCTTGCTTACACCAAAGGATCACTACAACCAAATGGTCTCCCACATCACACCTGAAGAGTGTTAACGCTTATCTCTAGGACACAACATTCCCCTTTGAGCGTATCAACCATACTCGGTCCGGAATGATTTATCAAGCCTTACATCAAGGCTTACAACACCCCTTCAAACAGAAATTTCTATTCCAAAGTGCAACAGTCATTATCTGAGTATCTCAATATAATCACAAGCTCACCACTCTTCCAAGAGTCTACTCATCTAGGAGTTGCGTTTGCCCTCTGTTCCACCCTAAGAACCACGCCTTACTTCTCCGTGAGTCTCCCGTTTTTAGTCTAAAGAGTCCAGGTAGCTCTCCACCTTTACTTATGGGGGCAGCCCATTAAAGGTTGATCCATATCTATCTTGATACTCTGAGTATTACAATGCCTTCATCGAGCTCACCACCTTGACAAGAGTCAACTTGTTCTAGGAACCTGCACATACCCTCTGCTCATTCCTAGCAGTCGCGTCTTAATGCTTCACAAGTCACCTACTTATTGTCCAAGGCAAATGTCTTCTAGCTCATTGATCTTTTGCATGGGGGCAATATCTATGAAAGTCAATCCTGCATTTGTCTCCATACTCATCATAGCCACTTCATTGGCTATACACCTGTCCACTTATATGTAGCCATCACATTGGCTTTGGGGCGTTCTGAACTGGGCTCCTCTCATGGCCCTCACACCTTCTCCTGAGGTGTCTCCTCCTGTCATGGAGCGGTCTGAACTTGGGCTCATATTAAGGCCCTCATACCTTCTCTTGAGGTGTCTTCGCCTGTTGTCATGGGGCGGTCTGTACTTGGGCTAATATCATAGCCCTCACACCTTCTCTAAGGTGTCTTCGCCTGTTGTCATAAGACAGTCTGAACTGGGGCTCCTATCATGGCCCTCACACCTTCTCTAAGGTGTCTTTGCCCGTTTTCATAGGGCGATCTATACTTGGGCTCATATCATAGCCCTCACACCATCTGTTTGAGGTGTCCCCGCTCGTCGTCATGCGGCGGTCTAAATTTAGGCTCATATTGTGGCTCTTACACCTTTTCTAAGGTGTCTTCGCCTTTCATAGGCAGTCACATCCTCCTTCAGCTGAGATGCTTCAAAATGACTCTAAATAATTCTCTACCACCATGTGGACTATGAGAGAGATCACTGCCATTGATTATATAGAAAGAGAAAGTTGCGGTATACTCCTCGCAATCCTCCATCTTGATTTCTATGTTTAGAGCTTCTGTGTCTTTCTGCTTGACAGCTCCACCTACACCAACTCTCTTTGGTGTCTTCGCCTTTCAACATAAGCAGTCGCCTTTTATCACATGCTTTTGCACCCCCTCAATTAGGCGCTTCTGCAACAGCTCTTTTTCCATCCTTGCATGCATTGGAAAGGTCTTCGCTTGTTGTCTTCATCAAGAGCACAAGAGACTTCCTGTTGTACAACCTTCACACAGTCTTTGCTTTGAGCTTCATCTAGGAACTCTTCTTCTCCTTGCACCTATTGTCTCATAACAGTACCTCATTGGATCCTACGGGTACTCCTGCACAATCTCCGTGTGCCCTCATGCAATTTCTGTTCTCCAGATTTTTCCCTATTCCTTGCTTATGTTTGACAGCAGCTCATCCTGTCACAACATCTATCCAAGTCAAAATACGGTGCCAATCTTTATCCCCTTTGCTGTATTTCTCTTCCATTATCAGGGTCTTCATCAATTCCCCCCTCGAGAAATCACAGTCACCGAATCTAACTTCTTTGGAGAAATCACCACTCCATCAGATCCTTGATCATACGGAACCCAACTATTCCCCTTATGTCGTCATCTTGTTTTACTTCAACTATTTCAATACAAACTGCTATATATATGAAAATAGTACCGTATGGATAATCCTTCCACTAAGCAAGTTCCCAGGAAAGATTGGAGGGGTCACACTGGTCCCGCTTAAAACCCAATCTCTTAGACAGAACTTCTTAGGTCATATCTATCCATCGTACTGTCTTTCCGTATATACAACCATTTGCTAGCGTTGTTGCGGCTTTTCCTTACAAGTGATCTGGAATATCCTGGTTTTATACCTGATTTCTCAACATCTGGTGAGACTATCAGTGCTTAGATTCGTCAAGATTGGTCTTCGTCAATTTCCACTCTCCACCTTAAATCGTCCACATGATCGGGTGTCCAGAGTGTCCCAATTTTGCCTTCCCTCAAAGCAATTAAAATTCTCCCACTTAGCAGTTCAGCACATGCAATTGGGCAAACATGTGTGATTTCTTCTTCTTCATCTCCATCGACCACCATGATGACTTTTAGATGCCTCCTAATCGGGCAATCTATTTTGTTAATTCACCACCACCATTTTCGGTCTCAATCTCAACGATCAAACCGTACCATTGTATCCAGAATGATCAAATTAGCTGGAAACAAGTCTGAAATCATCCAAATCGCATTTCAGAAGGCTATGATTTGATCAAAACAATTCTGACCTGATGAACGACCCAGATTCAATCTCAGATCCGGTTGCATGTAGGATCAGCTACACTGGATCCTATCCCTCGGCTCGCGGCTCGGCTCCAACTCAGCTCCACTCCTCTCAGCTCGGCTCAACTCAGCTCGTGGCAGGGGGTCCCACTGTGCTGACGTGTCAGCTGACTGGTCGCTGACATGGCATGCCTACTATACATGCTGATGTCATAATTACATCAGGCTGACGTCATCTTTGGCATGCTGACGTCACAATTACATCATTATGACGTCATCAATATCCTAGTCAGTCACATGGGCCGGGTCAACTAGTATTCAAGTTGGGCCAGCCCATCCAGGCGAAGAAGACATGTGCGACGCGTGGCGCGCGTCTGTGCGCGTGGCCAGCCACCTCGCCGGCACAGGGCGGCGCGTGCGGACATTTTCGACGTCCTATTTTGACGCGGTTTTCACCAGTGTGCTCGTCTCTTCCTCCTCTACACAGTGGTATTGCAAAACATAATTTTGATAGCTATCATTTTTTAGCAAAATCAAACACCACTTTAAACCATATGCTCTAATACCAATTGTTGGGGATTCCAGCTTCCCTATGTGCGGACCGGTGGTGTTTTGATAGTTGCCCATTGGAGGCTAAGCACACAGAGACACAATATTTAACGTAGTTCGGCAAACCGCCTACATCCACGGGAGAGTTCCATATTATTAGAGATTAAAGAAAGGATACAATACAAATACATGGAGGAGGAGGATCACTTCACTCAAACTCAACTCCCAGCTCTCACACACTACTGCACATGGCAGTAGCTCCTCTTTCTCTCTTCTTCTCTCTTTTGTTTGCTCTCACCCACTTTTTGCTATCAAATAATGCCTCTATTTATAAGCATGAATGGTAAGGCAAGAGGCCATCAATTATGGCACAAATGGTGGCAGCACATGAGTTGCACCATTTTTGTCAATGGTTGGTGCAACTACCATTGTAGCCTTTTGACAATAGCAACCCTCTTTTCTTAGGGTAGGCTGCACATGTTGTTGCCCATTAAATGACAACATCCCAACAATAACGTTGTTGCAAATTCTTGTTGTATTGTCCTAAAGTTGAGTTTGTACTTGTTTCCTCTCAAAATTCTCTTCTTTTAAGATCATCTTCAGCTTAAATGAAGTTGAATAATTAATGCATGATATCTCGGTTTCAATATCCCCAGTTTACCTAACAATGAAGTTGACAAAAACCTGAAAATCAAAGAAATGAACAACGACAGATAAGAGGCAGGAAGTGATCACAGGAGGAAGAAGAACCAAATTTTTATTGTCTCACGGCGGGCCTCTATTCTACATATATCCTCACCTCGTGCCAATAAATTTGCATACTGATCATAGAAGGTAGAAAAAGAAAATAGTCCAAACCTTTCTTCCTCTTCTTGTCTTCATATCTTCATCACATATTCCAGTACTTTCTCAACCATTTAATTCTGTTATATGAAATCTTCCTTCGGTCACAAGGCCATACGGGCAGTGAAGTTAAGCGAGCAACATGTTCTTCTCTTTCCTTTCATGGCTCATGGCCACAGGATACCTTTATTGGACATGGCCAAGCTATTTGATTCTCGAGGCCCAGAGACTACCAAAGTCACCAACTCTTTTAATGTGCTTCTTCTCTCCGTAGCATAGCAGTCCAAGGTAAAAACAAAAACAAAAAAGTTTTGAAGTTAATATACGTTATTGTATTTATTAGTTAATATATTTTATAGTTAATGGGTTGATAACACATGATAATGATTTTATTCATATAAATATATTTAATTTATTAATAAATATTTATTTATTTTTAATATTCATCAATTATTTTATTAATAAATTTAATATTTGATTAGTGAATCTAGAGTAAAGATAAAGTTCTTAGAATAAAAACGTTTTGCAAAGAAAATTATAAAGTTATTATAATTATAGGATTCTTATTACATCAAAGCATTATTTTTAAATGTTCTTAATTAATGCTCTATTAAGATTGAATATTAATTAGAGTTGTTGAGACTCGTACGTCTTATGTTTTTTTCCTTTATGGAGTGAAGCAATTATTCTCATAAGGTGAGATATGAGGGATATATAGAACTAATATATAGGTGTTTGTCGAATGACATGTACACTGAATTGACTTACATGAGAATTTTATATGAAGAGCTCACTTGTGTATTGAAAAGCTCACGTGACAACTGTGTAAGTGATCCTTAAACTTGAGATAACTGAGTTATCTTATTTATATAGAGAGAGTTATAATTTGATCATGTTATATGTTGTCCTAATCAAGGATAACAAATGGGTAAATATTGAGTATAACATGAACTATATGAATGTATTTAAGTAATTAAGAGAGAATTTATTATCTTAGGTAAATTAGAGAGAACATTTCATTTGTTATCAAATAGTATTAATTGTAAATTATTGCGTAAGGTGGAATGAGATTTGAAAAGAGTTCCAAATCATATTAAAAAAATCAATGACTATAGTGTTAAGAACAAACATGATTTGATAAGGTAGACACACTCAATGCTATAATGTCTAAATAAAAACTTTACCGACAGACTTATTCCGTCTGTATTTCCAACGGTAAATCACCGACAGACTGGCCGTTGGTGATTATGGCATGAGCAGTAAATATTTCAGAAGTCTCTGTACAATACCGACGAATATATCCGTCGGTAATATCAACAGTAAACACCGACATAATATATCCTTCGGTGATTGTGGCATGGGTGGTAATTTTTTTGCAACTCTCGGTAAAATACCGACGGCTTGGTTCTGTCTGTTAGGCCGTCGGTATTGATTTAAAATATTTTTAAAAAAACTATTTATTAATAGTAAAAAAAAACTAATTAACCAAATAAAATTGTATTAAACATTAAAAATATAAAAATAATGTTAAATAATATTCATCCAAATATTCATTACAAATTTAATGTGTTTCAAAAACAAAATTAAACTAGATTAACGGCGGAGCTGGAGGAGGAGGAGGAGGAGGAGATTGGTTGTTCCCGGAACCGTACGACAAAAAGAGGCTGCACATGTATCATCACCCATCCTTGATTTAATGTCTATGACCATTTGACAGAGTTGATCATAATCCGTCGAGAGTCGTTCATATTGTTGTTTCAAGGCCATGAACTCCTAAGACTGGGTGCTCGGTACTGATTGAGAACTCCCAACGGTTGAAACACTACCGGTCGCCCCCAAGTTTTCGGCCATAGTGTTGGAGAGTCGTAGACCTGATTTTTATCGGGTCCACCAGACGATCCTACCTCCATCCACAAATCCGAATCGAAATCCGAATGGGTTAAAGGATCGTCCCGTAACTCTCAAATTTCTGCTCCAACCTTTGAGCTATTGAATTTCGACCAAGACACAGCAAGCATGAGTACTGAACATGATCAGCAGCTCAACATCCCATTCTTCCCACTATTCTAACCTTAGACATGGCAAAACTCTTTGCAGCTAGAGGTGTCAGAGCCACCGTTCTCAGCACTCCCCACATGCACCTGTCTCCACCGAATAAAAATAAATAAATACCCAAAATTCAACCACCCAAATAAAACTCCCTCTCACTAAGTTCCCCACCAAAGAAGTTGGCTTCCCTAGATGCCTGAAAATCTTGATTTAGTCACCAATCTAGAAACTCGCAGTAAACTTAAAAAGAAATGATGAATTAACATAATAGCAAAAAGTTTAGATAAAATAACATGTTTTTGAAATGTCACCGTTAAAAACATGACATATAATTTCTGTCATGTTTCTAAGCCACTGCATTAATTAAATTCCAGTTCACTTGTGGAAGTACTGGAAGTTAAACCCATTTCCCTTTCACTGGACTTGGAGCTACTTTGGCTAGCTCGTCAATTTCTCTTTGTGAGCAAGAATCAAAGGGGGTGGATTGAGGTAGCTAATCCATCAGAGCTACATTCTGCAGCCTCTACAGTAGATGAGCTAGATGACAAAGTATATATGGGTTAGTATTGATTATCCAGCTCAACATAATAAAGGACATCCACACTTTTTTATGTAAGCATTCAAGAGTTTGCTCTACTAAAAGATTTTCCTGCTGCAGGAAGAAACAAGGTGGATCGATTTTTTGGAAAGAATCGGAAATGATAAATAATGTATTAGAAAATAATATAAATTATATTTTAGGATCTCATTTAACAGCTTAGATTGAAATGGTTTTTTTGATATGGTATCAGAGCTTTGATGATCAAGCGGTCATGAGTTCGAATCTCACTATCCTTATTTATTTGATAAAAATTCAGAACAAGATAATGTGAACCCATGCAAGTTTCAAGTTTTCATTTGAGGGTGGTGTGTTAGAGAATAATATAAATTATATTCTAGGATCTCACCTAAGAACTTAAATTATTGGGTTGAGATGATTCTTTAATATAGTCACGGTAATATAAATGATGACAATTATGAAAATACATTTTATGATATGCTTCTGTCATTAATTTATATGGTGTTTCTAAGCCACTACATTAATTAAATTCCAGTGCACTTGTGGAAGTACACCCATTTGCTTTTCACTGGACTTGGAGCTACTTTGGCTAGCTCGTCAATTTCTCTTTGTGAGCAAGAATCAAAGGGGGTGGATTGAGGTAGCTAATCCATCAGAGCTACATTCTGCAGCCTCCACAGCAGATGAGCTGGATCACAAAGTCTATATGAGTTAGTATAGATTATCCAGCTCGCCATAATAAAGGATGTGCACACTTTTTTATGTATGCGTTCAAGAGTTTGTTCTACTAAAAGATTTTCCTGCTGCAGGAAGCAACAAGGTGGATCAAAGTTATTCTCTCTGGAAAGAATCGGACAGGACCAATAGTGGCGGTAATACAAATGATGACAATTATGAAAATACATTCTATGATACGCTTCTGTCATTAATTCGTTGGATGATCCCGTATCACAATTTCTGGAAACTGTCTCCAGATCTGAAAATGGATCAGCGAGGGATCGAATCGTGCAGAGATGTTTCTACCAGGCCTTGTGATTCATATGGTACCCCAACAAAGGTCCAGTGCGCTTGAAACAGAAAATCTTGGAAATTGGAAAAACAGACTAAGAAGAACAATGCTGAGAAGGAGACAAGACCAACATCCTAATGGAGGTGAAGGAAATGAGGTGAAGAATCACGATAAGAGAATACCAGAGCAAAGAAAGGAAAGAGAAGACAAATAAAGGCAAGGTTTATCTGCCGAAGATAGAGGAGGGTTTGCTTATTTAATTATTTACTTAATTTATATTAAGTTATCGTGTTTTTGAAGAAGAGTAAAATGTTTAATTGTTGTTTTTCTCATGTTTAATAATAACAATATCTTATATATATTAAATTTTTGAAATACAACAAGGTAAAAATATATTGTTTTGGTCAAAACTTTTTGAAATAATGTTATTCTATTAAAATTCTTAGATTAGTATGCTAATTTAAAAAAAAAATCACTCTTTGGTTCTCTAAACACGTACGCTTAGAATGGAGGGGAATAACTACTTGTAGAAACTTGTTGGTAATGCTAGTTTGGCTACTTTTTGTAAGGCTTGGCACTTGTGTAAAGATTAATTGTTCTCAGATTGCTTTCGTTAGGAGTTGTAATTCTTTCTTAAACAGGATTTCTTCCTGTTTTGGTTGATTTTGATCAATGAAGTTTTTCATTCATTAAAAAAAAAAAAGAGGCTTGGCATATAGGGCCAGTCTCACTTAATTGATAATATGAGGGCATGAAATGGCTTGACCCCAAGAAATCCATGAAATGTATTTTCATAATTGTCATCATTTGTATTTTCAATTTTTCATTATTGTATGTTGGTAATATGTAACCAGCATTTTGCTTAGAGCTCTTGAGAGCTGTAATGCTACTAGTAACATGTTTTCAGTGTCGTGATCATTACCTACAGACAAAACTTGTTATTATTTCTGAACAATTTAGGCATCAAATGTTGCAATATATTGTTTTTCCAAGTAATTTTTGCGATTAGGTTATAAACTAGATTCATTTAATAAATGGCCAAGCAAGCCAGTAAAAGGAGTTAGGCCCTAACCTCGAAGGTTATGATATTCCAACCTCCAAATCCTTTGCAACCAGTCACAAAATATCCCAGTAAAAATAGATCATCAGAGGGACTGATCTGCTAGTCGAAGCAAAAACTTCCTCGAACATTTGTAAATTCTTTGTACGAAGAGAGATTTTGCAAATGGTGGACCCAAGACCCGAGCAAAGAAGACGATAAAAGGGATGTTAAATTTATATTAGAAAATAATATAAATTATATATTAGAATTTTATTTAATAGTTTATATTTTTTGTTTGAGATAGTTCTTTTATATGGTATTAGAGCTTTAATAATTAAGCAGTCATGAGTTCGAATCTCATCATCTTTATTTATTTGATAAAAATTAAATATAAGATAATGTGTATTTATATAAGTTTTAAATTTAAATAATTTTTATTTAAGAAGATGTTTTAAAAAATAATATAAATTATATATTAAAATTTTAGATTGAGATGATTGATGGAATCATTGAGAAAGAAGCAACCCCAGTTTCATTGGATGATTGAGCACATTGTATTTTTCCACCGCAGATCATTGAGAGAAAGTGTAGGTACAACTGAATCGGGTTTGTCAGCATTTAGCATCAGTTTGTTTCCCTCTTTGTATCTATAGGATGACTTTCAACTCTTCAGTCAACAATTATTAATGAATATTATAATAATATAAATTACAAAAAAATATAAGATTTAAGGTGGTTCAACCATGTAAATATATTTAAAAAAATAATAAGTTTTATTTTTCATTATATTTAAATACAATTACATTATATGTATTTATAATAGATTCTAAAATGTTCAAAATAACTTAGTCAGCCAAAGAGTAATAATAACTTTTTTTAATATATCGCAAGGGCGTTGCCCCGCAACCCCAACCTATTAATCATCCTCTAAAATAAAACAAGAAATAAATTTCAAAGATACAGATATTGTTGTTCCGCTTCGCTCGATACGCTCTGTAAAACACAAACTACAACGGACTGTATTTCAGGGCATATCTATGATTCTAGTCCAGTGGATTTTACGAGTGATATGGGGAGACGATCTGTAATTCACCCATCTGTTCTTAAAATGTCTCATCCACCAAGAATACTATCCTGGATGGCAAATGGATTTGGTAGCGGTCTTGATGCTCTCTTCCTGTACAGATTGAATCACGGCTTGCTGAGCATCGGCGGACTCTGTACTCCTCTGCTGTAAAGTACATAATATGTGCTCAGAGAATGATGATCTTGCTCCTTCTCTAGACATTTGCAATCTCAGAGTTTCTGCATTCATTTTACTCTTTCCCGCCCCTTATCTTGGAGTTTTTGCTCTTTCTGTAAATTATTTCCTAGCTCGAAACGGATTCTACTACTTGCTTGAAAATAATACTAATCAAATCAATTTAGAACTCAGAACTTCTCAAGTCAGAGACCACGTTCTTCGAGGTTGAGTTGTTGTCTCCAAGGCTATTTCTGTCACATATAAATCCTCTTAAATCTCGACTTTTCTTCTCCTTTTCCTTATAGGAAACTCTCCTTGCCCAGTTGCCACAAGAACACTGCCTCTATTTTCCAACTTATAGTTGCTGAAATTCCTTCTCCCACAAGGACTCCTTGCACAGACCTCGCAGCTGCCGATTCTTGGATGTTGTTCCTTTGCTGCTGATTTATGGTCTACCTGGATTCTCATTACCATAAGAACATTTGCTTGCTCTGTGTTGTTTATTGATTATTTCATATGCCTTCGAAATCTAATTATGAAGGTTTGTAATTTTAACATTTCTTTGTTTCTCTATCCTCTTCTCACTCTCTTGTTTTTCATAACAGACAAGAGAGAGCCGAATCTTCATACTGAGATTCCAATAAAAAAAAATTGATTTTAGTATCAATGATTTTATCATAGAAAATGGAGTTCATTGATGGCAGTTTTATCTTGAAAATACATCAGAAAAAATATGTTTTTTATTCAAATTGACTTATAGTTTTTAAATAGAGTAGAAGATGTTTTAGATTTAAAAATGGATTTATTAAGATTTTTATGATGTTTTAAAAATATTTTTAAATAAAAAATATATTAAAACTTAGGATTTTAAAATTGAAAAAAATTATTACAGTGAACATTATATTACATGCTTATAGTACACTCTAAGACATAGTTTACCAAGAATCTTACCTGAAAAAAAAGTCTTAGAAATTAGGTTACTAAGTTAATTCATATGTTATCAAATTAATCTTCAATTATTTTTATTAAAACATTGTTTTATTTTTTAAAAAATTTCTCCATGTTTATCCAATCATGTCTAGATTAGAATTGACAAGATCATTGCTAATATCTTTTTATAATTTAACTTTAAATTTATTTTAAATCAAACTTTAAAATACAAATTTTTCTAATTAACTTGTTAAAACAAGCTGGATCTAACCTACATACACTTAAAACATTCTATGAAAATAAAATATACAAACTAAGTTTCAATATGGTTGATGTTTGGTAGTGTGATAATAATTATTTTTCAAAGTATTTTTTATTTGGAAATATATTAAAATAATATTTTTTTTATTTTAAAAAAAATTATTTTTAATATCAATAAATCAAAATAATTTTAAAAAATAAATAAAAATTAAATTTTAAATAAACAGCATTGTAGCTGGTATGACAAACTCGTTATAAGTAAATAAACTAGTATAGAAATCTCAAAATATATTCAGTAAATTAAGGGTGTGTTTCGGAGAGGTATCGTTGCACAAAATTTTTAATTTTTTTTAAAATTAATTTTCTGAAATATTTTTAAATTGTTTGATAACAAAAATAAATTTTAAAAAATAAAAAATATATATTATTTTAATATATTTTAAAATAAAAATACTTTTTTAAAAAAATGATTACGATATTAAACACAGTCGGAGACCCGAAATTAGTTTGGTTGCAATTTCAATGGCGTCGCTATGGAAATAAAAACGAGGCAAAAAATCACGTGCATCACACGTGACAAAAAGGCCAGTTTGTAAGAACAGTGCTTGCAGCTAGCTGTGACAGAGAAAATGGAGAAAGACTGCGAGACAGCGTAGGAGACCTGCTAAAATTCACTCTTGAATCCCAAGTTAACCAAACCCTAGAATTCAATCTCGGACTCTCCAAAGAGTTCTGCATTAACCTCCTAGAAGAAGACCCAAATGACGTGTCATGTAACTGTCCTCCAACGGGTAATGAAAAACAGTATAAAAAAAATTTGTGTTTTTTTTTTTCAATTATTTGATTAAAGATTTGATTTTTATGCATAAATAATTAAATGGACTGCAGATTCTTTTGATGGGGTCGCTCAATATCCTTTGTATAAGCGTTTAGCTTTGTATCATTCTGTAAAGTGTGGTGCTATATGGAGAACTTAAGTGAAGATGATGTTTTGTGATGAAGATAGTAACTTGAAGTAGAAAGAAGAGAATTGGAATCAGTTGATTAAAGAAAAGGGACTTGAATTGATAAATGTAAGCATTTTCTAATTGTTATTGAGTGTTTTTAATTAATATTGATTGGTGATTTAAGGGTTTTTCTGTCAGGTTTTGGACGGTGTATTTTGTGAAATTCATGTTCAGGAACCTTACTTTTCACTCTTGAAAGGTGTTGTTTTTGTTTCTTTGATATGTGGTTTTTCCATGTTTTCATTTTTTAATATATTACCTGCTGTTTATGTGGTTCAAGACATTTTCTTTTGTAACCTGGGGTTGTGTGTGTAGATGGGAGCAAAACAGTCGAAGGAAGGTGTGCTACTGGTGATTACATAATGTAGATGGTTTGCCATATGCTTCAAGTACATCATCATGAATATTTGCAAGTTTATGATTGTGCAACCTTTGAAGAACTCTCTGCAAGAAAGTGGATGAATGTCTTTATTTTCTTATATGTTTTTGTAGCTTATATTCAGTTTGTTTTGCTATAGAATTGGGCTGGGAGATCTGATACTCGTAAACAAAACTGTGGTGAGTTGAGCCCGCATTGTCGAGATAGATTCATTCATTTATATTTTCAGTCTGGGCTATATACTTTTATCTGTTTCCTGAATGTTCACAGATATGCTTCATTTTTGAAGATGTTGCAAGCTGAGAGTCTCGAGAAAGTCCTTCCTGGAGTTAAAACTGTTGAAGAAGGTAAACCTAGTTCTGTGTTGATGTTTATGCGTTGCTGTCGAAATGATGTTCTCAGTAGAGACATAGCGAGGATGACTTGCTAGAATAAGCTGTCATACCTCGTAACTGCCTATAATGCTGGGAAAATTCAAGATTTTAGTTTGACTAGTTAGGGATAAGGAGTAGGGTTTCTGTTATTTGTGCACAACAGTTACTGGGTTGTAAACTTCTAAATATTTCGGTTTGCATTTGTGCAAGAATCTTTACATTACACTCTTTGCTCCAAGAAATCATTTTAAATCTGTATTGTTTACTACATTCATACTACAAGTTTGTTTGAGAAATAACAATAAACATGTACATATACTAACAAAATATATATATATATATATATATATATATATATATATATATATATATACTAAAAAATAATTGACATTTAAAATTAACATTTAAATGTTAATATTAAAAAAGATAGATTTGCTTACAGAAAATGATAAAATTCACAATAAATCAAAACACGGATGTTGTGACCACAAAACTTAAATAAATATGACTTATGTTGATAAGAGGGGGATTTTTTTTGGGGGGTTGTTGTTTGCAGTTTGGAAGGGGAGAGTTGGGATGGGAAAGAGAAAGGAGAAATATGGGAGGAGAGGGTCAGCGGAGTGGTAATATATTTACTTTTGTCGATGGAATCACCGACGGATCATTCTGTCAGTGATTCCATTGGCAATTCTGATGGAGAATTAGTAACGTCACTGTACCGAGATCCAGGTTAAAATCCCTCAGTGATTCCGTCGATAAAATCGCATGCAAAAAGCTCTATGTCAACGAACCGTCTTTTTTTATTAAATTCTGAATATTCCATCTGTAATTTCATCGGTATATACTGACTGCAGTATTCCATTGGTATATACTGATTGAAGTACGGATGAAATAGTGTCCATCGGTAATGATCACCACAATTTACCGACAGAATTATTCCGTCGGTAATTCCATTGGTGTTAAGCGAATTTTTGGTAGTGTGTTGTTCTTATTTTTTTAATATATTCACATTAAAATTATTAAAATAAACTTTATTTTATTCAAGCTTGCTTTATGATTTTTACAAATATTTTTTTTTACTATATTTCAAGTCATCCAGATTTTTTTATCTTTTTTCTAATTAATTTGGTTTTTATTGAATCAAAAACCCATAAAAAAATTGTTGCAAAAATTTTATATTAATAAAAAATAGATGGAATTATACAAGAAAAAAAATTTGTTTCGATAGAATTTAAATTATCACTTTTCTTTTAAAAAACAATTTTATTATCGTATAATTAAATAAAATAATTTTGAAGAGCTACTCGCAACACAAGATTAAATATCTTAATATATATTTATCTCTTAACTTCCCGACTTAATTTTTAGTTAGCATTAACAATTTATTTAATATTTATTGATATATATGGTTCTTGATTTATTTTATTAAATACAAACATCAATTTTTTGATTTTCAATTAATGTTTTTGATACTAGAAAAGACATTGAAAACGCTTAAAAGGTTTTTCTTTTGTTAGAAAAAAAACTCTTAATCCCGCAAGTAGAGAGTGGTTGTTTGATCATTTAGAAAAAATTACAACTCTGGCGTTGGTAAAAATTCCACCACGAATAATTCCAACTCTGGCGTTGGTAAAAATTTGTAACTATAAAAAAAAAAATCAGTATATATTTCTTCCTATTCCTGATCCTGATATCAGTGAATAAATTGACAAAAATATATTTTTTCTAAGACATGCAAAATTTTTATTTCTACACTTTCTATTTTTTTTATTTTTTATTTATTTTTTATTTTTTAATTTTTTTTTGGGCTGGGCCACTCATTACATGGGTGGGCTAGACCCGGCCAGCCGGCGACCAGCTGCCCAAGGGTTGGCCGGTTAAGCTAACACGCTGCGTCTTAACGCGACGCCGAGTTATGCTAATCGCGCAAATGAATTAAAATTCACTTGCACAGTGTAAATGATAATTAAACGAAATGATGCGAGAAGAAGAAACTCTTACCGTGCCTGGAGGCGATGGAGACGACCAGCGAAGCTCCGGCTGGTCAACCTTGCTTCCTCTCCTCTGTTCCTTCTTCTACTTTCCTCTGTTTGCGTCCTCTGATTTTCCTTTGTCCCTCTCTCTCTCTTGGTTTCTTTCTTCCCCCCGCGCTTTTAGTTTTCACCAATTCGTCCTCAGTTCTTCATGGGTTCTCCTCCTTTGTCCACCGTTTTTTTTTGTGTTTTCGGCCTCCCGCTTTTAAACTTGTCGTGTTCTTCCTTTTTCATGCTGTTTTTCTGTTTTGTTCCCTGTGCGATCCCCCCCGGTTCGTCCTCTCTCCTCTGTTTGTGTCCATGTTTTTCTCCTCTGGTTATGTTTTTTATTCAGCTTGTCGCCCCCCTGCTTTTCTTCCTCTGTGTGCTAGGTTTTCCTTCTCTGTTCCTCCAATGATTTTCGGTTCAATTCCTCGGTTTTGCTCTTTTTTGCCTCTGGTTTTCGGGTCTTTCTTTTTCCAATCTCCCTCCCTCTTTTGGGCCTTTCTGGCTTTTATAAAGCCAGAGAAGGTCTGGTGTCCCTGCCTCCACAAATGGTGGGCATTGTGGAAGCGGTGGAAGCGAGAGATCGTGGGTATAGTGGCCATGATCTGCTAGATTTTCCCCTGTTGAACCGGTCTTTGGCAAACAGATGATGAACAGTAGGATCCAAAACGACGTCATTTGGCATGAAAAATGACAAATTGTAGTTTGGTCTCTGATGTTTTGAAATGTATCAATTGGGTCCCTTAATCAATAAATTTAATTTTGCCCCTTGGATTAATTTCAATTAAATCCCTGAATTTATTTAATTAATTAAATCAAAATTTAATTAAGTTGGCAAACTTATTAATTCTCCTGATTTTATTAATTAAACTAATCTAAATTTTTAATTAAAGTCTCCAATTTATTAATTCTTCAATTATTGATTAATTGACTCTCAAATTTAATAATTCCATCATCAAACTTTAAATTTTGTGTTGTCTGAACCCCATTGTCAACTATATTCAATTTTTATTATTTGTTTAAAAATTGGGTTATGACAGTTGCCCCCTCTTTATAATGTTTACGATACAAAGTCATTGGAAAATTTTATTTTCCTTTGGCTTTGGGTAGTAAATTTATAAAGAAAAGTAGATACGGAAAGAATTTATTTTTTAGAGTCTTGAAAACTTCGAAAAGACGATCCTTTTTTTTTTTTGATTCGAGGAAACCTCACCCTTTTTTTTGTGATAGTATATTGTAATGGGTTACCGGCCCAAATGATCACATTGTAATGGGTTACCTGCCCAGTATAGGATGGTATATTGTAATGGGTTACCGGCCCAAATGGTCACATTGTAATGGGTTACCTGCCCAGTATAGGATGGTATATTGTAATGGGTTACCGACCCAGATGGTCACATTGTAATGGGTTACCTGCCCAGTTGGTCACATTGTAATGGGTTACCTGCCCAGTATAGGATGGTATATTGTAATGGGTTACCGACCCAGATGGTCACATTGTAATGGGTTACCTGCCCAGTTGGTCACATTGTAATGGGTTACCTGCCCAGTATAGGATGGTATATTGTAATGGGTTACCGACCCAGATGGTCACATTGTAATGGGTTACCTGCCTAGTTGGTCACATTGTAATGGGTTACTTGCCCAGTATAGAATGGTATATTGTAATGGGTTACCGGCCCAAATGGTCACATTGTAATGGGTTACCTGCCCAGTATAGGATGGTATATTGTAATGGGTTACCGACCTAGATGGTCACATTGTAATGGGTTACCGACCTAGATGGTCACATTGTAATGGGTTACCTGCCCAGTTGGTCACATTGTAATGGGTTACCTGCCCAGTATAGAATTGTAATGGGTTACCGGCCCAAATGGTCACATTGTAATGGGTACCTGCCCAGTATAGGATGGTCACATTGTAATGGGTTACCTGCCCAGATGGTCACATTGTAATGGGTTACCTGCCCAGTTGGTCACGTTGTAATGGGTTACCTGCCCAGTTGGTCACATTGTAATGGGTTACCGACCCAGTTGATCACATTGTAATGGGTTACCTGCCCAGTATAGGATGATATATTGTAATGGGTTACCTGCCCAGTGGATAAATACGAGGATTTTTTTTTTAATAAGATATGATAGGGCTCGAAGGCGCATTATTCAATAGATAGAAGCTCGAAGGAAAATGAGGGCTCGAAGACGCACTCCAAAGGAGGTAGGATAGGAAATGCACTACCTTTGATAGTCGAGGGCTCGAAGGCGCGCTCGAATGGAGATAAGATGAGGGCTCGAAGGCGCGCTCGAATGGAGATAAGACGAGGGCTCGAAGGCGCGCTCGAATGGAGATAAGATGAGGGCTCGAAGGCGCGCTCAAATGGAGATAAGACGAGGGCTCGAAGGCGCGCTCGAATGGAGATAAGACG
This sequence comes from Populus deltoides, assembly GCA_015852605.2. NCBI lineage: Eukaryota > Viridiplantae > Streptophyta > Magnoliopsida > Malpighiales > Salicaceae > Populus > Populus deltoides. Next base: position 15,497,658 of record CM027586.2, on the reverse strand, counting down.
AGGGCTCGAAGGCACGCTCGAAAAAGAACTCAAAAGGAGGTAGGATAGGAAATGCACTACCTTAGGAGTGGAAACTGAAATGTGGTGGAAAAATATAGAGAGATTTTTTTTTTTTAAGGTGGCCTAATTCTTATGGGCGGCCTGCCTAGGTTGAAAAATTCTCAAAAGTGAAAATTTTTCAAAAGCAATTTCAATGTTCATCATTTCAAGTTGGCCTTCCGCTTGATGGATTCCGTTAGAATTTTCTCTGATAAAATTTGCAGCACTCATTGTCCAATGTTTCAAAGTTTAAATGATATGCATGCATCTTTACCTGACTTGAAATATAGGCCCCCCATTTCTTCTTAATCTTCTCATTGCATGGTTGGTGAGATCTTGCTATCTGATTTGAGTCATCTTTGTTGTTTGGATTTCTAGCGCACTCGAGTTAGCCCATATAAGACTTTTTCCAGATTTGTTTGCACAACTCAGCCTTTGTGGCACCCATCGTGACCCACGTGCTTGCTAAAGATTTTCGGACTCGTCAAATAATTTGAGAGGATCATTCATTACCCCTTGTCTCACTGCTAAAAACATTCGATGTCACTAGCTGAAAGGATCAAGCTGTCTTTCATAAACCAAAATGCCCCCTTGTCTTGTTGAAGGAAATTACCATCTCTTTTTCTAGAATTTTCCTTCTGAACACAATGTCCCCTTGTATTGGTCATTGCCCCTAAGTGTGCTCTGTCAGCGACTTTAGACAAATAATGGTTTTAAAAGACCATTTTCTCATTTCTATCCTTTTTCAGTTTGGTGAAGAAGTATGGTTCGAGAATAAAGCTTGAAATCTTGATCTTGCATTTTGAAAACAAAAATTGTTTCGATGTGAGCCTAAAACAATTTGCTTTTGAAATCTTGCAACTCCTTGGTTATTTTCTTTCTTGGAAAAGAGATTATTTGCTCTTGTGTTTGGTAATGAGGTCTTCAGTGAAAATACATCATGAGATGACCTTTTGTTTCAAAGTGAAAGGCTCGAGAAAAAGCTCGAGGTTTTGTATGAGAGAAACTTGTCTCTTTTTGAACATTCATTTTTATCAGCATGAATAATAATGAGTAGTTTATTCTAGATGTCATGAATCTCATGAAAAAGTATTCTTTGCATTTTTGAGAGCGTTGTTTATTGTTCTAGGTTGCTTGCTTGCTTGATTAGAAAGGACTTCTATCGGGACGTAACGTAGGCTGTGGTTCTTGGCTATGAAAGAAAAAGATTCATAAGGCTTAAAGAGTGTTTCAGGGTCTCAAAGACTAAGGATCACTATCAACAGTTTGACTATTGACGTCATTCATATTTTCTTTTGCCGCTCTTCTTTGATTTGCCCTTTTTTTTTCATAGCTTTGCTAGAGCATACTCACTTTATCTTAGGTATCACTTTTTCTTGTGATTTGAATATGCCCCCTAGCATTTGAGTTTCTTGGGCTCTTTATGCCTTTTTGGCTTTCTCACGGCTTTTTCTCATTTCTCATTGAAATTTTCTCTTGCCCCCCAGTGTGGGGTGTGATCCTAGTCGGGATTTGTTTTCATGAAAGAAAAATTATTCAGGCTCAAAAAGGGATCGCAAGGGATGTACTTATTTCAGAAAGTGAAAGGAATAACAAAGATGGCCTTTCCCCATTTCAAGCGCAAGCAGTTAAGATCAATAAACTTTGACCTCATTCAGTGTGATGGTTTGGTCTTTGCAAAGATGCATTTCATAGATCATGAGCAACGAGTTCACTACATACTATTATTCATACATTTAAAAACACATGATTCAAGAGTCATGGGGTAAGTGTGTTTATTCATTTCTTTCGTTTTCTTTTCTTTTTCATAATTTTTATGGTTTATAATTTAGTCACCTCAATGATGGAGCTGCTTGATTCACTTGCCATTCTACAAGTAGAATGTGAAAAATATCATTTTTGAATGAACATCAAATTATTTTTGAAATCAAAATACCAGATCAAATTTTCAAAACTCCAATAGGGAAATGGATTTTGGTACAAGAGATGAAATGCGTTTATGAGATCACGCGAGGCTTCAAAGGTGTATTCGTGAGTTCTTATAAGAAAAACTTTCTTAATTAGAATAATGCTTGGTCGTGAACACGATTGAATGACAAACTCATTATTTCATTGAAGCTTAGGAAAAGAAGTTCAAAAACAAAGATCTTATGCCAACATGAATACTGGTATGATAACACATAAAGGAGCTAAACATTTAGTGATCATTCTCGACCTAATATCACCATAGCTTTCTCTTCAAGATAGTTGATTTCTGGGAGTTGGCGTAAAGAAATTAGCTATAGGAATGGTAAGAGCCTTGGCCACCCCCTTCAGTGTCCTTTCCTTTTTCGGTGAAACCATTCTTTTCAGTTGGATCAACAATTTTACCTAACCTAATGGCTTGTTCAATCCTCTCAGCTATAACAACCAGGTCAGTAAAATGTTGTGCAGAGCTTCTAACCAAGTATCCAAAGTACGGAGCTTTAAAGGTGTTGGAAAATAAACTGATCATCTCTTTTTCCAACATGGGAGGATTAACTTGTGCCGCTACCTCACTCCATCTCCGGGCGTATTCTCTTATGGACTCTTTGTTGTCCTTCTCCATAGCTTGCAAGCTTAACCGATCAGGGCCCACGTCTATGTTGAACTTATATTGCCTCATGAAGGCATCAACTAACTCCTTCCATTTTTTAACCTTGGTATTGTCCAACCGCATATACCAAGTGAGGGCAGTGCCACTTAAGCTGTCTTGAAAGAAATGAATCAGCAATTTCTCATCTTCAACCACCTCAGCCATTTTGTTACAGTATGCTTTAAGATGAGTTATAAGGCATTGAGTTCCCGTATATTTGACAAATTCTGGCACTCTAAAATTTTTGGGAATGACAATGTTGGGCACCAAACACATCTCAGTAGCCTTTATAGGATCATATAGGCGAATTCCCTCCAATGCTCTCATCCTTTGCTCTAGGGCAATGAATTTGTTCAGATCATCTTCTTTTACCACCTTGCCTTTTTGATATTCCTTCTCTATAGAATCAATGGTGGACAAAACTCTCGCAGGGTATACTGGCTGGAAATGCATAGGTTGTTGAAATTCAGATGACACCCTATTTGCCCCCAGATTCTGTGGATCGAAATGAGTTACATGCATATCTTGGTGAGCTATAAGTGTTGCTTTTCCGGATTTATTTCTCAAGACCTGCTCGAGTAGACTAGTAATCCTTGTGACTTCTTCCTTAAGATTGTCCACCTCTTTTTGATGTTGGGCTTCCAACTGGGCTCTTTCTTCATTTTCCATTTGTCTCTTTTTCTCAAATGATTATTATATGTAGGTTTCAATGGGGAACCTATATTTCAACCTGTTAAATGTAAATCATGCAATTATGCAAAAATGCTGAAGCAATTAGAAAAAATGCAAATGAAATGCGGACTTGCCCTTTATGGGATGACAACCTAATAAGAAGATCCTAATTGTTGAGTGCATCAAAGGGTTGGTCATTATCTAGTTTTAAAGGGTCTCTCGCATGCTCAGTGATCGTCCATGAAAGGTCGATATGAGGCTTACAAGTAGTGTGAAAATAGAGGCCCTGAGTAATATCAGTTTGGCATATCAACCACTTCCAAGTAAACAATCAAGCGAGAGTTGGATGGTTTCACGAGTCTTACCCAGGCTAAAGCCATTGGGGTACCGTTACTCCCCCACTTATCCTAGATTTTAAGGTGTGTGCTTTTAACGTGATGCATGACAATATAAACATGGATGCATGCTAAAGCAGTAAATGCAAGAAAAATAAACAAATAAACACAACATAACAAACATTATAGCAATTTAACAAACAAAAGGCAAAGCTTAGTCCATTAATCCCCAGTGGAGTCGCCATCCTGTCGCACCCGACATCGCGGCGGCCTTAAAAAAAAATCAAATATATTGCGGAAAAAGAATAGATTTCTGGCATCTTGTTCTTTTAGGAAAAATGTCTTGTTTAAGGAGTCGCCACCTATTATTATGGTCACTAGGAACCCTAACTGGTCAACAGAGATTCTATGGTACAGGACTGGTTACGTAAAAGGGAAGATATTATCACCTCTTAAACGTTCTGCCTAAAGGCGATGCATTCTTTGGTTTTGTCTTAAATTGCTAAACATTTATTCGCTTATGCTATGATGATTTGTTTATAATATTCTTGGCTCTGACGCCAGTGAATATTCGATCTCGAATAATTCCAACTCTGGCGTTGGTAAAAATTCCACCACGAATAATTCCAACTCTGGCGTTGGTAAAAATTCGTAGCTATAAAAAAAATCGAGTATATATGTCTTCCTATTCCCGATCCTCGATATCGGTGAATAAATTGACAAAAATATATTTTTTCTAAGACATGCAAAATTTTTATTTCTACACTTTCTATTTTATTTATTATTTATTTATTTATTTATTTACTTATTTTTTTGGGCTTGGCCCACTCATTTCATTACATGGGTCAAGGCTAGACCCGGCCCGGCCCGGCCATCGACCAGCTGGCCCAAGCTGGCCTGGCCAACTAAAACACGCTGGCGCTTAACGCCGCCAGCGTGTTGCTGTGACAAGTGAATTAAAATTCACTTGCACGTGTAAATGATAATTAAACGAAATGATGCGAGAAGAAGAAACTCTTACCGTCTGCTGGAGGCGATGGAGACGACAGCGAAGCTCACGGCTGGTCAACCTTGCTTCCTCTCCTCTGTTCCTTCTTCTACTTTCCTCTGTTTTGCGTCCTCTGATTTTCCTTTGTCCCTCTCTCTCTCTCTTGGTTTCTTTCTTCCCCCGCTTCGGTTTTTTCACCAATTCGTCCCTCGGTTCTTCATGGGTTCTCCTCCTTTGTCCACCATTTTTTTTTGTTTTCGGCCTCCCGGTTTTTCTTGTCGTGTTCTTCCCTTTTCTGTTTTTCCTGTTTTGTTCCCTGTGCGATCCCCCTCAGTTCGTCCTCTCTCCTCTGTTTGTGTCCATGTTTTTCTCCTCTGGTTATGTTTTTTATTCAGCTTGTCACCTCCCTGCTTTTCTTCCTCTGTGTGCTAGGTTTTCCTTCTCTGTTCCTCCAATGATTTTCGGTTCAATTCCTTGGTTTTGCTCTTTTTTGCCTCTGGTTTTCGGGTCTTTCTTTTTCCAATCTCCCTCCCTCTTTTCAGGCCTTTCTCTGGCTTTTATAAAGCCAGAGAAGGTCTGGTGTCCCTGCCTCCACAAATGGTGGGCATTGTGGAAGCGGTGGAAGCGAGAGATCGTGGGTATAGTGGCCATGATCTGCTGGATTTTCCCCTGTTGAACCGGTCTTTGGCAAACAGATGATGAACAGTAGGATCCAAAACGACGTCATTTGGCATGAAAAATGACAAATTGTAGTTTGGTCTTTGATGTTTTGAAATGTATCAATTGGGTCCCTTAATCAATAAATTTAATTTTGCCCCTTGGATTAATTTCAATTAAATCCCTGAATTTATTTAATTAATTAAATCAAAATTTAATTAAGTTGACAAACTTATTAATTCTCCTGATTTTATTAATTAAACTAATCTAAATTTTTAATTAAAGTCTCCAATTTATTAATTCTTCAATTATTGATTAATTGACTCTCAAATTTAATAATTCCATCATCAAACTTTAAATTTTGTGTTGTCTGAACCCCATTGTCAACTATATTCAATTTTTATTATTTGTTCAAAAATTGGATTATGACAACGATAAAATTGTTTTTTAATGTATCTATCTAACTAACAAAATGCATATTGGAGGTCTCAAATTTCTTTTTCTCAACGCCATAAAAATACTATATCATATGTGATGTGATATTTTATTTTTTTTTATTTTTTTTTTGTGAAAAGCAGATCATGAGAGTTGATAAGGTAAGGTTGTCTTGATTCATCTTATTAAACTCATATATTCTTAAAAAAGAAAAAGAAAAAAGTGGTCATACACATTCAAACAGAAAAGAAAAGTGAAATGTAACCCATATGGGTGTGAACAAGGTTGTCTTGATTCTTCTTATCAAACTCATACATTCTCAAAAACAAAAGAAAAAAGTGGTCATATATATACTTTCAGAAAGAAAAGAAAAGAAAGAATAGAGAAGTGAATTGTGCTAGTGTCATGCTAAGACCCACCATTGATGGGAAGCACACACAATAAGAACAATAATTCAAAAGTTGTTTTTTTATAAATAACTTGGGATAATAATAATAATAAGTTAAAATAATCTCAAGTTAAAAATATGCATGATGAAAATGATTTGAATCAATTTTTTGAAGAAGAGAAGCAGTATAAGAAGAATCTATAAATTAAAAGTTAAAAAAAAAACTTAAATCAATTTGCGAAATTCATACAAAACAGAATCTAATACACATGCCTCTTTATTATTGTGATTTTCAATTACCGGTCCTTCCATCAGGAAAAGAGGCTCGCCGCTTGGGAACATATATATAGAGATACAGTCGTCTGATCTCCCTCAGGTCAGCACTAACTTGTTTTGTTCTCTGAAATGTCTAGTTTTTTGAGATTTTACATTAGGTGGTTAAATATATGCATAAGCATTCCAAGCTGACTTCATCATTTTCAATTCAATAACGATAACGAAACACAAATATCAAGTTAGCTTTTAGTAAATCCATTTTTTTATAAAAAAAACTTAATTTATAAGAGATATAAAATATAATAGATATTAGGAAAAGAGAATTAGTTGGAATTTAAAAGAGATTGATTTAGAGCAGAAGAGGTGGATATGAAGAAAAATTGTATGTTTAAGTGATAAAAAGAGAGAAAAGAATGAGTTACATTGAGTGGGTTATATAGAGAAGAAGAAAACGAGTTAGAGGAAGAGAGGTAGAAAAAAGAAGACAAAAAAAGAGTTATTGGTGAAAGATATAGAGTCGTTAAAAAAGACATGAAAGTTGAGTTATATGTAGAATATAAAGTTAGTGCCTTAATTTTGTGAAATAACACGAAATTACTATATTAGTACATATATCTCAAAAAAAATTCAAAATTGAACTATATATACCCCCCTTCCATTCATTCTTGGTTTGTTTCACTGAAACTGCAGACCGGAAATAGTTAAACTCAGTACTGCATGTGCTTCAAGAATGAATAACGAATTTGAAGGAGCATCAAATGGGGAAGATTATGATATGACTAGAAATTTCGTGACACAGCTTAACATTATGGTGGATTCGTGCACACCTCAACAGGACCCGTCTGAGTGCAGTATCTACGAGGTGCCCAATTTGCTTAGAAACGTAAAACCGAAAGCCTATACTCCACAACTGATTTCAATAGGTCCTCTTCACCACGGCGATGCCAAACTACAGATCATGAAGTGGAAGAAATTGATATGTTTTAGAGAGTTTAAAGGGAATAGGATGAGTGACGAGAGAATTATGGATCTTGTGGAAATCATTCGGAATAAAGAAAAGAATATCCGACAATATTATTCAAAGAACTTCGACAAAATTGGGAGATGGGAGTTCATAGAGATGATCCTGCTGGATGCCGTCTTCATTATTGAGTTTATAAGGGAGTCACATGATTTTGAAGATGGTCCTAGGAATTTAGAGCCTTGGATGATGTCCGACATAAAAGAAGACTTGAAGCTACTTGAAAACCAACTACCTTTCTTCATTATTCAGGAAATATATGACGAGGTCAATAGCGCTCGCCAAGAGTTACCAAGCATTCCTTTTCTTCGTCTTGCTACCTCTCATTTGGGAAAGTATGGGCTTTCAGATGAGGTACACAACGACCCGAAAGTACAGAGAAGCAGGCACTTCACTGATTTACTAAGGAATATAATGCTAAAGGAAGTCATTGAGAGAGGTTTTACTTTCCATAATATCAAGCTGAAATATAGCGCCGTCATGCTTCGCGAGGCAGGAGTGAGGTTTCGGGTCGCCAAAGAGAAATGCTTGCCTAACATAAGATTTGAGAAAGGAGTGTTGGAAATGCCACGCTTGGAAGTTGATTACAGCTTCGAACGTTTTGTACGAAATATCATGGCCCTGGAGCAGTGCTACAAACCGTTTGAAGCTTACATATGCAATTACATTAAATTTATGGACAGTCTTATCAACAGTGCAGAAGACGTGGATTTGCTAGTCGAAAAGGGAATCATTCTCCACTGGCTAGGTGACAATGACGCACTTTCAAAAATGTTTAACAACCTTAACGAAAATATTGGCGAAACTTCCACTTGTTATGATGATATCTGTCGTAAGATGAATGACCACTATGAGGACCGCTGGAACCATATGAAGGCAAACTTGGGACTTGTATATTTCCCCAATATTTGGAGAGGTACGGGAACTGTTGCAGCAGCTATCCTCCTGATCCTCACTTTGATACAGACTATCACTTCCTTAAAATCGGTATTCTAGGATTTTATCTTGTTTAGTTTCATTATTCCTACGTAATGATGGGCTGGACTGTTATTGTTTAGATTGCCGTTTCATTTTCGGTTTGTGTAGTTCTGAACTAATAACATCGTATCAAATTCTTGTTGTATTGTCCTAAAATTGAGTTTGTACTTGTTCCCTCTCAAAATTCTCTTCTTTTAAGATCATCTTCACATTAAACGAAGCTGAATAATTAATGCATGATCACTTTTTCTCTTGTTTATTACCTGGGTATTTTTTATTTTTATTTTTTAACATTAGATATTAACCTTAAAACGTCTAGAATATGTGTCGTGTTTAATGGCAAAATTTATTTCTGTACTTTCACGGTTTAAAATGGCAGAGTTTAATTCTAGCAGCAACGGTTTCCCATATCTCTTACATAAATAGGAGATAGAGGGACTGTTTAGAGACATAGAAACTGAGCGAAGTCTTCTATCCACTACCTTCTTATACTCCCTTCTTTTTGTTTTTTGTAATTGTCACGGGATGACTTCGAACGACACGCTAAAATGTTTTCTAAGAAGTATTATTGAAAAGAAAAAGGTTTTGGATTTAATCTTAAAATTATAATTAAAATTCAGGAGTTGCCACCTAATATTATGATTATTATGCACCCTATGGTTTGCGAGAGTTTGAGTAAGGGACTAGTTGTGTAAGGAAAATATGCATCACCCTCAGTGCACCATACCTAAGATAAGTTACATTGTTGTTTGATCATTTTTCTAATTCAAATTTCTATTCGTTAGTCTCGTCTAACGTCCAAGACAGATCTCCCTTCGTAAGGAAGTCTCCACCTCATCGGGTTTAATCCTAACCATTCTAAAATTTGAATTTTAGCATCACATTTATTTTACACTTTATATCTTTAATACTTGAGGGTATACTTTACCATATAGTTTTACACCTTTAAATATTAAAGTCTATATCTAAACCCTAATATAAAATGAGCAAAATGATTGGTGATGTAACAATCCCATTTCCGGGACTATCACATCAATCATAAAAAGAGAGAAACATGGTGAGTTTTTTTTTCGCATTCATACCGAAATTTCGGTATAGTCTCTCTTATACTAAAAGGTCTCAAGTTACACATCCAATATTCACTACTTATACACATTTCAATCATACCACATCTCAAACATCATATTATTCAATATTACAAACACAATATTCCAAATATTCATCCTATAAGGTCAGACATAATTTTATTTCTTAAATAAAAGAAATAAACATACATTAATACAGTTTACATTCATACATTGTTTTAAAAGATGCTACAACAATTCAAGTAATATAGTTCATTGAAGGGCAAAACACATCGATGTTCATTTAATTTTTTTATATAACACAAAAACTAGAAGATCTTGAATATTATTCCTGTCATGAATATGATGAACCTGTAACAACATAATATTTAGAAATAATTATATTAAAAGCAATAATGTTTTAGAGAAGAGAAAACAATAATACATAAATACATATATTCAATGCTATGAATTATCATCATTGCGTACAATTCTTGTCCAATGTTTCTAAGTGCATTGTTCTGAGAATTATTAAATAATTCCCTCCTCCCTTTTTATTCCACTATTTTAACCAATATTCACCACTTTGGAGTTGGAGGGATAATTCCTTTAAGGTGTTGAACCCCATTTCATTAACATTTTCAATCATTCTCCGTCAAGGATAACATCATAATACTTCTTCCCCAAATCTTTAAAGGAAATGCCAACACTAATGAGTTTCATTAGTGTCATTAGTCACCCATGTTAGGACCGACTAATTAAGTTCATTATAATATCAACATCAACGCAAACGATTGATGTCATTGATCATTTCCAACCCGAAATGGTCAATCAATTTTTTTCATAACACATTGGAGTATTTCTGGGAATGTCGATGTCAAGATTCTTGACATCATTAGCTTTCACATCAGAAATAACTAATCAAGTTTCATATGAATGCCGATATTAATATCATTAACTATTCTTATCCTGAATAGTTAATCAAGTCCATTGTCCCTTGTTTTTAGGGATGGTCATATTGATGTTAGTAAACCTTACTAGTATCATTAGCCTCCGTACTCGGGACTGGCTAATCAAGTTCAAGAAGCGATTATCAATGCAATCCCATAATATAATTCATGTTCTTAACCAAACCAATTAGTCAAATCCATTTTTATTCCTCATTTATTTTGCTTTATCTCCTCTCTTTGTGGGTTCACCCATAGATTTACAATTTAAGAATCAAACAGATTATTGCAAAAGCTCAGTTCATACTCTCTTGTTATTGTTGTATCCCTCCTACAGTTCCTCTTGATGATAATTTGAATTTCACTTCTCAATTGATTGAAAAATTTCAGCCCATTTCTCCTTGCATTCAGCTGCCCCCACTTTTTTTTTCTTCACAATTTCTACACTTGTTTCTTACCAATTCTTTTTTCAAGTGATATTTTCTCCTAACAAATTATCTAAGATTGTAAAATTTTGCTAAGTTTAGTCTCTCTCTCTCTCTCTCTCTCTCTCTCTCTCTCTCTCTCTCTCTCTCTCTCTCTCTCTCTCTCTCTCTCTCTCTCTCTCTCTCTCTCTCTCTCTCTCTCTCTCTCTCTCTCTCTCTCTCTCTCTCTCTCTCATAAATTTTGATAGAAAATCTAAAATCCTCCACCTTTTTCTTAGTGTGTGTTGTCGGTTTCAAGGAGAAAGAAATGGGGTATTTATAGCCTCATTATTCTTAATTGCACTTTAGCCCCATTTCTTTTCTTTTTCATAATTTGAGCCATGATCCTTATATCTTTCATAATCTTTTTATTTAATTGCATTATTATTATATTTACTACTATAATCTTTACTTTATTTTATTCCTCAACACCTTTTTACTTCGATCCACGATTTTGATTGGCTTTATCTCTAGTGTCAAACCTTCTCTTACTTTAGTATAGATCCTTTAATAGTTTGATAATTCAATGTTCATGAAGCAAATAATTGGAGATCATAGTCTACAATGACAGCTCTTTTTGGCTGTTTTCCAAAAATCAAAGATTAGTTGTTGGCTTAAATTAATTCTTACCTTTAGGTTAATTCTCTCTTCAAGGTCCCTTTACTGAATTCAGATGGAAAATTAATCAAAGATCGGTTCCTGATCGGTAAAAGATTTTTTTTGCTCCACTTTTCTATTTGTCAACGATTCCATAAGAATATGTTAACTTTTTATTTGAATATGAATAGGTACGATTAGGATTTCAACAAAAAAAAAAAAGTTTTAAAAGATGCATTAATTACATTGAAAAATGGTTCAAATTAGAAAAGCGTTGACTTAAGTTTTTAAATTATATTAATAAAAAATAGATGGAATTATACAAGAAAAATATTTTGTTTTGATAGAATTTAAATTATAACTTCTCTTATAAAAAAATAATTTTATTGTTTTAGAATTAAATAAAATAATTTTTAAGAGCTACTCTCAATACAAGATTAAATATTTTAATATATATTTATTTTTTAATTTCTCGACTCAATTTTTAGTTAGTATTAACAATTTATTTAATATTTATTAATANATATAATTCTTAGTTTATTTTATTAAATACCAACATGAAGTTTTTGATTTTCAATTAATTTTATTTGCTTACTTATCTTTATCTTTGGAGATCATAATGTTTTTGCTTTCAATATATACATACACCTATAAATCAAAATAATGAGTTGATCTTTACATGGTCCGTGACATTTTATTTGCTTACATATGATCTTGATATATAGACACACCAAAAACAGCTAGTGAAAGCTAGCTTCATCATTGAAAAAAAAAAATTCCTCGAAGGTTTTTAATATAATAATAATAATAATAATAATAGTAGTAGTAGGTTAAATTCGTTTTTCAATATATCTCTGAACTGGCGAAGATCATTGAAACATATGACAATAATGTGAAAACAACATATCGCAAAAGAAAACAAGAGCTAAAGATAAAAAAACACTTAAAGTACCTAAAATTGTCATGACAAGGTTACCGTTTATTTCTAACTTAAATTCAATCTAATTACTTATATTTTTTATATCCTAATTTGTATCTTGATTATTTTGCTTTTTATAATTAACCCTAGATAAGATAATTTAGAGACTAAGAGAATAATAATTTCTCATCTAAATAAGCGTTCAGGTCTAAATAACCTGTTTGGGAATGTGGTTGTCATTTTTTTAAAAATATTTTTCGTGCCGAAATGCATCAAAATAATAATTTCTCATCTAAATAAGCATTGAGTTTAAATAACCTGTTTGGGAGTGTGGTTATAGTTGCTTTCTAAAGTGTTTTTCGTGTCGAAATGTATCAAAATAATTTTTTTTAAAAAAAATTATTTTTGAGATTAACGCATCAAAATGATCGAAAACATATAAAAAAATTTATTTTTTAATAATAAAAATTAAATTTTTTGAAAATGTAGGATAAAATCCTTTGAATATGTTAATAAAACTTAAGGATATTTTTATGATAAAAAAATGTTTCCACACATTATTCATGTTTTTTATCTAATAATAATAATAATAATAATAATAATTTTCTTATAATTTTTTTTTGATATATGGCAATATAACATATTAAATATATATATATATATATATATATATATATAAAAAGTATCTCTGATTTCAAAAGAAACTAATTAATATGTTAATATAATTTTTAAAAAGTAAATTAATCCATTTTTTTATTGGTAATATTACCTTCAAAAATTATACCTGTCAAAATCTTAAAAAAATCAATTTCATATAAATTTTTTTTTATATATATATGGCAATATAACATATATGTCAATACTAAGATATATATATATATAAAGTATCTCTGATTTGAAAAGAAACTAATTAATATGTTAATATAATTTTTAAAAAGTAAGTTAATCCATTTTTTTAAATATATATCTCTAGCTGTCATGAACATAACTGCATATATATTACAGTGACTATAAATATATAAATATAAATATCAACATAAATATGCAATGACTACAAAAATATAAAGGTGAAAATGACCTATCACCGAAAATGACTACATGACATGCACGTTTTGCCGACATTATTTTGACTAATTTATCTTCTGACCCTCTCTTCTTTTTAGCCCTCACTCACTCAATAGTTTTTTTTTCCGACACATAAAGGGGAGTTTTTTTTAGAAAAAACCTTTTTTTCAAAATTATTTTTTATCCAAAAAATATTAAATTAATACTTTTTTAATATTTTTTTAATAATTTTGATATATTGGTGTTAAAAAATCTAAAAAAATATATTATTTTAATGCATTTTCAATTGAAAAACATCATACACCATATTACCAAATATAAACTTTCATAGAAAGAGAGAGCAAGAGGTAGTGTCGCACATATGTTGTATTGTTATTGTTCTTCTAGATCAGGTTTTTAGATGTTTGAAAATAACAAGGTAATTTTTTTTTTTTTATGGTTTAAAAGATTTAAAATTAAAACTTATTATTTTAATCATTAAAAATTCTAACTAATCTTTATAGTCATGATATGTGTTTTAGGTATACAAACTCTCTAATTAAGAGTCATATATAAATATTATAACCTTCTATACTTGATCTTGAACTTATTTTGGAGGGATATAACATTTTTATATGAGCTTGAAAGTTTTTGGAGGGATATAATATTTTTATATAAATGATATTTTATTTGTTTTGATTTCATATAATATTTTTATATAAATGATATTTTATTTGTTTTGATTTCATTTGAGAAGGACTTTGATTCTATCCTTTCTTGATAGACTTTAACTTCTATTTGAAAGGACTTTTCAATTATTTGTATCTGATTTTTTATAGGTTCTCTTACTATTTATAAACATGAGAATCATGCCTCACATGGTCCTTGACATTTTATTTGCTTACTTATGTTGATATATAGGCACATCAAAAACAGCTAGTGAAAGCTAGCTTCATCATTGAAAAAAACAATTTCTCGAAGGTTTTTTTTATATAATAATAATAGGTTAAATTCGTTTTCCAATATATTTTTGAGCTGACAAAGAACATTGAGGCATGAAGGGTTTTTTATAAGAAAATTATTGTTATTATTATTATTAGATAATGAATAATGTACTGTGGAAACATTTTTTATGATAAAAATATCCTTAAGTTTTATTAATCATTAATGTATTGAAAGGATTTTATTGGTAATTATTAAATATATTATATTAACTTAGAAGGCATTTTAGAAAATCAATATAAAAATTAGTTGAAATACCCACAATAGAAGGGTATTGAAGTAAAACCATTAAATTAGTTGAATTGAATTCTAATTTATCTTGGGAATTTGCACAAATTACGAATTTGAACCTTGATTATTTTTTTTTTTATAATAGTAGAGGATATGTTATTAAGTGTTAAGAATTAAAATTACATGGGCATGAAGTCCATAGATGATTTTTAAAATTAATCCCTATCAACCTACTGACCCACCGACAACAAAATTTGAACCTTGCGATTGCAAAGTTAATCCCTATTAACTACTGCTAACAGTTCATGAGCTTCATTAGAATCTTTGATCCCAATAGGAACAGAGAAAAGACCCAACACTGCTCTGGTGTTAATTTTTTCCAACAAAATACTTCAACTTTCAGAGGGACCAGTAATTTCCATAGACTGGCTAGGGGATGATAGAAGTCTACACGTGATTTGATTGAATACACCCCATTTTCCAAATCAATTTGTCGACAACTTCACTTGATAATTCCACTTCAGAAACCTTATCAAATAGAGAATTAAAAACGATTATCCCTCTACCTCCTAGAGCTTTTCTCTATCTGAAGTTCCATATCCCAGAAAACTATCCCACACACCCATATTAGCTATTGAGGAGACTTTGTCTTCAGAAAGATTATAAATTCTAGGAAACCAGACAGTAAGATAAGAATTACCCAGCCACACATCATTCCAAAAGTTGGTATCATGACCATTCCCAACTAACACACAGACTTCTTGCTTAGCAATATCCTGAAGTCTCTCATCCTTTGGCACAAGCATTGAGAATCTTATGCCATATACTGTCCCTTGCATTAGCACTTTCTAAAGGGCAAATTTAAAGCTGCTTTTTTATTATGGATGCTGCAGATAACATCTTTCCATAGTCCTGTATCGAAGTTTCCATACCTTCAAGGCAGGAGACTTAGAGAGTGCCCACTGATCTCCCTCAGGTCAGCACTATCTCGTTTTGTTCTTTGAAAATTTACGTACGATGTTTTGGATTTGGTTTAAGCTCTTCAGACATTAGATGGTTTAATATATGTATAAGCATTCTATCCACAAAGTTTACCTTTTCCCTATAAAGGGGCATGGTGTGTGTGGTTCCTTTTTTGTTTTTCATTTTTTTTTAAAGAACTAAACTAGGTCCGGTCTGGTTTTTTTAATACAATTTAAGCAATTGCATCTATAGAAAGATTGTTAACGAGTCAGAAGAAGGCAAGTAGAGAAGGAGAAAATGTGTTATAGTGAAAGAGATCGATAGGTAAAGAGGGAGCTGAAAGTTGAGTTATATGTTGGATAGAGAGGTTATCAGTAGACTGTAAAATGAAAGCAAAAACTTGAACTCTATGTTATTTTTATTAAAATCGCGAGGTTAACTTGAAAAATTATATAATTTTACGACTCAACAAGTATATAATATATAAAATCAGGTTAAATATTTAAAATTAATCAAATTTATTTAAAATCAATCAAACTTGTTCAAAATCAGCCAAACTTTATAAAATCAGACTGATTTCACGAGTTTGACCTTTTCTCCTTCGCTAGCTACTACTGTACTGGTACTGAGACAGGGTTGCTATTTGTAACCCCGGCTTTCTTTTTTGATTGAGCCCAAGTGGAATCAACTTGCCTCGTTTGATGATCAGCTACTACTATAGATCCATTTGGTTTCTCATCTTTTGCTGCTGACCTAGAACTAGACATATTTCTATCAATATTTTCTGGTGTTGGAGGAGATCTCTTTCCTACAGTAGATCTAGAAACAACCTTGTCACTGCCACCACTATTTTTTGATGGCGACCCATTACCAGCACCCGATCACATTTCTAGATTCATGGTCATGGCCACCAAAAAAAAAGAAGAAGAAGAAGAAAGAGATGCAAACTTACTGATGAGAAATGTTTTGGTTTGGTTCTGAGATACAAACAAACAAACAAAAATAGTTTTTTTTTTCTAGACTAGAAGTGAATATGGATCAACAGTAGAAAAGGAGAGAGCATAGAATTTAATACCCACCTAAAATAAGAAAAAAAAAAAGAAAAGCATATAACCTTATTAGTCATCAATAGAAACACTATCACTACATAACTGTGTTCTAAGAACGAAAAAAAAGAAGATTATAAAACACATCTCATAAATATCACTAATACCAAGTTAAGATTAAAGTTAAGATGACAATGAAAATATGTTTAGTTTATATGATATACCAATAGATTGTTTGTTTTAAATTTGTTAATTTTTATTTAAAGAAATTTTATGGACATAATTGTATTATATTGTATTTTTAAATTATTTAAATCATGTATGAATTTTTATTTGAATTATGTGTTTTAAGATGCTTCGATATTTGTATTGTTTATTTGACTTTTATTTTAATTGTGTTATATTATTATTTACTACTTGACTTGAATTGTCAATATATAATTAGTTAAAATATTTTATTTATGATTTTATAATTTTATGATTCAAATTTATATTGTATATTCTATATTGTGTCAAAAAAAAATATTTTTTACAAGCTAAAGCTAAATTGTAAATGGTGTAAGTACTTGAATATTTTTAAAATTCTGAGTTAAAGCCTCGAAAAGGCAAAAGCAATAACCAGGGGTTAGCCGAAACAAATACAATACATCGAAAAAAACAACATGAACCAAGCAAAAAGAGACCCTAGAAAACACATATACTAGAATATACAACAATAAAAAAAATCCAGCCCTAGCTGATCCTTTTTCAGGTGAAGGAATCGATGGATTTGGGTCATCAACCTAATCTATATGAATATTAATAAATAAGAAAAACAATTAAAGTTAATAAAGTATATTTAGGCGATGAATAAAGAACATGGTTTTTTATTATTTAATATGATTATAGTGATACAAGTTTTTTATAACATGATTATATTTTTTTTCTGTTATTTTTCTCCAACATTAGTTTTTTTATATATATAATAATTGAGAAAGAATATTAATAAGATTTAGCCAAATAACAAACTAACTAAAAGAAAAGCTTACTGTTTTTCCCAACACCAGTTTACCAACAACAGGCACACCTTAAAGAATTTATTTGCAAGTTACCGAAAACAACTTCAGTTACTTCGACAAAACATGTCTGATGTCTCTGACTTTCCAGTGCATAGCAGTAGTCATTTCATGGAGCAGCTACAAACACCAAAGAGATTTATAAAAAGCCAACTTCATAAGTTTTTTGTCTTTCATTTCAAACCATTATTTATTAATTTCCTCTCTCTTTTTATTACACCTAATATTGGTCCCACCAACATGGATCATCCATTTCCTTTTCAATTATATCAATTTAAAATTTACCGTGTCCCATTACCCATATTCTAAGCAATTAAACCAATCATTAACATTTCACTCCAAAAACCAACAACTTAATTGCATAAATATTAAAGTTTAAGAGCATAAGAATACCTAGAAAGTGATCAAAGATTAATTAAAAAAGTTTTAAAATGTAAAAATTAAAATTTAACAGTATATTTTTTATTGATGAGAGCTTTCTTGACAAAGAAAATTCAATTTGAGAAAGAAAAGTACAAAATTAGATGTTTATGGACTCAATTAGTTTTTGTTGAAAGATTAATTGAGTTTATGAAAGGTTTGATTGCAAGATAAATTATTTTTTAAGTCAATTTAGGTTTTATTTGGAAGGAATTAAAGTTTGGGGATCGAATTACAATTTTCAAGAATTAATTTGGTCCAATAAGGGGCTTAATTGCATAAATATTGAAGTTTGAAGGCCAATTAAAGACTTGATTAAAGAAATCCAAAAATCAATGACCAAACTAGAAAATGTGCGTAAATATAGGGGTTGGAATTGACTGAATCAAGGACTAAATTGAAGAAATTTAAAGTTTATTGATCAATTGAGGATCAAAATGCACAAATTTAGAACCAAGGACCAAAGTGAACAAGACGGCCAACTTCAAGGCTGACATTTGCATTTGACAAGGATGCAATTGAATTGAATTTTTTGAATCAATTGAGGACTTGATTACACCTAATATTGGTCCCACCAACATGGATCATCCATTTCCTTTTCAATTATATCAATTTAAGATTTATCGTATCCCATTACCCAAATTCTACCAATCATTATTAACATTTAATTACTTGCCACTTAATCGATGTTTTTAACTTCAAACGACACACAACCTCTTGGCACTAATTTGTTGGGATAAATAAATTAATAGCCTTTGTGTGATGCAACTAGATGAAATTTGGTAGATTGAACCGCATCATGATCCATAATGATTCGTTTAACATATGTTCCTTCTAGATCATGCGTTTTTTATAATGATTTTTTTCTTTTTATTTTTTTTTATAATGATTAGATAATTTTATTGAAAAATAGTTATTAACTATTTAGTAAAGGATTAAACAACTGATAATAAAAAGTTTTTTTTGGATAATAATCAAGAGTATATTGAAAATGTCATAAAGCTAATATCCAAAGCAAAATACATGAATATAACAAAAACAAAACAAACTTAATGAAAAAAAAATCATTATAAAAATATGTTAAAATAATCTTAAGTTAAAAATATGCTTGATGAAAATGATTTGAATCAATTTTTTGAAGAAGAGAACCAGTAGAAGAAGAATCTATAAATTAAAAGTTAAAAAAAAAAAAAACTTAAATCAATTTGCGAAATTCATACAAAACAGAATCTAATACACATGCCTCCTTATTATTGTGATTTTCAATTACCGGTCCTTGCATATATATTTGGCGCAACCATTTGGCTTGGTAAGAGCAAGAGCAAGAGAGAGAGAGAGAGAGGGGCTGCAATATATAGGAAAAGAGGCTCGCTGCTTGGTAACATATATATAGAGATACAGTCGTCTGATCTCCCTCAGGTCAGCACTAACTTGTTTTGTTCTCTGAAATGTCTAGTTTTTTGAGATTTTACGTTTTGGAATTGTTTTAAGCTCTGCAGACATTACGTGGTTCAATATATGTATAAGCATTCCAAGCTGACTTCATCTTTCTTTCTTTTTTTGAGATAGTGCCAACATCATTTTCAATTCAATAACGAAACACAAATATCAAGTTAGCTTTTAGTTAATCCATTTTTTTTTAAAAAAACTTAATTTATAAGAGAGATAAAATATAATAGATGTTAGGAGTGAGCATCGTTCAATAAATCCTAAATTATCGAAACCAATAGGGTAAAAAAATTAGATAATTTAGTTTACCAGAATTACTCGACTTGTTTGATTGATTATCAAGATTTTGAGTAAAAAAAATCGAATAAGAAATAAAAAAAAATCAGAAAATGACAATTTTCTATTCAAATTAACTAGATGCTAACCCTTGGTAGATTTTAAAAGGTGAGGTAATGTGTTAAGATGAGAGGGATGAAGGGAGGAGTGAAATAGAGTGTAGGAGACAGAGGAAAAGATAATTAGTTGGAATTTAAAACAGATTGAGTTAGAGCAGAAGAGATGGATATGAAGAAAAATTGTGTATTTAAGTGATAAAAAGAGAGAAAAGAATGAGTTACATTGAGGGGGATATATAGAGAAGAAGAAAATGAGTTAGAGTCGTAAAAAGGGACATGAAAGTTTGAGTCATATGTAGAATAGAGAGATTATTGATAGATTGTAAATGAGAAAATAAAAATAAAAATAAAAATGTAAAGACATTTCTGGTTTGAATTCTATCTTTTGTATTTTTAACTCACATGCAAGTGTTTGCGAGTTCTTCTCTATGGTTTGGTTATTAGGAGTAGTAATTCACTAGTGGATGGCATCCAAAAGTTTATCCGCAATATAAAAAAATAAAATTAAAATTTTGATGTAATTTTAAATAAAAAAAGATGTAACTTGAAATTTTAAAATTTTAAATATTTATGATGATTGGTGCGACTAAATTCATGAACATAAAATGTCATGAATAAAAAAGTGCCTTAATTTTGTGAAATAACACAGAAATTACTATATTAGTACATATATCTAAAAAAAATTCAAAATTGAACTATATATACCCCCCTTCCATTCATTCTTGGTTTGTTTCACCGAACCTGCAGACCGGAAATAGTTAAACTCAGTACTGCATGTGCTTCAAGAATGAATATCGAATTTGAAGGAGCAAGAGCATCAAATGGGGAAGATTATGACATGAATAGAAATATTGTGACACGGCTTAACAGTATGGTGGATTCGTGCACACCTCAACAGGACCTGTCTAAGTGCTGTATCTACAAGGTGCCCAATTTGCTTAGAAACGTAAAACCGGAAGCCTACACTCCACAACTGATTTCAATAGGTCCTCTTCACCACGGCGATGCCACACTAGAGATCATGAAAAGGGATAAATTGATATGTTTTAGAGAGTTTATAGGGAATAGGATGAGTGACGAGAGAATTATAGATCTTGTGAACATCATTCGGAATGAAGAAAAGAATATCCGACAATATTATTCGAAGAACTTCAACGACATTAGGAGCAGGGATTTCATAGAGATGATCCTGATGGATGCCGTCTTCATTATTGAGTTTATAAAGGAGTCAAATGATGTTGAAGATGGTCCTAAGAATTTTGATGTTGAAGATGGTCCTAAGAATTTTGAGCCTTGGATGATGTCCGACATAAAAGAAGACTTGAAGCTACTTGAAAACCAACTACCTTTCTTCATTATTGAGGAAATATATGACGAGGTCAATCGCGCTCGCCAAGAGTTACCAAGCATTCCTTTTCTTCGTCTTGCTACCTTTCATTTTGGAAAGTATGGGTTTTCACAACGGGTATACACCGACCCGAAAGTACAGGGAAGCAGGCACTTCACTGATTTACTAAGGAATTTAATGCTGGATGGAGTCAATGTGAGACGTTCTGGCGTTTTTCATACTACCAAGCTGAAATATAGCGCCGTCATGCTTCGCAAGGCAGGAGTGAGGTTTCGGGTCGCCAAAGAGAAATGCATGCTTAACATAAGATTTGAGAAAGGAGTGTTGGAAATACCACTCTTGGAAGTTGATTACAGCTTCGAACGTTTTGTACGAAATATCATGGCCTTGGAGCAGTTCTTGTACCAGAATGAAGCTTACATATGCAATTACATTAAGTTTATAGACAATCTTATCAACAGTGCAGAAGACGTGGATTTGCTAGTCGAAAAGGGAATCATTCTCCACAGGCCAGGTGACAATGCCGCACTTTCAAATATGTTTAACAAGCTTAACGAAAATACTGGAGACATTTCCAGTACTTTTTATGATGATATCTGTCGTCAGATGAATGCCCACTATGAGTACCGCTGGAACCATATGAAGGCAAACTTGAGACATGTATATTTCCCCAATGTTTGGAGAGGTACGGCAACTGTTGCAGCAGCTATCCTCCTGGTCCTCACTTTGATACAGACTATCACTTCCGTAAAATCGGTATTCTAGGATTTTATCTCGTTTAGTTTCATTACTACTACGTATTGATGGGCTGGATTGTTATTGTTTAGATTGCCGTTTCATTTTGGGTTTGTGTAGTTCTGAACTAATAACATCGTATCAAATTCTTGTTGTAATATTGTCCTAAAATTGAGTTTGTACTTGTTTCCTCTCAAAATTCTCTTCTTTTAGGATCATCTTCAGATTAAACGAAGCTGAATAATTAATGCATGATCTCGATTTCAATATCCCCAGTTCACCAACAATGAATTTATCAGGTTTTATACATTGTTGATCACTTTTTCTCTTGTTTAATACCTGGGTATTTTTTATTTTTTTTTAACATTAGATATTAACCTTAAAACGTCTAGAATTCTGTTTCACGGTTTAAAATGGCAAAATTTAATTCTGTTTCACGGTTTAAAATGGCAGAGTTTAATTCTAGCAGCAACGGTTTTCCATATTTGACGTAGCAGAAGTCTAACAATGAAAAAGGATCATGAGTGTCTTTCAACGAGAAGGGCTGCTTGTATTTATAAGCTGCCAATCCTAATCCTAATAAGAAAAGTACTTACAAAATTAAATAGCAAAACAGGAAAAGTCCTACTTAGAGACGTAAATCAAAGTTCTGAATTTAAGCAAATAATATTAGCAGCAGGGAATCCTCAATAGGGGAATCATGTTAAATAAGGAAAAGAGAAGCAGGGGAAGAACACGCTGCTTGGCTCCGGCGTATGTTTCCCTGCAGAACTAGGATTCCAGTTGGCCTAGGATTTCTTCATTAAGCTGTCCTACATCAGTCTCCCCTGCTTGAAATGAACGCGCCCTCGAGTTGATCAGCTGAGAAGGACATTCATCGGGAGGACGGTATTCGAATAGGTCAGCAACATTAAAGGTGGGAGATATGGTCATGTCTGCAGGGAGGTCCACAACATATGCATTATCGTTAATCTTCTGTAGAATCTGGAAAGGACTATGCTTCTTATCGTTCAGCTTGGTATACGTCCCTGTTGGCATTCGCCCTTTACATATCTCTTACCTGAAAAACTTTAGCTCGCCGCTTGCGGTCTGCTGCGGCCTTGTACCTTGCATTAGATTCCTCTAGGTTCGTTCACACCTCCTCCTGAATTGCTTTAATCCGGTCAGCCATATGCTTTGCTGCGATGCTCATACCAGGAAGTTTAGGCAGAGGTGCTAAGTCTAATGCATGACGTGGGGGTTGGCAGTATACAATTTGAAATGGAGTCTTTCTAGTGGACCTGTTTATCATGTTGTTATAGGCAAATTCAGCCTGTGCCAACGTAAGATCCCATTGTTTAGGCTTCTCACCAGATAGGCAGCGGATTAAGTTTCCAAGAGTTCGGTTCACCACTTCCGTTTGGCCATCAGTTTGAGGGTGGCTTGTGCTGCTGAAGTTCAGAGATGTGTCAAATCGCCTCTATAAAGTCCTCCAGAAGTGACTTAAAAATTTAGTGTCCTGATCAGAAGTGATAGATTTAGGGACCCCGTGTAGACGAACAATTTCTTTGAAGAACAAGTTAGCGACATGCACGGCATCAGAAGTTTTTTTGCATGTGATAAAATGAGCCATTTTAGAATATCTATCCACTACTACAAAAATAGAATCAACACCACGCTGGGATCGTGGAAGTTCCAGGATGAAGTCCATTGATAGATCTTCCCAAGGGGTTGCTGAATGGGTAACGACATGTACAGACCCATATTCCGTGATTGCCCCTTGGCTGCTTGGCATGTAGGGCAGCGTTTGACATGGCTACCAATGTCTCTCTTCAGTTGGGGCTAGTAATATCTTTCTTCCGCCGGGGCCACAGTTTTATCACGCCCCAGGTGACCACCCAAGCCGCCACCATGCAATGAACTCCTATGAATACACAATTGGTTGCCCCGAAATAATTACCCTTCTTGAATATGCATTCCTTCATGAGAGAACCCCTGCTGACACTCTGCCCAGATATTTCCAAAATCCTCATCTTCGGCATACAACTCTTTAAGACAGTCAAAACCGATAACTTCAGCCCACATGGTGACAAGTAGTGCTACTCTTCGGCTCAGAGCATCGGCTACCTTATTAAGTTGTCCGACCTTATATTTCAAAGCAAAAGTGAACTCTTGTATGAAGGACACCCAACGTGTAAACCCCCGGTTATAATTTTTCTAGGTATTTAAAAGATGAGAAATTTAACCAATAGTAAAATGGGTTAAATTAAATTAAAAAAACCTAAATCAAGATAAAAATAGTGAAATTAACGAAATGAAAAGTGAATATAGTACTAAATTATTGAAAAGAAAAACTTTTGTGAGGATAAAATGAATACGTAAGATCAAGAGAGGTCAATATTCAAATAACATAAGGTTGAGAGTTATGTACAAATGATAAAAAGGGGTGGGGATAAATGTGCAATTAACAAGATGTTAGAACTATAAATATCATTCTATTTTCTCTCTTGGAGGGACAGGCAAGAGTAAGAGAGAGTTTAGAGAGTGGCTGGAGAGAAGACATATTGATGGCAGAACATTCGACAGCTATAACTTCACCTTCCACCATTGGATCAGAACGATATTTGGATATGTTGTTCTCATCCATGTCGTATACATTTTCACCGGATGGATTTTCTATATCAGTCCCCGTTTGAGAGATATCAAGGGAGGAAAATATCTAGGAAAATACACTTCTAGACAGTCTTCTTTGCTTTCTGTTTTCTCCTTCGGCCATCGTTGGATTAGGCTATAATTTAGATATGTTGTTCTTCCTGATTCTGTCTAGATTCTGAACGGTGGAGATCTGAAACAAACATTCAGTATAGAAGTTGTGTATCTCGCACAGTAGGTCTGCAAGTTTGAGGTCAGTTCAATTAAACCCATATTTCTGTAAATTTCACCATTTGATGAAGTTAATATTTGGATATGTTATACTCATAATAATGCATTATAACTTGAAAATATGGATTGTTTGGAATATTATTCGTTTGTTATTTATGGTTGATTGAAACTGTTATCAAGGATTGTGTTTAGAAGAATATTGTTCGGAAAGTTTGTAAAATCGATAAGAATGTTTTATTTTGATGTTAAGAGGGAAGATTGAAATAAATAAGATAAATTGGCTCTTATAAAGATATTTTTTTGACACTCATAAACAATATGTGATATGGTTAGGGGTTGAGATAAAAGAGAAAAAGTTAAATTATGGATTTTGTGTGTAAATAGAAAGGTTGATGAATCTGGACAGATTCGTCTCCTGATTTTTGGAGAGAATTCGAGTAGGAGGATGAGAGAATTAGGATCAAGTTTCTCATAGTAATTGTAGTTTTGGATGTTAGCTAACTAAGAAAATTGGTCTTGCTCAATATGGAGCTGTAGAACCCCAGCTATGGGTCATCAACCGAGATTGGGTCCTAACAGACCCTGTAGGATAGTGTTTGTTGATGAGCAATTTTGACCATCTCAGAGGCAGAACTGGGTTCTTCTTCCTTCTGAGAACTTGTAGCCTCGTGTATTAGCTTTCCAACGAGACTAATCTCGCTTGAAATAGAGATTTGTAACTCTAGATATAGTTAAAAATCTGATGAGTGCTCAGACAGTAACAATTGAACAGTAGCAGTTCAATGTGTAGACAATAACAGTTCAATATCTAGATAGTAACAGTTCAGAGTTAAGAACAGTTGGACAATAATAGTTCAATGTATAGACAGTAACATTTCAAATGTCTAGACAGTAACAGTTCAAAGTTGGGCGATAAGATTCAATGTGTAGACGATATGATTCAATATCTAGACGATATGATTGGATAGTAACAATTGGAAATTGGACAGTAATAGTTCAAAGTTAGACAGTAACAGTAGACTTTCACGTGAATACTATATAAAAGAATTGAGTCTACGAAAACTTGCACATTGAGACACTAACTCTAAAAATATACATGATATATGTATGTATGTTATTATGAGGAAATGAACATACTTAGAAAGTAACATATGAATAATGGATGAATATGGATTCTCTGTAATATCGGCCTGAAGGAATGATAACTATGGTTGGATAAAGGATGACAACGTTAATGGGTGTAATGAGAAAAACATAATATATAAAGAAAGAAATGATTGAAAGAAAGATTTATTAGCTATTGATATGATTATTATAAAACATATCCTTGAATGAGGAAAATTTATGAAATGAGTCTGTGACTGCAGGAGGGACCACCGGTGTGGTGCAACAGCAGCAACAGGGGAGCATGAGTAGAGCTTCTACTGCAGGTAGGTAACTTTCACCTTCCTTTTAAATAATGTTGAATAATGAAAATACTTTATCATGAATGTTACTGTATTGTGTTAATTCAGATATCATACTGTCAAATGCTTAAATGTTAATAAATGATTAGTTTTGGCTAATGGCATCCGAAGGGATGGCCGGGACAAATGAATGATTAGCTTTAGCTATACATCCGAAGGGATGGCTGGGACAAATGAATGATTAGCTTTTGCTATGCATCCGAAGGGCTGGCTAGGACAAACAATTGATTGGCTTTGGCTAATGGCACCCAAAGGGATGACTGGGACAAACGAATGATTAGCTTTGGCTAATTGCATCCGAAGGGATGGCCGGGACAAATGAATGATTAGCTTTGGTTATGTATCCAAAGGGATGACCAGGACAAACAATTGATTAGCTTCGGCTAATGGCATCCAAAGGGATGGCTGGGACAAATGAATGATTAGCTTTGGCCAATTGCATCTGAAGGGATGACTAGGACAAACAATTGATTAGCTTTGGCTAATGGCATCCGAATGGATGCCCGGGACAAATGAATGATTAGTTTTGGCTACTGGCATCCGAATGGATGACCAGGATAAATGAATGATTAGTTTTGGTTAATGGCATCTGAATGGACGACCGGGACAAACGGTTGATTAGCTTTGGCTGATGGCATTCGAAGGGGATGGCCGGGGTGAGTGAACAGTTAACCCCGACAAATGATGTCTTAAAAAAATAGTGGGATTTAAGATTATGGTTGATTGTAAGAATTGGTGCATATATATGTACTGCAAGTTGTGTATACCAACATGAAGGAACTCCAAATGTCACGCTTCAAACATGAGATAATATTAATGCTTCATTAAACTGCCAGACCGTTTTCTTATTATTATTATTATTATTATTATTATTAAGTAATTGCATTCTTCTAAATGTTTTGTACTGCAGTAGGGACGTCATACCAACAAGGTGCCTAGGAAACCCAATACACGGGAACTTACTTTTGCAAGGAATCATGTAGTTGCATTCTAAATCATGATGTATTTTATATGAATCAATGTACTGAATGTATAACTATTATTAGATCCTTTTAGATTAAATTCGTGATGACTATTTATAGGATAGAATACAAACTCATGTCTATTCTTGTATATTTTAAATGCGAACTTCTAATCATGCAAACATAATATTATGAGTTTATGTAAAATTCACTTTTAAATGAAATGTTGATTGTTGTTGATGTATGGATTGTATATTGATGATGTGAAGGGAACATGTTCGCCGATTACCGATACGATGTGTGTCAAGTACAAAAAAAAAATTTACTGTTGTTTTGGGCTTGAAAAGCCGGGTTGTTACACAACGTGCACGCATTAGGTTCACACTATTCTGGCTGTTAATGAATTGTAGTGCATGATTATCGCTGAAAAGGATGAACTCCTAAGTAGTGCACCCACACCTTTAAAGCCTGAAACACAACATATAGTTCAAGTTCATATGTGGACCATTTCTGGCGAGTCTCACTGAGTTTTTTACTATAGAATGCAATGGGTCTGCCTTCCTGTGATAGGACAACACCAATGCCCATAAGAGACGCGTCACACTCCACTTCAAATAATTTGTCAAAATCTAGCAGTTCTAAAACTAGAGCGGAAGACAACTTTTCTTTAATCAGCGCGAAGCTTTGTTTTGCTTCGATTCCCCAAAGGAATTTTCCCTTCTTCATGCATTCAGTGATTGGTTCGATGATCTGGCTAAAATTTCTGACAAACCGCCAGTAAAACGTTGCAAGTCCATAGAAGCTACGCTCCTCGCTGGTCATGAATTTGCACTTCGTCAAGTTAACATACAACTTATTCTGCTGCAATACCGTCAGTACTTTTGTCGCACGTCTAAAAAATCCGCGCGGCGTCGGCTGGCGATTTTTCTGTTGTTATGCGTTTTGCTTGATTTGATTGATTCGTTGGAGTCGCCACCTAGTAATTGATTGCGGGCTACTAGGAAACCGGATGTACTGGTCTTGTCAGAGATTCATGGGTAAGGGACTGGTTGTGGTTAGAGAAGGTATTAGCACCCCTAACGCACCCTACCTGAGGTAAGCTGCTTCGTGACTTTGATGTGTTAAAGAAGTTTTAATAATTGTCTTTTCATCGGATATTAGAAATACAACTTACATGTAAGTTAATAATTCTTGACCGTGATCCAATCAAAATATTAAATTCTTCTTTAATCTTTACAATTTTATCTTAAATAAAAAAATAAAACATCCATAAAAACAAATACAAACACACCCATATACTTTCACTATTTTTTCCTTTTTTCCTTCTTTTGTTGTTACATTCACAATACCAATTATACAAATTCAAAAAATAACTAAACAAAAATTACATTAACCAATTTAAAATTAGCCTCAAAACAATCGGAATTACAGGGATTGCCATCCGCCACCCGAACAGTGTCAAGGAAGTTTTAGGCGCAGGAACGATGGCGGCGGTCCTTCCACGCGCCCACCGTCCGGCGGTGCGTGGGTTCACGCTATGGGAAAGCAGCCGGCCGAACCGGCTTCTTCTCCTCTTCTCTTGAACGCGCCCGGTGACCTGCAAAACAACAAAGAAACACAACAACACAGTGCTTGATCTTAGTTTTTATTTCGATTTATTCTTCTCGGGTCTTTTAGATCCGCTCCGGGGTCACTTGCTATGGTTCATCTTCCTCTCTTCGCCGCGGATCTGGCGCAAGGAGCGCTGGAGGTTGTCGACCGGTGGGGAAGGAGATCGGCTGCTGCTGCTGGTGGCCGGTCTGTGGGCTCTGTTGAAAGCCGGCTGGAGAAGGAGGATCTGTCGTGGGCCGTGGAGCAGCTTCTTTGCCGGCCGGGCTGTTTCGCGACCGAGGAAGGAAAAACCTCTTGCGGCAAGCGGGAGCCGTGGGTCCGAGGGAGATGGGGAACGGCCCCGCCTGGCCCTCCGTCGATGGAGATGGGGCTGTCCTGTGATGCTGCTTGTGGTCGGTTGATGGGGGGAGAGAGCTGGTCTGTCGGCTGACAGAGGAGACGATGAAGGCTGTTGGAAGCAGTGAACTGGGTCTGCTGCCGAAGGAGATGATGAAGAAAATGGGTTTGTCTTGGCTAGCACTGGGGGAGAATGGAAAAGGAGAGTTGCGGTGGTCTCGGTGAAGGAAGGGCTCTCTGGGCGGTGAGGGAAGAAGAAGATCTTTGAACCTACCGGGAGAGGGAAAAGGAAAATGAAGGCTTGTGCAGGGAAGGGAGTCCGGCTGGAAGAGGAAAACCAAAAACGTGGGGGCTCTCTTAACAGTGAAGGGAAAAGGAGGCTTGGTGAGGGGAGGCCGCTCCTGTAGGAGGTTGATGTGGGTTGTGTCTTTGAATGGCCGCTTGGCGCGGTGTGAGGAAGGGAGACAGAGAGGGACCTGGCGGTGTGGTAGAAGGAAGAAAGGATGGCGCTGGGAGAAGTCCAGCTCTGAGGGGAAGAAGAAAATCCAAAACAGGGGGCTTCTTCTTTTAGGGTTAGAGATAGGTTTAGGTTTAGGTTGTTTTTTTGTTTTTTTCTTATGTTTCCAAAATTGACCCCCCCCTTTGAAAATTCAGGATAGCATGGTATTTATAGGAAAAGTTTTGCTAGGTTTTCAAACTAGTCCCTCAACTTTTCCTTTCCTTCTATTTTCCTTTTTTTTGTAAATTTTGATTTTTCTTATTTTTTGTATTTTTGAAAGCGAGCAAATATCAACATCGACTCAATACGGAAAATCAATGATTTTAAAAATGACGCGTGAAAAGTTGAACGCGCTTTCAAATGTCTTTGAAAATTTAAATTCTTTTGAGACGATGCTAAAAAATGCTAAAAAGCGATACAAATGTATAAAAAATGTATTTTTTGGATTTTCAATGTTTTTTCGCTATTTTTGGATTTTTCTGAAAATTTATCAAAACATGGGTCAAAAATTGGGTAGCAACAGATGCCCCCTCTTTACAATGCTTACGAAGCAAAACTCCTCAATGTTTCGCATAGTAAGCTTTGTAAAGAAAAACTCTAAATGTTCCTTTTTTTTTGTGTGTGAGATCCCATCGGGCGATCTCCTTGAACCAAAACCAAAATCTGCATGGTTGGGCTAACCTGAGATCTCGTCCGCCGATCCCCTTTAACCAGAACCAATATCTTGTGTGGTTGGGCTAACCTGAGATCCCGTCCGGCGATCCCCTTTAACCAGAACCAACATGAGATCCCATCTGGCGACCTCATTAAACCAAAACTAAAAAATATGTGTAGCTCGGTCAACCTGAAATCCCATCTGGCGATTCCCTTTAACCAAAGCTACATGAGATCCCATCTGGCGACCTCATTCAACTGGAACTAAAAAAATGGTAGCTCGGTCAACCTGAAATCCCATCTGGCGATTCCCTTTAACCAAAGCTGCATGAGATCCCATCTGGCGACCTCATTAAAGTGGAACTAAAAAATGTGTGGTAGTTCGGTCAACCTGAAATCCCATCTGGCGATTCCCTTTAACCAAAGCTACATGAGATCCCATCTGGCGACCTCATTAAACCAAAACAAAGAATGTGGAACAAATGGTCTCATTGTAATGGGTGACAAACCCAGGAAAAATGATGGTCTCATTGTATGGGTGACGAACCCAGGAAAAATGATGGTCTCATTGTATGGGTGACGAACCCAGGAAAAATGATGGTCTCATTGTATGGGTGACGAACCCAAGAAAAATGATGGTCTCATTGTATGGGTGACGAACCCAAGAAAAATGATGGTCTCATTGTATGGGTGACGAACCCAAGAAAAATGATGGTCTCATTGTATGGGTGACGAACCCAAGAAAAATGATGGTCTCATTGTATGGGTGACTAACCCAAGTGGAAGATAGAAAAAATGTGAAGTGGTCTCATTGTTATGGGTGACCTACCCAGGTGGAGGATAGAAAAAATGTGAAATGGTCTCATTGTAATGGGTGACCTACCCAGATGGAGGATATAAAAAATATGAAGTGGTCTCATTGTAATGGGTGACCTACCCAGATGGAAGATGAGAAAAATATGAAGCGGTCTCATTATTATGGGTGACCTACCCAGGTGGAAGATAGAAAAAATGTGAAGTGGTCGCGTTATAATGGGTGACCTACCCAGGTGGAAGATAGAAAAAATATGAAGCGGTCTCATTGTAATGGGTGACCTACCCAGATGGAAGATGAGAAAAATATGAAGCGGTCTCATTATTATGGGTGACCTACCCATGCGGAAAATAGAAAAAATGTGAAATGGTCTCATTGTTATGGGTGACCTACCCAAATGAAAGATGTGATGTGACAAGTGTGAAAAATGGGACTTACCTGGCGAAGTCCTGAAGGGATGATAGAAGAAGGGCCAGAAAACTTGGTGCTTCTTGATAATTCTTGATCGCAGGGTTTGAAAACTCGATGCTTCCTGATTGCAAGGTTGATCTTTTCATTTCTTTAAGATTTTCCTAACAGTAAGGCTTATCTCATCTTCTTCCCGTTCCAAGGTCACAACCATGATTCTCTGTTATTATCAGCTCAATGATTCTCCCTTTTTTTTCTCTCTCTCTCTTTTTTTGGTCCCCAATCTTGCTAAACTACATTGAGGATTTTTCCTGCAACAAAATAAAAAATATGCACAATGTTTTAACGTTAGCTGACATGCATGCATCCTTACCTGATTCGAAATATAGGTCCCCCCTCTTCGATGTTCCATCATCACAGGGTGCCTTTATTTGCATTCCAAAGCTTTATTTGTCCTTCCCATGTACTGACTCATTCGTGTGCTAACCATCCACTCAGTTGTAAGTGCAGTGCCCATCCTAGGCTGTCCATGACGATTACTGCTCTCGCTGTTTATCAAGCTTGACTTTGCCCCCAAGTGCGGTGTTGCTTGATTCATCATGAAGGATTTTCTCTTTTGGATTGTTCTGAGAATTATCCTCTGATCTATTGTGTGCATCATGCCAACACCCATCATGATTGTCAATCAGTCATGAACTTGCCTAAAGTTGAAACAATACTCTTCAAGTATATGTTATCACCAGTCTTCATGGAAATCATCCAGTCGTCCAGACATGCATCTCATAGCTTGCAGTGAAAGACTCATCATTGTATGCTCAATGTTCTTTCTCATGGATTCCTCTCAGCTTGTCAAATCAGATAGTGGAAAGAAATGTCTCGACATCATCAATGATGTTCATGTTATCACCCATATTCATACGGTGAAGTGCGCATTTGAGCTTCAGAATAGATGGTCCCACAGTCAGTCTTGGTGGTGTGCATCTTTCTGACATTCATTCCAATGCAACGATGCGATAACATTTGTCATAGCCATGTTTCAAAGGGTAACCACCAAGATGAAGATACAAGGTTGTCCCTCAATTGCAGCGTTGTTTTCAATTGCTGCTAGAGTTCACTAGATCATGGAATGTTTTTTTTGAACAACATTGCCCCCGATAATGATCTGAATGCTTGTTCTGCTGATTAGCATTTCTTTAAACACCGTTGTCCTCAGTGCATTGATTCATCATTTGATCATCTTTCATTGCCCCCAGCTGATCTAAATACTGTTTGTTTTTCTTCTCAGGGTCCACTGTATTGCCTCCAGGTGGTTAACTTTTCAAGGAGTGTCGAGAAATGTTGATGTCATTCTTGTCAAGGATTTTGCAAATTCGGTCGATGTTCTTGTTGTTTAACAATCTTTCTTGTTCTGGAATCAACTCTCATATTTCAAAGATCATGTCAATTCAAGTCTAATTGTTGAAATGAAATCAAAGAGATATCAGTTTTGGAAAAGATCTTTTGAAAATCAAGCTTTTTGGTCAAAGACCCAACACACACTATTCAATATAGTCCTTTGATTGTCTTGTATTTTGAAAACAGAAATGACCCATTGTAAGTTTAAAATGACTTTTTTTTTTCATGGTTCTTTATGTCAGTTTTAATCTTTGATCTTGGGTATATCTTTTCATGGTCTGCAATGAGGTGACCTTCTGTGAATTTCAAGGAAAACAAAAGGCTCAAGTCAAAACTTGAGGATTCATCAAGAAAGATTGTTTTCTTTTTTTAGCACAAATTTTATCAGCATGCATAATAACCAGTAGCTTATTCCATGAAGCTATGACTCTTATGGAAAACTCTTCAAGTTTTGAGATCGCCATTTATCGGTTCAGATTGCTTACTTGATTAAAAAGGGCTTTTTAAAGCACATAATGCAGGCTATGGTTCATGGCTTATGAAAGAAAGGAAAATTCAGGCTCAAGAGGTGTTTGAGGGTTTCAAAGACCTAGGATCAACATCAAACTATTCATCAACTCTTTTTCTATTGTTGTGTTTGTAGAGGAAATGACATATAACCTTATAAACCTTAAATATCAGAATTCTCTTAACATAGGTTATATGCAAATCCAACTTTTTCTTTGACGAATAACCAATCTCAATCATCTGATAACTTCAGGGGCCTTATCATGGATGCCAAAGGTCATGGCTTTCACATAGCATTTCTCATAGTTTCCTAACACGCCCCCAGTCTCGGTCTTCTTTCTTTTAACTCTCTCTCAAACGTTGAACTTTTGTTCTAAGCCTTCTCTTTCACTTTTGTCTTCTCTTATTTACCCCCAGTGCGGGGTGTGATCCTAGTCAGGGTTTTCTTGAAAAAAATATTCTATCAGGCTCAAATGGGACTGCAAGGGATATAATCTTTAGAAAGTGAAGGGATATCAAAGATGGCCTTTTCTCATTTCAAGCAAGGTCGGTTAGAACCGATAAATTTTGACCTCGTCCAGTGTAATGATTTGGAACTTGTAAGAATCATGATTCACGAGTCCATAACTATTGAATCCACTACATGTCATTATGCATACTGCTAAAACTAGCTATATGATGTGTGGTTCAGTTTCAGAAGGTATGAGTTCAAAATTATTTGGTCACCTCATGTCATTTTCAAGCATCGAGTTATTTCTGCAATCAAAATACTTTTAATCTTCAGGATTGATTAATCTTAATCGCATGTTGGAGCTTGATCAAAATATTTTGTAAAAATACCCTTTGAAAGAAGCATCTCTTGATTTCAAAACAACAGGAAGACAAAGGAAAGACATGTTTCGTTCAAGGATGAGATGTGATCCCAAAACAAAATGCAGAATCCCATAACAATATGATTGACAGTTCATCACCATTCTTGAATCAGCTTTTCTGGCAATATCTGTGTTTTTCCAAGCACTTTCGATCACATGTCATTCTGAAGATGTTCGGGGGACAATATAGCCAATGACACTCTCATTTGCAGACTCTCTTCTGTTCAATTGAAATGGTTGAGGACTCCACCATGACATCACATCTCTTTTCTGGATTATACCACCTAGAAAACAGTGGTTGCATGGGATTTGTCGGAGTCAGGTAAAAGTCTGGAATCGCGGGATCTTTGGTAAATAAACTTCACATGAGAAAGGAATGTATATCTTAGGCAAAGATATTAGAGTGGTCGATGATACAACGAGACTTGGTTCGACCACATAATTAAGGTTTCCCACTGTCAGAGTCTTCTATTGATTCATCTCTTCACAGTTCTGGAATCCATG
This sequence comes from Populus deltoides, assembly GCA_015852605.2. Lineage (NCBI taxonomy): Eukaryota > Viridiplantae > Streptophyta > Magnoliopsida > Malpighiales > Salicaceae > Populus > Populus deltoides. The sequence continues at coordinate 15,462,686 of CM027586.2, read as the reverse complement.
GCAGATCCTTCAATCTTTCCCATCTTGACAGCTAGCTCAATTCTTTTGGCAATCCTCACAACATCATGTCAATCTTCTAATGTTGTTGCGGTTGTATGAGAATTGTTGGAAACCTTCCAGTAGCTAGGTAATCTTGGCAGCACCCGGAGACTTGCAGCATTGTCACTGTCGACGTGTGGGATCACGCGTTGTCTCAATTGGAAGAGAAACTGATGAATCTGAAACCCTTTTGTCTCCTCTTTGATTCCTCACTGACGGTGCAGCAAACAGACACCTGTAGAGGGAGTTCTGCTCTGTGAAAGTTTCAGTCTTCTTCATGTTTTTCAGTCTAGGCATGTCTCTTCTCTCTACTTTTGCATTTTAATACTGACACTGTTAGGAGGAAAATCATAGATGATCTGAAACTACTGCTTCTTGGATTTCCCACTTGCGGATCCACAAACAGATTCCTGCCGAGAGAGCTCTGCCACGGTGAAGTTCTATATTTGCTCCTGTTTTCTAGCTCAAATCTGGCTTTTCTGCCTACTACAGTGTTTCGATGCTGAAACTGGTGGGGGAAAGTTTTAAAGCATACGAAACTACTACACCTCCTCTTGCATTCCCACTTTGCAGAGCCATAAACGGATTTTTGTAGAGAGAGCTCTGCCACATTGAAGTTTGACGACTGCTAATATTTTCAGACCAAGTCTGACTCTTCTGCCTACTACAATATTTTACTGGTTCCACTGGTGAGAGAAAGTTTCAAAGCATATGAAACTACTACATCCCCTCTTGCATTCCCCACTGGCAAATCTACAAACAAATCTCAACAGAGAGAGCTCTGCCACATAGAAGTTCAGTGTATAATCATGGTTAGATCAGCATCTTGTGCCGCTGAACTGGAATTGAGCTCAAAGTGGGGTAACTTCAAAGAAGGCTAATGCACCATGCACAGAAGGCTAGCAGTTATTTGATGCCATTGAAAGATGTGGAGGCGATGAACAATTAACAGGGCAATTGACCGAGAACAAAAGTTGTCATTGGTTATGACTGAAAAGGAGAGGTGCAGCTTCAATAGGACGTGGACGATCGGTGTTCCCACAAAAGATTGTGCAGACATTCCCTTTCCATTTGATGCTCAACACTTGTTCAGGGAGATCTGAGTCTAGCTACTTCACCTTTGATGCTCTCAACTTCCCTTTGATAATGAGCTTCTCTTTGACCCTTTCTTCATTTCCCATCATCTTTGTTCAATCAGGTGTAGCAAAGCTCAGATGGGGGAACCTATTTTTCCTCCCGGTACATGCATGATAAATGTATGAACATGCAAACTATATGATGAACTCGCCCTTCGAGAGGTGACATATGGTCGTAACTCTTGTATGATGAAATAAGAATCTTGATTCTTGCCCAAACTCTACAATGAAAATTTTCTGAGTGACGGCCATTGAGTCACCCACAAGTCTTAAGTTCAAGATGCTTCAAGAAGGGTTTGCCCTTATGCAAAACAATGTATACGGAGCACACATCCTAAAGGCAGGTTCTATTCATTATGTGAACATGGGTAGGTTTTCTACCTGGTCTCAAAAGGGTCTCATATCTGCCCAGTGACGATCTTTGTAAAGACAGTATAGGGGCGTTGCAAGAAATAGTTAAGGTACATATACCCACCATTACCAAGCAGGCACTCAGATATGAGTTCGGTTTTTCACGCATCTGAACCCTGACCAATAGTCATAGGGCAGATCGCTAATTCACCACCTAACTTAAAAGCTCGTGTGTGCTTTCAAAAATAAATACAGGTGATGCATGAAAGAATTCTAAAAATGCATGTAAACAAATATTGAAAAAAAAAGATAAAATTGCAAAAATTTAAACATATCAAATACACAAAGCTTAGTCCAATAATGTCGAAACGATTCCTTCCCGGTTGGAGTCAGCCATTCTGTCGGCAGACGCCTAAAAAAATCCACGCGGCGTCGGCTGGCGATTTTTCTGTTGTTATGCGTTTTGCTTGATTTGATTGATTCGTTGGAGTCGCCACCTAGTAATTGATTGCGGGCTACTAGGAAACCGGATGTACTGGTCTTGTCAGAGATTCATGGGTAAGGGACTGGTTGTGGTTAGAGAAGGTATTAGCACCCCTAACGCACCCTACCTGAGGTAAGCTGCTTCGTGACTTTGATGTGTTAAAGAAGTTTTAATAATTGTCTTTTCATCGGATATTAGAAATACAACTTACATGTAAGTTAATAATTCTTGACCGTGATCCAATCAAAATATTAAATTCTTCTTTAATCTTTACAATTTTATCTTAAATAAAAAATAAAACATCCATAAAAACAAATACAAACACACCCATATACTTTCACTATTTTTTTCTTTTTCTTTTCTTTTGTTGTTACATTCACAATACCAATTATACAAATTCAAAAAATAACTAAACAAAAATTACATTAACCAATTTAAAATTAGCCTCAAAACAATCGGAATTACGGGGATTGCCATCCGCCACCGAGCAGTGTCAAGGAAGTTTTAGGCGCGAGAACGATGTGCGGCGTCCTTCTTCACGCGCCATCGCCGGCGGGCGTGGGGTTCACGCTAGCATGGGAAAGCAAATGCCGGCCAACCCGGCTTCTTCTCCTCTGCTCTTCTTGAACCCCGGTGACCTGCAAAACAACAAATAAACACAACAACACAGGCAGTTGATCTTAGTTTTTATTTCAGATTTATTCTTCTCGGGTCTTCTAGATCTGCTCCGGTCACCGCTATGGTTCATCTTCCTCTCTTCCGCTTGCATCTTGGGCAAAGCAAGGAGCGCTGGAGGTTGTCGACCGGTGGGGAAGGAGATCGGCTGCTGCTGCTGGTGGCCGGTCTGTTGGCTCTGTTGAAAGCCGGCCGGAGAAGGAGGATCTGTCGTGGGTCGTGGTTCTTCTTTGCCGCCGGGCCGGGCTGTTCGGGCCGAGGAAGGAAAAACCTCGCTGGCGAAGCGGAGCCGTGGGTCCGAGGAGATGGGGAACGCCCGCCTGGTCCCCTCCGGTCGATGGAGATGAGGCTGTCCTGTGATGCTGCTTGTGGTCGGTTGATGGAGGGAGAGAGCTGGTCTGTCGGCTGACAGAGGAGACGATGAAGGCTGTTGGAAGCGATGAACCCGGGTCTCCGCCGGCCAAGGAGATGATGAAGAAAATGGGTTTGTCTTGGCTAGCACCGGGGGAGAATGGAAAAGGAGAGTTGCGGTGGCTGCTGGTGAAGGAAGGGCTACTGCTGGCCGGTGAGGGAAGAAGAAGATGCTGGAACCGGCTGGAGAGGGAGAAGGAAAATGAAGGCTTGTGCAGGGAAGGGAGTCCGGCTGGAAGAGGAAAACCAAAAACGTGGGGCCTCTTCAACGGGGAAAAGGAGGCTTGGTCGAGGGGAGGCTGCTCTGTAGGAGGTTGATGTGCGTTGTGTGCTGTAATGGCCAGCTTGGCAGTGTGTGAGGAAGGGAGACAGAGAGGGACCGGCGGTGTGGTAGAAGGAAGAAAGGATGGCGCCGGGGGAGAAGTCCAGGCTCGTGGGGGAAGAAGAAAATCCAAAACAGGGCAGGGCTTCTTCTTTTTTAGGGTTAGAGATAGGTTTAGGGTTTAGGTTGTTTTTTTGTATTTTTTCTTATGTTTCCAAAATTGACCCCCCCTTTGAAAATTCAGTATAGCATGGTATTTATAGGAAAAGTTTTGCTAGGTTTTCAAACTAGTCCCTCAACTTTTCCTTTCCTTCTATTTTCCTTTTTTTTTGTAAATTTTGATTTTTCTTATTTTTTGTATTTTTGAAAGCGAGCAAATATCAACATCGACTCAATACGGAAAATCAATGATTTTAAAAATGACGCGTGAAAAGTTGAACGCGTTTCAAATGTCTTTGAAAATTTAAATTCTTTTGAGACGATGCTAAAAATGCTAAAAACGATACAAATGTATAAAAAATGTATTTTTTGGATTTTCAATGTTTTTTCGCTATTTTTGGATTTTTCTGAAAATTTATCAAAACATGGGTTAAAAATTGGGTAGCAACAACTTTTCTCAAGTGTTCAAAGTGTTCGGACTCACTTTGGTTGTAAATCAATATATCATCAAAGTACACCACAACAAAGTTGCCAGTGAAGGGTTTAAGTACCTGATTCATTAGTCGCATGAAGGTACTCGGTGTGTTGGTTAGTCCAAAGGGCATTACTAACCATTCGTATAAACCCTCCTTTGTTTTGAAAGCAGTTTTCCATTCATCCCCGGGTCTAATTCGAATCTAATGGCACCCATTCCTTAAGTCAATCTTCGAAAAGATTTTGGACCCTGACAACATGTCTAGCATATCCTCTAGGCGAGGAATGAGAAATTGATACTTAACTGTGATCTTGTTAATAGCCTAACTGTCTATGCACATGCGCCAACTGCCATCTTTCTTTGATACTAATAAGACCGGCACCACACAAGGGCTCATATTTTCCTGAACCAGCCCCTTTTTGATCAAATCTTCCACTTGTTCTTGTAGGATCTTATTCTCTTTTGGACTCATCCGATAGTGTGGTCGATTCAATAGACTAGCCCCTAAAGTTAAATCGATCTGGTGTTGAATATCGCGCATGGAAGGTAATCCATCCGGTAGTTTGACGGTATGATTTCCTGAAATTCTGCTAGTAAGGGTTGTAGTACCTGTGGGATGTTGGGAGGTTCAACCACAATTCCTCCGCCAACTACTACTACTAAAATCTCTCTCGACTGACTTTTTTGGGCGGTCTCCTTCGATTGTTCGAATAACTTTTTTGTCTGTCATGGGCTTCCTTCATTCTTTGCCTGGTAGTTTTCACTTTATTAGTTGTTAGCTGCACCATTTCAGGCCCCAAGAGTTTCCTTTCTCCTACTTTATCCCAGCAGATCGGGGTGCGGCATTTTCTCTTGTATAGTGCTTCATATAGAGTCATCCCAATAGAAGCTTAGTAGCTATTATTGTACGTAAATTCCACTAATGGCAATAAATCTTCCCTACTTTCCCCAAACTCCAACACACATGACCTTAGAAGATCTTCGAGTGTCTGGATACTTTCAGACTGACCATTCGTCTAAGAGTGGAATGTTGTACTTAGGTTCACCTCAGTCCCTAAAGCTCGCTTTAAGTCGGGCCATAACCTTGATGTGAACCTTGGGTCCCGATCTAACACAATTGATACTGGCACCCCATAAAGTCTAATCACCTCATTCACATACAATTTGGCCAACTTGTCCACAAAATTTGTAATTTACATGGGTAAGAATAAGGTCAAATTTGTTACCCGGTCAACAATTACCCTTCTTGCCCCTTGGTAATCCTATTACGAAGTCCATGGTAATGTCCTTCCATTTCCATTCTGGAATCGGTAGTGGTTGGAATTTCTCTACCTGCCTTTGGTATTCTATCTTCACTTGTTGGGTGAGGAGGTAACAATGAGGTCATTATGGTTGAGGGTGCAGTGGAGAAGAAGGAGAAGGGAGAGAATTGTTGGCTGAGGAAGGAAAAAAAAACTAAGAGGAAGGTTGATTTTTAGCTGAATTTAGACCTGATTTTCTTCATGTTTGGGGTATGTAATCCACCCATATTTATAAGGTATAGAAGAGGGACATGTTGCCTTTACTAGTGCTAAATATTAGCCCTTGATTCGACTCAGAAGGATCTTAACCATTGGTTCAAAGTTGCTATCATAGCCTAAAAAAGTTGGTTGCTATAGGCTGGTCGAGTTGGCCACTTTTGGGCGACGCCGCGGAAGCTATGGGGAAAGTTGGCTGGCAGGGTCTACTCTAGGGTGTAGTACAACATTAGGTCATCATGTTGGTATATGGTTTGTCAAGTTTGGTGAAGAGACGTAGCATTAAATGCCTCTGAAAAATAGCCACTCGAGCATTTTTTTTGGGTCAAAACAAGAAGAGAATGAATAGTGAACCACGAGTAGTCTGGTTCTCTTTTTTTCTTATTGTTCAAAATAACACCATTTTGTCCTTAAATTAGGGATTTTGGCCAAAGTTCAATTTGATCCTTCATCTTTTGATTTCCTTCAATTTCACCTAAAATTAACTCTAAACTTCTGATTTAATATAATTTTGCCAATGCTGAATTTTAAAATTAGCCCCTAATTTAAGCGTCTATTTCAGTATGATCCCTGGTCTTGGACTTATTCAATTTGACCATCAGTTGACCATTAAACTTTTAATTTTCTTCAATTTCACCCTTGATTTCAATCAATTGAGCCCCTATAGTTCGACACGTTTTGTAGATTGGTCCTTGGCTGTGAAATTTTTCAATTTAACCCCTAATTAACCCCAAAACTTTAATATTCTTGCGATTTTGCCCTTTATTTCAATCAATTGACTTGGTAAAAATTAAATTTGGTCTCTTAAAATTCTAATATTCTCAATTAAGCTCAAATTAAGCTCCAAAACTTAATGTTTCACCAATTAAGCCCGTAATAAAATTAATTTGACCCTTTTAAAGTATAATTAAGTCCTTGCACTTAATTAAATCCTTTAATTAGACCCAAATTAATTCTTAAACATAATTAAACTTTAATTTGGCCCATGATTAAATCAAATTGACCTATTCAAAATTTAATTATATCCTTGAATTTAATTTTTATGCAAATTCATCTAATAATCATTTAATTTGACCTTGAATCTGCATTATTTTTTCAATATTAGGTACAATTAGGCTTCAAATTTCATCCAAAATTGCAGCTTGATTTTTATGTATTTTTTGGAATCCTTCTCGACCTACTTTATCCATGTTGTTAGTTTTTATTTTATTTTATTTATTTTGGAAGAAAAATAAATTTAGAAAATAACTCATAAATGAGTTATAACAATGCTAATAGTTTAGGGTAAACGGAGGGTGTTTTTGGATTGAGGGAGTGCGCTTTCGATAAAGGTTCTTTTTTAGGTGGAAATCTTTTTTAATGGTGGCAGTTTGCAATGACGGATGACAAAAAGCCACCATCGTCGTTTTTGGGGTTTAAAGAGAGAAAAGAGAGAGAAATCATAGAAGAAGAAAGAAAGTAAAAAAAGAAAAGAAAAGGGAAACGTCTTAAAAAAGGGTATTTAAATCATGATTGAATGACACTGTTTTTGGTATTATGGTAGATTTTGTGGTTGTGATTTGAAAAAAATTGTTTTTATAAAAAGTACTTTTGGTTGAGGTTGGTTTGGTATTTATATATGTTTGGTTAAAACTGTGGTTGAAATTGAGGTTGAACAAAAAATAATTTAATGTGTTTGGTTAAGAATGCCTTTTAAATTAAGGTTATAAAATAACTAAAAAACATATATATTAATATTGATGGTTTTTAATTTAAATATTGTAGATTTAACTACTGTTATTACATCATGAAATAAAAATAATACTTTATATAAAATATTTTTTATTGTTCCATTAAACTATCTATAATTCCATCACTACAGTTTACATGGTTTTTTGAACATACAACAAAATCAGGTAAAATATCATCATGAATAAAATTATGATTACAATCAAATTCTATAAATGTTACACCATCATGCGATCTCTTTCTAATTTATGTAGTGTCATTGAATAATATTAAACACTAATTTTTCAAATAAAATATAATTAAAAATTAAAAAATTAGAATTTTTTACTGTTCACTTTGACACCCTTTTGCTTGAAGAGATTAATTCACTCTGCAGTTCACTTTTGTAATGCGAGCAACACTCATTGTTCACATTACAAAAGTGAACTGCAGAGAAAGTCATGCAAAATGCCTCTAAAAAAAATTGGGATCCTGCATTATCATTGAATAAAATTGAAATTATATATAAAAAATATAAAAAGAAAAAAGAAAATCAGGAAGAAAAGGAAAGAGAAAAGAAAAATAGTGAAGTGAAAAAAAAAGGAAAAAAAGAAGAAAAAGAAGAAGAAAGGAAATTGACGAATTTCCATCCGACTGTTTATGCTCGTGTTTTTTTAGCAAACTTCTCCGGTTGTCCAAGTAAGCAAATTTTTATTTATTTGTTTGTTCTTTTATTTATTTGTTGTTAATTATTTTGAGAAACAAAAGAATTTTGGAAGACAATTGCACTTTAGCTGATGTTCTATTTCGCAAATTCCAAGTTGTGTTTTATATGGTGTTGCATTTCCATGAACAGAACCATTTCCTTACCAGTTTCGGCTGATATTGATCTCTGGTTGGTCGTCCCTCTGCTGGTACTTGCTGGATTTAGTGGTTTCTTATGGCTGACTTATGCCATGTGCCCTGTGTTCTGGTTGATGCTGCATGCCATGCTGTGCGGTATATGTTGCTCGTTCGTGCTGCTGTGTTTTCTTGGTAATTTATTTGTTTTTATGTTTTAAAAATATTTTTAAAAAAATTAATATTTTTTTTTATTTTAATACATATTTATATTCATCAATAATAATAATAATAATAATAATAATGTTATTATTATTGTTACAATAACCATAATAACAATATTAATAGCAATAAATGAATAATACCATTAATATTTTAATGTCAACAATAATAAAACCAAATCACCGACGATGGATCTCCTAGCATTTGCTCACTTGATCGATATAATAATGCCCATCTTTGATCGAACATGACTCTATGATATATGTTTGTTGACTTGTTGTTTTTTAAATTGCTTTGACCAACAAATTGGGAAATTAAAACACATAATAAAAATAAATAACAAATTAGTACTACAATAAAACAATTTGATGAAACTGTTTACAACATGAACTGTATTTTGTATTTTGAAATTGTTGAGATGCGTGAGACTGCTATCTGGGCAAGTGGACTTGCGAAGTAGGTAGGATGTAAACACAAGCTGGATTTCAAGGACTTCGGTTTCATTTCGCCGAACAGCTAAGAGACTTTTAGCACTCCACGCGCAGCAGACGACACAATTCTGACAAAATAATTACTCGCTTGGAAAAAATCTCACGTAAATAAGAAATATTTGACGACACAATTCTGACAAAATAATTACTCGCGTGGAAAAAATCTCACGTAAATAAGAAATATTTGTAAAATATTCTCACGTAATTTTTAAAAGCCAACTTGTGTTCTCAGCCAATGTTTTTTTTTTTTTAATCAATGTGGGTATCAACATGAGAAGGAAAAATAATTATAAAAAAATATTTAATTAAAACATGGTTTAAAATTTGAATTGTATCAACTTTAATCAACCTATCAAACCTGTAATCCATGTCATAAATTTAAGAAACTTTATAAAAAAACAAATTAAAAAATTCAAGTAAAAAAATATTCAATTTAAAAAGGATCAAAAAAAAATAAACATGAGTCAACTTTTCAATCTCATGATATTGGTTATATATAAGATCGAGATAACTCCATAAAAAAATATTATAATGCTCTATTTTCAACTAACTCAATTTTAAAAGATAGAATCAAGAAAAATAATTAATTAGAAAAGGTGTGCAAAACAATTACTCAAATTAAACTAAGTTAACTTGTTAAACTCAAAACATGAGTCATGAGATAATGATAAGTTCATAGAAAATATATCAAAAGAATATATGAAAACCCATCTTCAACAAAGTTAATATGGAATGCTAAAATCAAGAAAAAAATTAAATTTAAATTTAATATTGAATGCTAAAATCAAGAAAAAAATTAAATTTATGAGATCCATATATAACCTAATAAAAAAATATAAAGCATAATTTTGAAAAATAATCTAATATTGAATGATGAAATAAAAAAAAGAATATGTTGTTAAAGAGTGAAATTAAAATTAAAAATATAAAATTAAATATAAAAAATTATTCCTATAAATAATATATTATAAGTATAGATCCTTTAATATTTTGATAATTCAATGTTCGCGAAGCAAATACTTGGAGATCATAGTCTACAATGACAGCTCTTTTTGGCTGTTTTCCAAAAATCAAAGATTAGTTGTTGGCTTAAATTAATTCTTACCTTTATATTAATTCTCTCTTTAAGGTCCCTTTACTGAATTCAGATGGAAAATTAATCAAAGATCGGTTACTGATCGGTAAAAGATCTTGTTGTACTTTTTTATTTTATTATTATTGAAGCTGTAAAGATTTTTTTTGCTCCACTATATGTCAACGATTCCATTAGAATATGTTAACATTTTATTTGAATATGAACAGGTACGATTAGGATTTCAACCAAAAAAAAAAAGTTTCAATCAAAGATCGGTTCCTAATGGGTAAAATTATATTTATTGATTTTATTTTTTTAATATTAAGGCAATTGAGAATTTAATTTTGTAATTTTTTTTAAAAAATTGTTGATTGCTTATAGTGTTCTCCGCATGGTTTTTATTGTTTTGTTTTTTGATGATTTTCTCTGAAATTAACTTTTTTGATTTTATTTTTTAATATTGAGCAGGTGAAAAATTACAGTTAATTACAATATGTGAGAAAAACACTGTAACTTTCCTCGTAAATTACTGTGAATTATCATAGTGTTTTTTCCCACATGGTTTTTTTCTAGTTTCTTTTGTTTTTTTTTGTAAAATTTTTTTCCAAAATTTTTTTCGTCAATTTTAATTTTTTAATATTGAGCCGATTAGAATTTAACTTTGTAATAAAGCTTAATTATATGGAGAAAACATTGTAGCTTTCTTCACAAAACATTATGGATTGCTAGAGTGTCTCTCAACATGGTTTTTTTTTTCTAATGATTTTTTCAAAATTATCTTTGTCAATTTTATTTTTTTAATATTGAGCTGGTTGAAAATTACAATTACAAGTCATTACATTTAAGGTTAAATCATGTGGGGAAACATTGTAGATTTCATCACAAAACATTATGAATTGCTACAATGTTTCCAATATGGTTTTTTTTTTCCCTTTTTTGTGTTATTTTTTTCTAAAATTGTATCTGTTAATTTTATTTTTTTAATATTGAGCTTATTGAGAATTTAGCTTTGTAATGTTTTTTCTTTAAAATACTATGAATTGTTGCAGTGTTTTCCCATATGATTTTTTCCAAAATTATCTTTGTTGATTTTTTTTTGAATATTGAGTTGGTTAAGAATTATAATTACAATAAAGCTAAATCATATGGGGAAAGCATTGTAGCTTTTCTCACAAAACACTGTGAATTGCTACAGTATTTCTCTAAATGGTTTTTTTATGATTTTTTTCTAAAATTGTCTTTGTCAATTTTATTGGAGAAAACACTGTAGTTTTCCTCACAAAACATTGTCAATTGCTACAACGTTTTTCCTCATGGGTTTTTTTCCTTCCAAGATTATCTTTGTTGGTTTTTTTTTTAATGTTAAGTTGGTAGAGAATTTAGCTTTGTAATTTTTAAAAAATAAGGCAAAAAGAATCATTTTATTCAGTCTCTAAGTTTTTGATCACCAACACAACTTCTTTTCCCATCATGAAATATTGGCTCCATCATACTTTTAGTTTTTATTACTTATCTAGCATTGATTTACAATTATAACAATATCAAGTATATTTGTTTTATAAGCTCACAGCAGTGTGCAGGCATGCCACCTCGTTACATATTAAAATAAAAAAAATCGTTTAAACATAAAATTAACAATAGATTAAAGTTTATTATATTGTATCAATTACTTAGTCAAGTGCATATATATTTATATATTTTCATTACCAATAGGAAAAACTTATGGCATCAATTAAAGAAAAAAAGTTACAAAAGTTTTTTTATAAACAAAATCGTTCATTTACTTGTAATTATATATAAAAGCATAAACTATGGTTTGAAATATTTGATTTGATAAAAATACCCATAAATTTAACAAACAATTAAATATGTTGAAAGGAGCTTACTAGTAATTATTAAAAATATTGTCTTATTTTAAAAACTTCTAGGTACCTAGTGTAAAAAGACTTAACTTTCCATAATAAAAATATTTTTTTAAATATGAATATATAAAATATATGTCAATACTAATATCTAAAAAAAATATATCTAATTAAAAAAAGAATGAAATATTTATGTAGTTCTTAAAAAATAAGTATATCTGTAGATATCATAAATATAAATGCAAATGACAATGGCGATGAATATATAAATGTGAGAATGGCATATTTTTCTAGTATTAAAAATATGCTAAAAAATATTAATTGAATTACACGAATAATTAAATTTTGATATAAAATTGGTAAAAGCTCTCTTGATATGTGCTTTAGGTGTACAAATTCTCTAATTAAGAGTCATATATGAATATTACAACCTTCTATGCTTGATCTTGAACTTATTTTGGAGGGATATAATATATTTATATGAGCTTGAAAGCTTTAACATGTGAGATTTTATTTGTTTTGATTTCATTTGATAAGGAATTTGATTCTATCCTTTCTTGATAGACTTTAACTTCTATTTGAAAGGACTTCCAATTATTTATATTTGATTTTTTATAGGTTCTCTTACTATTTATAAACATGTGAAATGTAATTTATCTTAAACGTTCTTAACTTAAAAAGCATTTTAAAAAATCAATATAAAAATTAGTTAAAATACCCACAGTGAGGATATTAAAGATTAGTTGTTGGTTTAAATTAATTCTTACCTTTATTTGACGACACAATTCTGACAAAATAATTACTCGCGTGGAAAAAATGTCACGTAAATAAGAAATATTTGTAAAATATTCTCACGTAATTTTTAAAAGCCAATTTGTGTTCTCAGCCAATGTTTTTTTTTTTTTTTTAAATCAATGTGGGTATCAACTTGAGAAGGAAAAATAATTAAAAAAAATATTTAATAACATGGTTTAAAATTTGAATTGTGTTAACTTTGATCAACCTAGCAAACCTGTAATCCATGTCATAAATTCAAAAACATTTTATAAAAAATAAATGAAAAAAATTATGAAATTTAATTAAAAAAATATTCAATTTAAAGATAGAATCAAGAAAAATAGTACGAATATTATGACGCTCAATTTTCAACCAACTTAATTTTAAAAGATACAATCAAGAAAAATAATTAATTAGAAAAGTGCAAAAACAATTACTCAAGTTAAACTAGGCTAATTTGTTAAACTCAAGACATGAGTTATGGAATAAGGATAAATTCATAGAAAATATATAAAAATATATATATATATATGAAACCCCATCTTCAACAAATCTAATATTAAATACTAAAATCAAGAAAAAAAATTAAATTCATTAGATTCATTTATAACTTGACGTAGCGGAAGCTTCTGTGGAAATAGGACACCGCCTGTTTCCGGGTGAATTTGTTCGAATCCTCGAACCAAAAGTTTCACTCGAATCCACGAGTGCAGAAATTAAAGTTCTCCAAGAGAAAGTTCTTTATTGAATTTCAAAAGTACCTTACAATGAAGAGAGGCAGCCTTTATATAGGCTGCAAATCCTAATTCGACTAGTAATATAATTGTTTAGGAAAGTAATAATTAGAATAAGGAAAACAAATACTTCAGTTGGAAAAGTAAATAAATCTTGATATTACAACATTAATTAAGACTCCTAAATAAGGAGGAAATCTGGCGGAAGGGTACTCCAATGGTAACTGCAGTTCCTTATTTCTCTGCAATTATATTATATCTTGCAATCTGCTCTGCTTCCTATCATCTACTCTTTCTCCCCTCTTGTAGACTGTTCTACATCAGTCTCCCCTGCATGAAAAGAACTCGAACTCGAGTGAGTTAAGTGAGAGGACGCCATATCAGGAGGATGATACTCATACAAATCTGTTATATTGAAAGTAGGGGAAATGGCCATATCTACAGGAAGGTTTACAACATATGCGTTGTCATTAATTTTCTGAAGGATCTCGAAAGGTCCATACTTCTTGTCTTTCAGTTTGTTGTATGCTCCTATAGGCAGTCGTCCTTTGCGCAAATAAACCATCACAAGGTCCCCTTCTTGAAAGGTTTGGACCCTCCGCTTTTTATCAGCTGCAGTTTTGTACTTGGCATTAGAAGCCTCTAAGTTTTGCCGCACTTCTTCTTGGATGGACTTTATACGGTCTGCCATATTTTCTGCTGCAATGCTTAAACCCGGTAGTTTTGGTAGAGGAACTAAGTCTAACGCATGGCGTGGTGGACAACAATAAACAATCTGAAATGGTGTCTTCCCAGTGGACCAATTGAGCATACTGTTATAAGCAAACTCAGCTTGTGCCAAAGCAACATCCCACTGTTTTGGTTTTGTCCCAGAAAGGCAATGAATCAGATTCCCAAGAGTGCAGTTTACCACCTCCGTTTGGCCATCAGACTGAGGATGGCTGGTGCTGCTAAAATTCAGTGAGGAGTCAAACCGTCGCCATAACGTTCGCCAGAAATGACTCAAGAATTTGGTGTTTCTGTTGGACGTGATGGACTTGGGAACCCCATGCAGACGCACCACCTCCTTGAAAAATAAATTTGCTATGTGCACTGCATCTGCAGTCTTCTTACAGGCAATAAAATGAGCCATTTTAGAATACATGTCAACCACCACGAAAACTGAATCAAATCCGCGTTGGGTTCGCGGTAGGCCTAAGATAAAATCCATGGAAAGATCCTCCTAAGGTGCTGCTGGGATAGGCAAAGGCATATACAAATCGGTATTTTGGGACTGTCCCTTAGCAGCCTGACATATGGGACACCGTTTAACATAGTTGCCAATGTCTCTTTTTAACTGGGGCCAATAATACCTCTCTTCAGCAAGGGCTATTGTTTTGTCACGCCCCAAGTGTCCACCTAAGCCTCCACTGTGTAAGTCATGAATTATTTGAGCCCGTAGTGAGCTCCTGGGTATGCATAATTGGTTACCACGAAATAAGTAGCCTTCCTGGATATGCAGGTGTTCCACAGGAAGCCCCGTTTGGCACTTTGTCCAACTATCTTGAAAATCTTCATCGTCAACGTACAACTCTTTTAGGCAATCAAACCCAATGACTTCAGTTTGTAGAGTGACCAGCAGCAAGGTTCTCTGGCTGAGAGCATCAACTGCTCGGTTTAGTCGTCCAGCCTTATGTTGTAGTGTGAATGTGAAGTGTTGAATAAATGAAATCCAGCGGGCATGCATTCTGTTGATACTATTCTGGCTATTGATAAATCTTAGCTCCTGATGGTCGCTAAATAAAACAAAGTCTCGCGGTACTAGATAATGTTCCCAGACTTTCAAGGCGCGAAAGACAGCATACAACTCTAGTTCATAGGTAGACCACTTCTGGCGAGCTTCACTCTAGTTCATAGAACGCGACCGGTCTGCCTTCTTGAGATAACACGACACCAATACCCACGATAGAGGCATCACACTCTACTTGAAATAATTTGTCAAAATCTGGTAGTGCCAGAACCGGGGCAGATGATAGTTTTTCTTTGATCAATTTGAAGCTCTGCTCTGCTGCTTCCCCCTAATGGAATTTTCCTTTCTTCATGCATTCAGTAATGGGTGCGACTATTCGGCTAAAATCTCTAACAAACCGTCTGTAAAACGTTGCTAGTCCATGAAAACTACGAACCTCGCTTATTGTTTGTGGAGTCGGCCAATCACGAATGGCGCAAATCTTTTCTTCATCTACCTTAATTCCCTCAGCACTTATTACAAACCCCAGGAATAGCAAGCTACTGGTCATAAAGCTGCACTTTTCAAATTAACGTACAACTTATTTTGCTGCAGAATTTGAAGTACTTCCCTCAAGTGTGCGACATGGTCAGATTGGGTTTGGCTGTAGATTAATATATCATCGAAGTATACCACCACAAATTTTCCCGTGATAGGTTTTAATACCTGGTTCATAAACCGCATGAAAGTACTGGGTGCATTGGTTAGTCCGAACGGCATTACTAACCACTCATATAAACCCTCCTTTGTTTTAAAAGCAGTCTTCCACTCGTCTCCTAGTCTGATCCGAATTTGATGGTACCCGCTTCGCAAATCGAGTTTTGAAAAGACTTTGGACCCGGATAACATGTCCAGCATATCTTCTAATCAAGGGATGGGGAACCTGTATTTAACAGTGATCTTGTTGATTGCTCGGCTATCGATGCACATGCGCCAACTACCATCTTTCTTTGGCACTAACAAGGCTGGTACTGCACAAGGGCTCATGCTCTCCTGTACCAATCCCTTCTCAATCAGTTCTTCCACCTGTGCTTGCAGAACCTGACTTTCTTTGGGATTCATCCGGTAATGGGGGCGATTTGGCAAACTAGCTCCTGGCATGAAATTGATCTGATGTTGTATGTTGACACGACCAAAAGATTGATGTCTTCTCCCAAGTGCAGGATTGTCGAAGTAATAAATAACCCGGCAAGACCGGGGTCGAACCACAGGGAGGTGAATTATATAAATTACAAATAAAGACAGATTTGAAGAGAATAATAACAGAAAAGGAGTTGAAGAGAGTTTTGGGATGTGATATTGATGTAAGGATTAAACAATGATAAAAACAAATGTCAAGGTTAGAGGATTCACTAATGGTATTTCAAATAAATATAATATAAACTCTTTTTATTACTCAACTAGAAACCACACACAAAGGAGGTTCTAATCGGATGATTTATCATTAATGGCTCATTATAAAGTATTAACATGATCATATTAATTATCTTGTCTAAGTAACACCATACTTATAAATATCATCGGGGCATTCATGTTGCTAGCTTATGTTAACAACAAATCAAGTTCCTATCATAACAACGATGTCGGCCGAAAACTATGAAGGATCAAGCATTCGATGTACCAAGTGTTATACAACATAAATCTAGATTGACCATTTAACAAGCAAGGTATTAAGTATTAGTAAGATAAAAAGATAAGATATGCTAATAACAATTTTTCTTGGATATAAACATTAAAGTCCATGTTGAGTTTATATTATACCTATTCTAACACCATTAGTAAAACCTTTTCACCTTGACATAATTAACTTAGCTAAACATAATGAAGAAGAAAAACATAAATAAACAACATAAGAACATGATTATGATATAAGTTGACTAAGTATATGAAAGGAAATGAAAAAGCATAGACAAGAGATTAATATAGCATGAAAGAAAACTTGAACATTACAAAGATATAAAGAAAGAAAGCAAGAACATGATCTTGATCTGAAAACCAAGATGATTAAATACATGGCAAATGTCTCCTTTTATAGGCTAAGATGTGGAACTATTGATTGGTGGACTAAGGAAATAGTTGGTGGCCAACCATTGATTTGGTGGCTGGTTTTTGACATTATTGGTCGCTTTGGTTCTTGAAATTATTGGCAGATTTTTGATATTGTTGGCTGGCCAAAACGTCATTGCTAACATCAGAATTTGAGCCCTTTGTTTCATGAAAGCTATGGGCAATTGTCTTAGCTTTCCAGCAAAAAAAACCAGAGCTCATTTGGACTTCTAGAACTCAAGATATGAGCTGAAAACCGAACAGTGTTTGAGCTGCAGGACAGGTTCCGACTTCTCCGTTGTTTCTAAGATTTGAACTTGAAAACGGCAGAATTGAGTCTTGGACCCTCATGAAAGTTTTAGGTCTGTGTCTTATCTTTCCATCCATATAAAGTGGACCTAAATCCGAGTTCTACAACTCCAGTTATGATCAAATAACCGAATGGTGTTCCAGTTTGGAATTGAACCAGCATCTCTTCTCTTAGCCTAGTTCTCTTTTTGTCTCTTCACTTTCAATAGTTAATCACATCAATCAATCATTTGAATTGTGAGATATACCTGCATTCAAAACAAGCATTTACCATAAATTAAAGATATATTATATTATTAAACTTGTTATTATAAAACATGCTTTAGTTAGGGAATTTAACGATACTTTAGTG
The DNA here is from genome assembly GCA_015852605.2 of Populus deltoides. Taxonomy (NCBI): domain Eukaryota; kingdom Viridiplantae; phylum Streptophyta; class Magnoliopsida; order Malpighiales; family Salicaceae; genus Populus; species Populus deltoides. The sequence continues at coordinate 15,444,934 of CM027586.2, read as the reverse complement.
CAATACGATGATATAAAGCCTTAATGAGAATACACTTTTAAGTACTAATCATATGTCCCGTACAGGAGGTAGCCCCTTGGGTAGGTCTGACGGTATAACCTCCTGAAATTCCTCAAGTAATGGTAGCAGTGTAGGCGGAATGTCAATAAAATCCCTGCCAACTTCTCCTCTTACTACTATGGCAAAAATCTCTCTGGCTTCCTAGTCTCTTCCATGAATTTGCCCCCATCCATTAGCAATACTGGTTTTCCTTGTGGCTTCGGTTTAATGCTTGCAAAATCTTCTTTTATAGGACCTAGAAGGACCTTCAAGGCCCCCTTCATGAAGACATAAACGTTGTCACGGCCTCTGTAAGTGGCATCTACATCATACTGCCAGGGACGTCCCAGGATTATATGGCAAGCATCCATTTCCACCACGTCACATGTAACCTCATCTGCATAGTTCTTCCCAATTGAGAATTTAATGTGGTAGACTTCAGTCACTTTTACTTCAGTGCCACGTTTGATCCAGCCAATTTTATAGGGTGCAGGATGCTTCATGGTTTGCAATCCCAGTTTAGTAACCATTGCTTTTGATACTATATTTTCGCTACTGCCACTGTCAATGATAATATCACAGACCTTCTTGTTCACAGTGCACCCGGTTCTGAATATATATTATGCCGCTGAGAGGGTTCTTCTCGTTTTGGTGTCAATAGTAGCCGCTGAACTACAAGAGACCGCGACAATAGTTCTCCCTCGTCGCCTCCTGTTACTTCTTCTTCTTCATATGTATAGGCTACTTCGTTATCATCTTTCTCTGTGTCGAAGAGGCACTCTTCTTCTGGCTCTATTAGGTTCACGATACTCCTTCTTGGACACTGGTTGGAATGGTGTCCTGGCTGTCCACATCTATAACATTTATCCAATCCTGGACAAGCATAAGGATTTCTGGGTGTCACCTCGGGTGGAATGGTGTTGGAAGGCTTGGTTGGTGCTCCACTGTTGCTTGTTCCTCATATAGTGTTAGAGAAGGCGGGTTGAGTTGTTGAGGTCGTCGGGGTCATTGGGGTCTTTCCTTTGTTGATTGTTGCTCTATTATTATCAAATGGATTCCTGGTCCCAACCATTGCCTTTGATTTATCTAATTGGGTCTCTGCTTTAATAGCCAGTGCAACGGCTTTTGTTAGGGTGTAAATTGTTTGCATTGCCACCTGGTCCTGTATAGCCCAACGCAAACCTCCAACAAACCTGGCAACTTGTTGTGCCTCTGTTTCCAGCAGGTTATTTCATGATGATAGCCTGTGAAATTCTTCCAGGAAAGCTTCAACGGTTCTGGCTCCTTGTCTACATTCTTGATATTGTTTAAACAAAATTTGCTCGTAATCTGGTGGTAGATAACAGGAACGTAGTAGTCATTTCATTTTATTCCATGTTTGAACCATCCCCTTCCCTTGTCGCAGTCGGGTACTTTGTAGTTGCTCCCACCAGGCAGAAGCTCCCCCCAATAGTCTATATGCGACTAACTTCACCTTCTTATCTTCAGGAATGTCCATGTAATCGAAGAACCTTTCAACTAATACCAACCAATCAAGGAACCCTTCAATCTGAAGCTGTCCATTAAAACTGGGCAGGTCCATCTTCATTCGAAACATTTGTCGGTCTGGTTCCTTTTGGTATCCTCTCCGGTTTCCCCGGAGTATAGCTTCAGCTTCTTCTGCATCCTCGCTTAGGTTGTCCTCATAGACTGGTTGCCTTCGTAGGATTCCTGGAGGACGTTCACAAGTTTCAGCTCTTTCTCTGTGATGTTGACGACCCGGGGGATTGTTGATCACCTGATTATTTCCTATTGTTAGCCTAGCAAGGGCTGCTTGGATGTCACGTAAGGTTTGTTGTGTCTCATGCTGGAAAATTCTGAGTTCAGCTCCTATAACCAAATGGTCCTCGCGGTCACCGCCGTCAAGGGTTTTGCTTTCGTTGTGTGGGTTTGCCATCTGACAGGATTAGGTCTGCTCTGATACCAACTGACGTAGCGGAAGCTTTTGTGGAAATAAAACACCGCCTGTTTCCCAGTGAATTTGTTCGAATCCTCGAACCAAAAGTTTCACTCGAATCCACGAGTGCAGAAATTAAAGTTCTCCAAGAGAAAGTTCTTTATTGAATTTCAAAAGTACCTTACAATGAAGAGAGGCAGCCTTTATATAGGCTGCAAATCCTAATTCGACTAGTAATATAATTGTTTAGGAAAGCAATAACTAGAATAAGGAAAACAAATACCATAGTTGGAAAAGTAAATAAATCCTGATATTACAACATTAATTAAGACTCCTAAATAAGGAGGAAATCTGGCGGAAGGGTACTCCAATGGTAACTGCAGTTCCTGATTTCTCTGCAATTATATTATATCCTGCAATATGCTCTGCTTCCTATCATCTGCTCTTCCGCTCCTCCTGTAGACTGTTCTACATCATAACTTGATAAATTACGAAGCATAATTTTCAAAATAATCTATTATTGAATGATGAAATAAGAAAAAATAATAAAAGAAATTATATTGTTAAAGAGTGAAATTAAAATTAAAATTAAATAAATATAAAAAAATTATTTCAATAAATAAAATTTTATAAGTATAATAGATTAATTTAGTTATATACTTTAATATTTTGATAATTCAATGTTCACGAAGCAAATAATTGGAGATCATAGTCTACAATGACAGCTCTTTTTGGCTGTTTTCCAAAAATCAAAGATTAGTTGTTGGCTTAAATTAATTCTTACCTTTATATTAATTCTCTCTTTAAGGTCCCTTTACTGAATTCAGATGGAAAATTAATCAAAGATCGGTTACTGATCGGTAAAAGATCTTGTTGTACTTTTTTATTTTATTATTATTGAAGCTGTAAAGATTTTTTTTGCTCCACTATATGTCAACGATTCCATTAGAATATGTTAACATTTTATTTGAATATGAACAGGTACGATTAGGATTTCAACCAAAAAAAAAAAGTTTTAAAATATGCATGGACATCTAATACTGCCTCCAATAAAATTTCTGGGAATAGATGTTGTGAAATTAATAAAACCCTGAACCCCGTTACAATAATCCATCCTCCGCAATCCTTGTGGTGAATCTCGATACATCCATGAACAATCATCCATGACTTCTATCGAACCTCTATAAAATTATAATGATAACGTCTATTAATTAACTATGTTAGGTAAATAAATTTGCAAAATTATTGGTTTACCTCCAGATTATCCAACAAACTAATTAAAACTTCTTATAAATATTCATTATCAATGATCAACGTCCATACAAATTTATACATATAAATTTACGGAAATTATAATTCTGCAATAACATTGATAAAAATTAAAGCGGATCCGTTAAACAAGCTATTAATTATTTCGCAACAACAAATATAATTTGGTAATTCAACAAAGTTTTAACAATTTACTAACAAATATAATTTTACAAAATCTAAAACAAACCATAACAGGTACAAAATTATACATTCATACTACAAGTTTGTTTGAGAAATAACAATAAAACATGTACATTCACTAACAAAATACATATACTAAAAAAATAATAAAATTGACATTTAAATGTTAAAATTAAAAAAAGATGGATTTACTTATAAAAAATGATAAAATCCACAATAAATCAGAATACGAATGCTGTGACCACAAAACTTAAAAAAATTATGACTTGTATTGAGAATAGGGCAATTTTTTTGGGGAGTGGTTGTTTGCAGTTTGGGAGGGGAGAGTTGGGATGAGGAAGAAGAAGGAGAAATAGGGGAGGAGATGGTCGACAAAGTGGTTATATATTAGCTCTTACCGATGGAAACACTGACAGACTCATTCTGTCGGTGATTCTGTCGGTAAGTCTGATGGTGAATTGGTCACATCACTGTATAGAGATCCCGTTTTGAATCCCTCAGTAAGTCCGTCGGTAAAATCGTCAGCAAAAACTTCCACGTCATCAAACCGTTTTTTTTTTTCAAATTCTATATATTCTATCTGTAATTTAGTTGGTATATGCCAATGGAATGAATTCGTCGGTATATACTGACTAAATTACAGATGAAATAGTGGCCGTCGGTAATTATTACTGTAATTTACCGACAAAAGTATTCTGTCAGTAATTCTATTGGTTTTAGGTGAATTTCTGATAGTTAAATTTTTATCCTCTCATGTTTAGCGAGACGGTGAGCCTAAGATATTTGTAGGTTGATCGGTGATTTGTTCTATAAAATATTATCCGCAGATATAAATAAGATGGGTCCAGGATTCAACATTAAAGGTCTAAAATGAAGATTTAATATTTTACAGGGATTATTATGTACAAATATACTTGTGGATTTGATTCAAATATTTTACAAATATTCTCCGGAAATGATTCAAATCAATTTTTTAATAATGCATCTGTCTTGTTAAGGAATAAACGACAACGAAGAAATGCACCATCTTTCCCTCTCAGTATCAATCTTTCCATCGACTTTAAAGGACGCTTCGAAACTTTGTCGGAAGGTGAGTGTGAACGCAGCTAAATTTTCAGTCCTCCATTAAAGTTGAGTAATACTTTAAAAGGCGTGGTGTAGCTTTCCCCACAGCCTTTTTTTCTTTTTCCATTCCCCCACAGAATCTTTTTTCTTCCTGCATAGTTATTATTATATTATATCTGTTACGGATGTCAAGAGTTAGGAAAGTATTGTCGCTTCCCCCCACAGAACCTTGTTTTTTTTTTTCCACATAGTTAATTATTATATTATATCCGTTACAGATGTTGAGTTTGGGAAAGCACGGTAGTTTTTACATACTTTTTTTCTTTTTCCATTCCCCTACAGATCTTTTTTTTTTCCGCATAGTTATTATTATATTATATCCGTTACGGATGTCGAAAAGTGAAGATTGGTTTTTTTTTTTTTTTTTTTTAATTTATTTTTTTATCTTTCTTCTTCTTCTTTTTCCCTTTTTTTGTTTTTCCCCACGTTTTTTTCCCTTTTTTCTTGGATTTTACATGTTTTTTTTTCTTTTTTTTCCAAGATTATCTTCCTCTTTTTATTGTTTATTCTATTTTTTTGTTTTGGTATTTTTTAAAAATTATTTTTATCAATTTTTTTTAATATTGAAATAGTGGAAAATTTAGTTTTGTAATTTTTTTTAAAATTATTATTTATTATTATAATGTTTCCTTACATTGTTTTTTTTAATGAATTTTTTATATGAAAAAACAAAATATATGCCAATTGTAAGATATAATAAAATATCATCTCTAATTAAAAAAGAAACTAAAATATTAATATAATTTCTAAAAAATAAATTAACCCAGTTTCTCTAATATATATCTATTTGTCATCTGTCATAAACATAAATATGATAATGGCAATAAATAAATGAAGAAAACACGTTTTCCTATCACCAGTCAAGTGGATCAATTAAGTTGAACATAGATGCATTAGACTGGCTAGGGGATGATAGAAGTCTACACGTGATTTGATTGAATACACCCCATTTTCCAAATCAATTTGTCGACAACTTCACTTGATAATTCCACTTCAGAAACCTTATCAAATAGAGAATTAAAAACGATTATCCCTCTACCTCCTAGAGCTTTTCTCTATCTGAAGTTCCATATCCCAGAAAACTATCCCACACACCCATATTAGCTATTGAGGAGACTTTGTCTTCAGAAAGATTATAAATTCTAGGAAACCAGACAGTAAGATAAGAATTACCCAGCCACACATCATTCCAAAAGTTGGTATCATGACCATTCCCAACTAACACACAGACTTCTTGCTTAGCAATATCCTGAAGTCTCTCATCCTTTGGCACAAGCATTGAGAATCTTATGCCATATACTGTCCCTTGCATTAGCACTTTCTAAAGGGCAAATTTAAAGCTGCTTTTTTATTATGGATGCTGCAGATAACATCTTTCCATAGTCCTGTATCGAAGTTTCCATACCTTCAAGGCAGGAGACTTAGAGAGTGCCCACTGATCTCCCTCAGGTCAGCACTATCTCGTTTTGTTCTTTGAAAATTTACGTACGATGTTTTGGATTTGGTTTAAGCTCTTCAGACATTAGATGGTTTAATATATGTATAAGCATTCTATCCATAAAGTTTACCTTTTCCCTATAAAGGAGGGGCATGGTGTGTGCAGTTCCATTTTTGTTTTTCATTTTTTTTAAAGAACTAAACTAGGCCCGGTCTGGTTTTTTAATACAATTTAAGCAATTGCATATATAGGAAGATTGTTAACGAGTCAGAAGAAGACAAGTAGAGAAGGAGAAAATGTGTTATAGTGAAAGAGATCGATAGGTAAAGAGGGAGATGAAAGTTGAGTTATATGTTTGATAGAGAGGTTATCAGTAGACTGTAAAATGAAAGGAAAAACTTAAAACTCTAGATTGTAAATGGAATATTTTTAAAATTCCGAGTTAAAGCCTCGAAAAGGCAAAAACAATAACCAGGAGTTGGCCGAAACAAATACAATACATCGAAAAAATCAACATGAACCAAGCAAAAAGAGACCCTAGAAAACACAAATACTAGAATATACAATAATAAAAAATCCAGCCCTTAATATTTCAATACTTAACATTTAATTACTCACCACCTAATCGATGTTTTTAACTTCAAACGACACACAACCTTTTGGCACTAATTTGTTGTGATAAATAAATTAATAGCCTTTGTACATGTGATGCAACTGGATGGAATTTAGTAGATTGAAATGCATCATCCATAAAAAGAAATTGGATAACGTAACTTATTACTTGATTAGGAGGATTTCATGCATGGATTTAACATATGTTCCTTCTAGATCATGACTTTTTTTTTTTTTTAATGTTTCGATAATTTTATTGAAAAGTGGTTGCTAAGCATTTAGGAAAGGAATAAACAACTGATAATAAAAGTCTTTTTTTTTTGAGATAATCATCAGAATATATTAAAAAGATCATAAAATTAATAATCAAATTAAAATACATGAACATAAAAAAAAACAGGCTTAATAAAAAAAACTAATAAGCTACAACAAAAATAAAAAAACTATATAAGATTTCTTATTACACTACAATTTGATACCATCAAAAGATCTTAAAACATCATTTCTTCTATAAATAAAGTTTGAATTTAGAATATACAACCAAATAGAAACTCGATAAAAAATAATAAAAATACAATCAAACAAACTTAAAGTTCCCTATTAAAAAACAATAATATTGTTCCTCAACAGTATAAAATACCAAGATTTAAAAAATTGAAAATTAATTACTATGCATACAAACAAATTATATTAAATTTTTATATAAATTCACGTGTTAAGTGATAATTACTAAATCAATTGAGTGTACATTTTCAAAAGGAGTAATTATTTACAGTTTGGATATTTAAAACCATAAACAATTATTGATGAATGAAGAATTAATATCATAAAATTTACAAAATTTTCAAATCCAAAAAACTTCAATCCCACATTAAGAGATTGCACCGTAATAACGATCTAAATAGTTCTGTGAGCTAAATAGTTCTAACAGCTGTTTCATGTTTTCGAATTTTGGGGTTAAGAAATACTGGTGGGACAGTTGTTGCCTTACCCCATCAGCATGAACACTCCACTCATGCTTAACTTGGCCATTTTCTTAGAGAATTCTTCATGCATTTTGCCTTACCCCTCTCTCTTTGCATGGGTTTGATGATATAGGTTATCTTGCAAAATTCGAGGGAAACCAACTAAACATTTTCTAGCATGCATTTTTCTATAAATGTGATGTCTTAAATTTTGATGTTAATGTCACTGAACTTGTTATTGAATCGGAGGTTCAACTTGAGATTAATTACTACTAGTTAATTTGCCTACGTGTTGCTGCCTTTTTGAAATTATTTTATTGAATTCTATGGTAATTAAAACAAATATTCTAATAAAATCAAATGTTTCAAGAAATTGAAGAAAACATCCATTTCTCTGGTGAGAATTTCTCTTTCAATTCATGCATTTGTTTGAGAAAAAATGTCATTTTTATTAGTATCGCTCTTTTATAAATCAAAACATAAGTTAATTAAAATAAATATTCATAAAAAATTCAATGATTTAAATGAATAAGAAAAAAACATGTTCCTTTAATAAAAAAATATCATTCCTTATTCATTCATTCCTTATTCATTCATTTCTTTTTTGTTATGAAAAAACACATTTTGTTTTATTATAAGCATGAGTTTTTGAAATTAAAAAATATCATTATTTAGATGGTTTCAACTTTGAAAAAGTTGATAACACCTTAAATCCTTAAATAGAAGGTATGAATTTCAAAAAATCTTTATTTAAATTCTAAAACAACTTAAATTCTCCGTCCTTATTTTTTAAAATTATTTTGATATGATGATATCAAAAATAAATTTTAAAAAATTTATTATTTTAATATGTTTCAAAGCAAAAAACACTTTAAAAACAGTCGTTACTATTGTTTCAAACACCCTTAATGAGCTTAATTAATTACCGGTACGAATCATTTTTATTTGATGGCGTGAAATTTGATTATATACATTAAAAAAATCTAGCTAATTATTTAAGCTATTTAGTGTTATACCAAGTGAGAAATAGAGAGACAAGGATGATTTAAAGTGAGAGAGGGTAGAGAAGGAGAAAATGTGTTATAGTGAAAAAGTTTTGAAAATTTGTGATATTCAAAACCGAACTGTGTATACCTTCCATTCATTCTTGGTTTGTTTCAGCCAACCTGCAGACTGGAAAAGGATAGGTTTACTGCAAGTGCTTCAAACATGGAAAACGATATTGAACAGGCAAGAGCCTCAAATATGGAAGAGGATAAGGCAAGTGCTCCAAACAAGGGAAAAGATTTTGATGTGGGAAGTGCTTCAGGCATTGAGATGGTTACAAATCAAAAAATAAAGAGAGAAAAAGCTACAGATATTTTGGAAAAGCTGGATTCTGAGGAGAAACAAAGGTCCTTTAAACGGAACGGTTCCGAGTGCTGCATCTACAGGGTGCCCGAACCGCTTCGAAACGTAAATGGGAAAGCCTACTCTCCACTACTGATTTCAATAGGTCCTCTTAACCGCGAACATACTGAACGGGCCATGGAAAAGGAGAAACTGAAATATTTCAAAAAGCTTACTGAACGGGCTGGGATGGATAAGAAGAAAATTATTGATATTTTGATCAGCATTGAGAACCAAGAAAAGCGTCTCCGACACTGTTATTCAGAGAAATTCAAATTAATCGAGAGCCGTGATTTCGTAAAGATGATCCTGCTGGATGCTGTCTTCATCATTCAGTTTTTGTTGGAGTCAAAGGATCATGATTATAACGATCCTAAGAATTTTGAGCCCAGGATGACATTTGACGTCCGAGAAGACTTGATGCTACTTGAAAACCAACTACCATTCTTCGTTATTCAGGAAATATATGACCAGGTCAATCCCGCTAGCCAGGATGGTACAGCCACTCCTTTTCTTGATCTTGCCACATTACATTTTCGAAAGTACACGTTTTCACAAGGGGTACAAACCAGCTCGAGTGTGAAGGGAAGCAGGCATTTCACTGATTTACTAAGGAATTTGATGTTGAATGGAGCCTTCCAGCGAAGTTATAAGATTTATCCTATGAAGCTGAAATATAGTGCGGTCATGCTTCGCGAGGCTGGGGTGAAGTTTCAGGTCACCGAAGACAAATGCCCGGTCAACATAGAATTTGAGGAAGGAGTGTTGAAAATACCACAGTTGGAAGTTGATCACAGCTTCGAACGTCTTGTACGAAATATCATGGCTTTGGAGCAGTGCTGCTACCCGTCTGAAGCTTACGTATGCAGTTATATTAAGTTTATGGACAATCTTATCAACAGTGCAGAAGACGTGGGTTTGCTAGTCCGGAAGGGAATCATTCTCAACCGGCTAGGGGACGATGCTGCAGTTTCAAATATAATTAACCATTTTTGCGAAAATATTGGTGACAGTTACACTTGTTTTGGTGATATCTCTGAAAAGATAAATGGCCATTCCGAGAGCCGCTTTAACCGTATGAAAGCAACTCTGAAACTTGTATATTTCCCCAATATTTGGAGAGGTACGGCAACTGTTGCAGCAGCTATCCTGCTGATCCTCACTTTCATACAGACTATAGCTTCCGTAAAATCGGCATTCTAGGATTTTATCTTGTTTAGCTTTATTATTCCTACGTAATGATGAATTGGATTATTATTGTTAAAATTTGGGTGTGTAGTTCTGAAATAATAATATTGTCGGAACATCAAAACATAATTCAGATTAACGATTACAAATAAAATAAATTTGTAGTGTAATTTTGAAAATAAGATGGAACTAAAAGGAAATTTTATTTAATCTTCCTATAATATATTGAATTGGAAAAGAATGAGGGATTTGAATATAAAAAATTAAAGAAACAATAATTTTAAAAATAATAACTTGATCTGTAGTTAACTCAATTCAAAATTCTATATATCCATTCTTATAAATTTGTTGATCATCGAAATGAAATAAATATTCTTTCATGTAAAATAAATAAATTTGATATCCCTTAAAATTAAGAGAAATCGATGTGATTATGAATAACTTAATTAGACAAAACTCTTTAATCAATTTCTATTTATCAAAATATATGAATATATTAAAGATAAAAAATATAAAAGGCTAAAGAACCAACGAATTCAATATCAAGGATTTATAAAAAAGAAACATGCTCCCTAACTAGAAATAAACGTCCAGGCCACAAAAAAAAAATATAGACAACCAAGCAGAAAATGAGCTTGGGTAGATTAGGAACCTAATCAATAATAAGGTGCCTTACCTAACCAAAAGCAAAATAACAGTACCAGCTCACAAATCTCGAACAATGGGCCATGCTGCATCAAAGTAGGCATCAAGGGAACCTCAGCATTGAACATGCACAAACAAAGAACCAGCAGAGATGTAGCACACCATTCTAACAAGTCGAGAAGAGCAAAATCCTTAAACATTGCCAACATAATAGAGGCTTGACGACCAACATGGATGAAGCCAGTAGGGGCATCAAGCACAGAGAAACCGCAGCAGAAGAGAAATAAGACTGAGAAGAACAAAAAAGACAGCAGCAACAACACCATCCAAACCAAAAAAAGGCGCCATCACCAGTAGCAAAAGAGGATGAAACAACCCTTTGAAGATCACACCGAGAAGCAGATCCTGAGAACTGCCCAAAAGACAAAGGAAACAAAGCCAGTTAAAGCAGGAAGGCAGCCCCCAAATTAGAGATTAAAATGGTTTTTTTCATGGAAATGCAGAACCATGAAGAACATAACCTGCAATTTAGAAAAAAAAATGATACAAAATTGCAGGTATTATAAAAAATCCTCTTGTTTTGTTCTTCCCAAATTAAGTAAATCAGAATACCAAGTGAGACTATTCGCATTCTACCAACAGTATTGTTCCCGGTATAGTGGAGACCTCAAATGGCAATATTTATGGTCGACATTCGCTTGTTTATGCGAAGCCATGATTTCGTCATCCGCCATAAGAGAGAAGTCTAGTGGCAAGCAAAAAACAGATGGTTGTGGGATTCTTCTTCATCTCGGCAGAAAACACAACTAGGATCAGTTTGCAGGAACCGAAGCCTATCTCGGGTGTGAAGCTTCCCCATCACAGCCAACCACATCATAAAATTATATCTGGGCATAGACCAAGGCTCCTAGACCACCTTTGCCCAAGAAATTGGAGTACCTTTAAGCCGCAGGAAGTTATAAGCATTAGCTAGGAAAGGATGGTCTACACTACTCCAAGTTGTTAGAAAACGTGCTTATAACTGATGTTGGTGGAGTCATAAACATTGTTTAGTGGTTTGAAATATTTCAAACCTGTTCCTATTTCTTTGTTTTTAGTTATTTCTTTTGTTATCTACGATTGTGATCATGGCGTAATCTTAGGACCATGATGTTAGTGGGTTGTTATTAATCAAGCTTTAAATTGTAATGCTCCAGATGTTAATTGTATTCAGTTTTTCAGCTTCAAAATCTATTGCTCTCATTTTCTATTTTTTCTTAACTGCAGCAATACTCTGTTTCTTCTTTCTTTATTTTAAAACAACTACAATTGGTATCAGAGCTATCTTCTTATAGGGACCTGTGTGTGAGTTTGATACATCATGGAAGCTGAAGTTAGTTTCTCATCAATTGCTCCGCCGGTGTTTGATGGAGACAACTACCAGATTTGGGCAGTACGCATAGAGACATACTTGGACACTTTGGATCTTTGGAAAGTAGTGGAAAAAGACTATGAAATCCCTACACTTCCTAACAATCCCACCATGGCACAAATCAAAGCGCATAAGGAGAAGAAAATGAAGAAATCAAAGGCAAAAGCCTGTTTGTTTGCTGCAGTCTCATCCACCATCTTTACTCGTATCATGTCTCTGAAGTCAGCAAAGGAGATATGGGATTATCTCAAGACTGAATACGAAGGAGATGAAAGGATCCGAGGGATGCAAGTGCTGAACTTGGTACGTGATTTTGAGTTGCAGAAGATGAAAAACACTGAATCCATCAAAGAGTATTCTGACAGGTTGCTTAACATTGCTAGTCGAGTTAGACTACTTGGCTCATCTCTGCCAGAATCAAGGATTGTCCAAAAAATTCTTGTAACAATTCTTGAAAAATTTGAGGCAACAATTACATCCTTATAAAACATTAAGGATATGTCAAAAATCACTTTGTCAAAGATGTTGAATGCATTACAAGCACAGGAGCAAATAAAGGCTATGAGGCAGGAAGATGATGTTGAGTGAGCCTTATTTGTCAAGCACAAAGAGAATAGAAACTATAAAAAAATAAAGGTAAAGCCATCAAGGTTTAAATGGAGATTTTAAGGCCAATAACAACATGAGCAATACTGGAAACAAGAAGGGATCTTATCCTCTATGCCGACATTGTAATAGAAAATCTCATCTACATTTTAAATCTTGGAGAAGACTAGACACCAAGTGCAACAAATGCAATCAAATGGGGCATGAAGCTATTATTTGTAAGAGCAAAAATCAACAACATGGTGAAGAGGCATAAATTGTTGATCAAGAGGAGGAAGATCAACTATTCGTGGCTATATATTTCTTTGGCATTGAATCAAGTAAGAGTTGGCTTATTGATAGTGGCTGTACTAACCACATGACACATGACAAGGATCTATTCGGAGAACTAAGAAGCTCAGAAACATCGAAAGTTCAAATTGGAAATGGCGAGTACATAACCGTGGAAGGAAAGGGAACAATTGCAATTTCAACCTGTTCAGGTACAAAGTTCATTTATGATGTGTTGCATGTTCTTGAAATTGATCAAAACTTGTTTAGCGTTAGACAATTAATTGAAAAAGGTTATAAAGTTGTGTTCGAAGATAAAAGTTGCTTGATTAAAGATGTAGATGGCCATGATATTTTCAAAGTAAAAATGAGAGGAAAAAGCTTTGCTCTAAATCCATTGGAGATGGAGCAAATTGCTTTCCCAATCAAAGAAAATATCACAGAAGTTTGGCATAAAAGACCCAGGCACTATCATCATAAGGGGTTGTTGCAGATGAAATCTAAGATGATGGCAAATGATCTTTTAACACTTGATGATCACATTCCCAATTGCAAAGCATGTTAGTCTGGAAAGCAAAGCAGGAAAACATTTCCCAAAGTAACATAGAGAGCAACACAGAAGCTGTAATCGATTCATATGGACATTGCAGGGCCACAAAGAACGCCTTCTCTAATTGGTAGTCTCTATTATGTTGTATTCATTGATGATTTCTCCCGTATGTATTGGATTTTCTTTTTGAAGCACAAGTCAGAGGTGGCTCAAGTTTTCTGGAACTTTAAAGCCAGAGTTGAAAATGAGAGTGGCTGTAAAATTCAAAATCTTAGATCAGAAAATGGCAAGGAGTACACCTCTAACTCATTCAACAGTTTTTGTGAGGAGGCAGGCATTCAACATCAATTAACCGCTCCATACACTCCACAACAAAATTAAGTTAGTGAGAGACGGAACAAATTCATTTTGGAGATGACAAGATGTATGTTGCATGAGAAGAATCTACCAAAGAAGTTCTGGGCAGAAGCAACAAACACTCCTGTTTTTCTGCAAAACCGACTTCTAACTAGAGCTGTAAAGGATCAAACACCCTTTGAGGCATGGTATGGTTATAAACCATCTTTGAACTTCCTTAAAATATTTGGATGTTTGTGCTTCACTCTTGTTCCACCAATCAAAAGAGATAAACTAGATAAAAGAGCACTTCTAGGCATCTTCATTGTCTACAACTCGGTTGCAAAAGCTTATAAAGTTTTCCATCCATAAATTGGAAAAATTGTTATAAGCAGGGATGCGCACTTTATAGAGGATGAAAAGTGGAACTAGGATGATGCAAAGAAGATGAATTCAACCTCAAAAGAGCCAAAGATCAAGTTTTTTGGTTCGGACACAGAGGATTAAAATATGGAAGACTAGCAGAATGTCATGACAGATGACACTCCCATCAGAGGCACAAGACTACTTTCTGATGTTTATCAAAGATGCAACATTGTTGTGTGTGAACCTACAGATTTTGAAGAAGCCAAGATGGATCAAAATTGGATTGCTGCAATGAAGGAGGAGTTGTTCATGATTGAAAGGAACAAAACATGGGAGTTGCTTTATCGACCCCAAAACATAAAGGTAATCGGAGTCAAGTGGGTGTATAGAACTAAGCTTAATGTTGATGGCTAAATTAATAAGTATAAGGCCAGACTCGTGGTCAAAGGATATGCTCAAATATTCAATGTGGATTACTCAGATACCTTTACACTAGTTGCTAGACTCAACACTATCAGGCTCTTACTTGCTATTGCAGCTCAAGAGAATTGGAAGGTGTACCAGTTAGATGTCAAGTTAGTGTTTTTGAATGATTTTTTGCAGGAGGAGATTTATATAGAGCAACCAGAAGGCTATGTAAAAGAAGGAGAAGAAGACAAAGTTTGTCTTCTTAAGAAGGCTCTCTACAGATTGAAGCAAGCTCCAAGAGCTTGGTACAATAGAATTGATGAACATCTACAGAACTTAGGATTTGCTAAAAGCTTCTCTGAATCAACACTGTATGTCAAGCAAAATGGCGCTAACATTCTTATCATCTCATTGTATGTGGATGATCTACTTGTGACAGGAAACAACACAAGTCTTATGGAGAAGTTTAAGCAAGAAATGATGGAGGTTTTTGAGATGACAGATCTCGGTTTGATGACTTTCTTTCTTGGAATGGAAATTGTGTAGGATGAACATGAAGTTTTTATCTGTCAGAAGAAATATGCCAAGGAGATTCCAAAGAAGTTTAAACTTGAAGAACGCAAAGAAATGAGCACTCCTATGAACCAAAAGGAAAAGCTCTGTAAAGAAGATGGAACAGATAAGATTGATCTGACATATTTCAAAAGTCTAATTGGTTGCTTAATGTACCTCATAGCAACTCGGCTTGACATTTTGAATGTTGTAAGTATCTTGTCTTGGTTTATGCATTGTGCAAGTGAATTGCATCTCAAGGCTGCAAAAAGGGTGATTAGATATGTCAAAGACACATGTAATTTTGACATTAAATTCACGAGGAGCAAAGAGTTCAAGCTGGTTGGTTTCTCAAACAGTGATTGTGAAGGTTCCATTGATGATTTAAGGAGCACTTCAGGTTACTGTTTCACACTTGGTTATGGTGTTTTTTCATGGTGCTCGAAAAAACAAGAAATTGTAGCTCAATCCACTACTGAAGTAGAGTTTGTTGCTGCAACAGCTGCTGTTGATCAAGCTTTATGGCTGAGAAAAATTTTAATTGATCTTAACTTGGAGCAGAAGAAGAGCACTGAGATTCTTGTTGACAACTATCATAACCCATTTTTAAGGCTCCCGCACAAAAAAGAAGAAAATACAAATAAATAAATATAAAATAATATATGTTCAAAAAAAATAAAAAATTAAGAATAGTGAGAAAAGGATGCCAAAACACCCTAAAAATGGTCAAAATTGGTTGCGGAGGTTCAAAATTACAAAAATTAAATTTTGATAGTATTTTGTTGATTGGTGAGAGCCTTGTTGACAAAAAAAACTTCAATTTGAGAAAGAAAAGTCCAAAATCAGATGTTTATGGACTCAATTAGATTTTATTGAAGGTCTAATTGACTTTATGGAGAGTTTGATTGCAAGAAAATTTGATTTTGGAGTCAATTTGGGCTTTAATTGGAAGAAATTAGAGTTCTGAGGTCAAAATATAATTTGTAAGAGTTAATTTGGTTAAATCAGGGGCTTAATTGCATAAATATTGAAGTTTGATGGCCAATTAGGGACTTAATTGAATAAATCTGAAACTAAGGACCAAATTGGAAAAGGCGCGTAAATAGAAGGGCTGTAATTAAAATCAGATCAGGGGTCAAATTGAAAAAATTAGAAGTTTATTGCTCAATTGAGGGTCAAATTGCACTAATTCAAGACCAAGGATCAAAGTGAAAAAGGCGGCCAACTTTAGAGCCGCTATTTGATTTTTGACAAATATGCAATTGCATTGTTTTTTAAATCAAAATTGCAATTGAGGACTTGATTGAACAAATCACAAATTGAGGATCAATGTGAACTCTGACATGTTTTTGCCGCCTTTTCCTTTTAAATGAAACAACGCGTTTTGTCCAAAATGGTGCCGTTTTGAAGGCATTATGGGTCTTCTTCTTCCCCTGGACACGCGAAGCAGGGGAAGAAGAAGATTTTTCTTCCTCTGTCACCGACTCCCACTCTCTCTTAAACCTCAAAAAGGCGCCGACTTAACCAATGGCCTACCACCCTCCAGCTGGCACCCCCCATCTACCCTGCCCTGTCCCTTGACTGGACAGAGGTAGGGCATTTTCACTGCCTTTTTCTGCCTATAAATACAGAGGCAGAGAAGAGGCACAAATGGAGAAAAAAAAAGGAGAGAAATAGAATGAGAGAGAGAGAACACAACAGAGGGGAAAGGGAAGAGAAAAGAGAAGAGAAAGAAGAGAAAAGAGGAGAAGGGGGGGAAAACCGTCGGCCAGCGTGCCTCCACCGCTAGCAGCATCGCCTTGACACCACCGCAGGTAACCTCCCGCTACCCCATCTCTTTCTCCTTTTGCTCAGCCGCTATCTGCATTTTCATGCAGAACGTGAATTAATTCACATTCTGTAGCAAATGGAGGGCTAGTTACTGTGCTTAGACATAGTAACCAACCCATTTGGTTTTGGGTCGGGTCTGGCCCAGCCCACTGATATGGGCCGGGTCCGGCCCATTCAAAAAACATTTAAGATTTTGTTTTTTTTTTTTCAGAATTTTACAATTTTCCAGCATAGTTTCTTTTATCCATTTTGGTTAATATCGGTATGTATTTTATGTCGCAAAAATATAAATCCAGTATTAAAATACCTGGTTTTCGTCAAAAAACTTCCAAAAATACAAAAAAATTTGAAAAAGAAAAAAATATTTTTGTGTATACGGCCAAGTGTTTCAAAGCTAAAAAATCATATTGTGTTTTTCATACATCAAAAAACAAAGTTTTAGCATGCATTTTGGTTTTAATAATCAGTTTATTAAAGTCAAGAGAACATTGGCCAAAATTTCAAAAACAACAAAAAATTTATTGTTTTGTTTTAGTATCAGAGATTATGAATTTATACGTAAAATGTATTCCCGATATTAAAAAGGTATTTTCTTTTAACTACTTAGAACAATTAGGTTTTTTACCTAATAAGGATCTCGTTACAGAGGAGGACTTTTCTTAAACCGTAAACAGATCGACAATTAGAAATCACAACAAGACTTTAGATTTTATCAGACAAAGCAACGCAGCTTACCTTAGTTAGGGCGTAGTTGGGGTGCTAATACCTTCCCTTTACGCAACCAGTCCCCGTACCCGATCTCTAAGACTAGTTAGGGTTCCAGGTGACCAGAATACGAGGTGGCGACTTTCAGTCCATATTTTAGTGATAAGAGACAAGAATTCCTTGTCTCTCCATACTCGCCAGGGATATCATTACATTGTTTCCTTGAGGGTGGACGATCACTACGACGCCGCACACGTTCGACAACAACCAAGCTGCTATTGCTATCTCTCATAATCCTGTATTTCATGGCAAAACTAAGCATTTCAACATTAAGTTGTTCTTCTCAAGGGAAGTACAAAAAGATGGAGCTATTGTTCTTGTCTATTGCAAAAGAGAACATCAGGTTGCAGACATTTTCACCAAGCCTCTGCCAGTTAGCAAGTTTGAATTTCTGAAGACAAAACTTGGAGTTTGCAGTTACTAAAGCAAGGAGGAGTGTAAGAAAACGTGCTTAGAACTGCTGTTGTTGGAGTCATAAACATTGTTTAGTGGTTTGAAATATTTCATACTTGTTCCTATTTCTTTGTTTTCAGTTATTTCTTTTGTTATCCATGATTGTGATCATGGCGTAATTTTAGGACCATGATGTTAGTGGGTTGTTATTAATCAAGCTTTAAATTGTAATGCTTCAGACGTTAATTGTATTCAGTTTTTCAGCTTCAAAATATATTGCTCTCATTTTCTATTTTTTCTTAACTGCAGCAATACTTTGTTTCTTATTTCTTTATTTTAAAACAACTACACCAGTATACAGCAATGCAATAGCTTGATGCTGGCCTCCACAGTGTGCTATAAGTTGATCTTTGAATGAGATGATAGATTTTCATAATGGCGAGGAAGTTTGCTGAGGGAAAGCATCCCAAATGGAGAGATTAGAGAGATAATAATAATGAATCCACTGAATCCAAATGGAATTGGTTTTGAGGTGGATGTTCCACAGCTACTCAGCAATGAAGCTTTTGTTATGTGCTTTAATCTCAAACAGACCTAGGCCCCCTTCATTTTTAGGTAAACAGACTGTTCTCCAAGCAACCAAAGCTGATTTACTCTTCAGAATATCACCTGTCCATAGTAAAGTTTGGCAGATGCTAACTATCTGTGTGATTACAAGCTCTGGAATGGGAAAAATGCTCAGCCGAAGTGCACCATGCCATAAAGAACCGATCGGATCAACTCAACCCTCCCAACATAACTACGATGTTTCCCCATCCAATACTGAACTGCTGATTCTAGTTTCTGGAGAAGAGGAGTGAATTTACTAGAAGCCTGTGAGGACTGAGAGGGACTCCAAGATATCGAAATGGAAAGCTGCCTTCAACAAACCCTGTATTCTCAAGAATGACTTGCTGGAGCCTCTCACCAACCCCTCCAAAGTAAATAGAAGATTTATCAACATTAATGGACAAGCCAGAGATTTTCCCAAAGATTAATAGCTGCTGAAACAAACAAGAAACTGATTGCCTATCTCCTCGAGAGAGAAGAATAACATCATCGGCAAAAGCAAGGTGACCGATGCCATGGACTCTACACTTCGGGTGGAAATGAAAACCAGGACTCATAGAAGCCCTTTGCAGTATCCTTGAGAAGTACTCCATGCAGGTGACAAAGAGATAAGGGGAGACGGGATCACCTTGACGTACCCCATTCTTCCCGGGAAAAAAACCCATAGATGCTACCATTGACAACAATAGAGAAGGAAGCAGTCTCCACACACCGCATAATTAAATGAACAAAGCGGCTTGGAAATCCAAAAGACAACATGAGCTGTCTTAGGAAGGGCCATTGAACTGAGTCGGAAGCTTTTTATGTCTATTTTCAGCAGACATCTAGGGGAAGCTCGCTTTCTCCCATATTGACGAAGAAGCTCTTGAAGTAGATGAATGTTATGTTGAAAGTTAAGCTGGTTACTTGTCTTTAAAGCTTCAGAAGTAAATCCTGAAGTTATAACGAGAAGAAAGAAGAATGAAGTAATGGAAGAAGTTTCTGTTTGAAGCAGTTACAGCAGTTAAAAAAAACAGTTAAAGCAGTTTTTTTGTTAATTTCTGTTACAAACCGATTCTTATATGTGTAAGAATCGCAGCCCTCAATTGATGAAAGGTTGAGATGAATTGATTCCTAAAATCTAGGAGTCTGTTATTAATTACATGTAACATGTATAAAAGCAGGATTCCTGCATTGAAAAATAGAATAACAGAATACAAGAACTTCTTCTCATCCTCTCTTAAAAACCTTCTCTACAAACTCTGCTAAAGAGAACTGGAAATCAAATATGGTATCAGAGCTTTAAATTGATTCCTAAGAGGGGCGTAAACTGTGAAAACAGATTGATTAAACTGTTGATTACTCAAAAATGGTAGGATCAAGCTCTACTGAAGGAGATTTAAGAACTCCACAATTCAATGGCACAAACTATGATTTTTGGGCTGTAAAGATGGAGACAATCCTCATAGCATTTGATCTATGGGACGTAATAGAAGGTGGAATACAATCTCATTAATCACCTGAGGTTGCAACTAGATCAGGCGATGAAGAGAGTGAAGCAGAGCAAACTACATTGTAAACATCCACCATCTCCAGAGAAAACAAAATCAAGAATGCAAAGGCATTAAGCCTCATACAAGGAGCATTATCGGATGACCTTTTCCCACGCATAAGAAACGAGAAGACTGCAAAAGGAGCTTGGGACATTTTGAGTAGAGAATTCAGAGGAGATAAAAAGGTTAGAGCTGTGAAACTTCAAGCAATTAGAGCAGATTTTGAATACATGAGAATGTCAAAAGGTGAAAGTTTAGATGGTTATCTAGCAAAATTCTTTGCAACTGTGAATAATCTGAAATCATTAGGAGCAGATGTATCAGAAACCAGAATTATGCAAAAATTGCTGATGAGTTTAAGTAGAAGATATAAGTCCATTGTGTCTATCATTGAAGAGACACGAGACCTTGATGTTCTAAGAGCAGAAGAGGTCATTGCGTCTGTCAAAGTATATGATAAGAGGGAGGATTTGCATGATGAAAGGGACAAGTTAACAGGAACAGAAAAAGCCTTTAGCAGTTTAAAGGTTGGAGGCAATCAAGTCTACAGCTCACATAAGGGCTTCCAAGGCAGATCTACTCAAAAATGGCAATCACAAGACAGGAGGGGATCAAATTGGACTCCAAACAGAAACCTGAACAGCTATAACAACACAAGCTGGAATAACAATACTGGGGGGACCAGTCAAGTAGGTGTGAAACCACAGTGTCAGGTATGCCAGAAGCATCATTTTGGATTGTGCATGCATAAAGGAAAACCAAGATGTGGAAGATGCAATCGATTTGGCCATATTGCAAAGGACTGTGATAGTCACAGTCACAAACAATTAGCCAACTATGCAAAGAAAGAAGGAGTAACCACAGGAACTATGTTCTATGCTTGTCATTCTGCAAGTCTGCAAGATAGAAATATATGGTTTGTGGACAGTGCTTGCAGCAACCATATGACATCTCAAGAATTTGAATTAATCAACATTGATAGAACTGTAACCTGCAAAGTAAAGATGGGCTTTGGAGACCTAGTGCAAGCAACTGGAAAAGGCACACTGGTGGTGAATACTCAGCATGGAAAGAGATACATACAAGAGGTGCTGCTTGTTCCAGGATTGGATGAAAACCTATTAAGTGTAGGCCAGATGATGGAGCATGGTTATTATATCCTGTTTGGAGGTAACAAAGCAATGATATTTGATGATGAAAGCCTCAATAATATTGTAGCAATAGTGACCATGGGAGGAAATCGATGCTTTCCCCTTTCACTTGAGTCTATGACACCTGCAGCAAGGAAAGCATCAGTGATTGAAGATTCCTGGATATGGCATAGAAGACTGGGACACTTGAACTTTGCTAGCATGAAAAAGATGCAGCAGAAGGAGATGGTATGTGGACTGCCTGTATTGACAGAAGTGGAAGATGTGTGTGCAGGTTGTGCTTCAGGAAAACATCACAGGGAGAAATTCAACAAAGAACAAACGTGGAGAGCAAGCTATCCACTGGAGCTGATACACACAGACCTGTGTGGACCAATGCAGAATGAATCAGCTGAGGGGAACAGATACTTCATCGCATTCATTGACGACTACTCAAGAATGTGCTGGGTATACTTCCTCCTAAATAAATCTGAGACACTTAATGTGTTTAAGAAATTTAAAGCTCTTGTTGAATTGCAAAGTGGGTATAAATTGAAGAAGTTGAGGAGTGACAGAGGTGGTGAATATACCTCAAATGAGTTTCAAGAATTATGTGTGAAACAAGGAATAGAGAGGCAGCTGACAATTGCATACTCTCCTCAACAGAATGGAGTTGCAGAGAGGAGAAACAGGACAATCTGTGAGATGGCAAGGTCCATGCTGATAGAGAAAGAAATGCCAGTAAGATTCTGGGCAGAAGCTGTGAGTACAGCCGTTTATCTTCAAAACAGATGTTATACAACATCAGTTATTGAAAAAACACCATTTGAAGCCTTCACAGGAAGAAAGCCAGGAGTCAAGCACCTGAAAGTGTTCGGATGTTTATGCTACACACATATCCCATCATCCTTAAGGCAGAAATGGGATAGCAAAGCTGGAAAAGGAGTCTTTGTTGGATATGGCAGTTGTGAAAAGGGATATAGAGTGTATGATCTGAAATCTGAGAAGATTGTACTCTCAAGAAGTGTGATCTTCAGTGAGGACAAGTCATGGAATTGGGGAAGAAATCAGATGAATCAAATGCAAATGCCTCTCAACCTTGAAGGAGATGAAGCTGAAGGTGAAAATCCTAAAGAACATTCTGCTGCAATTCAACCCGTTAATGTTGAATGTTCTTATCCAGACTCTATCGTTGAAGAGTTAGTTGAGAATACTGACAGTGATAACAGTCAACAATCAACACCTAGCTCTACTCCAGTAAAGTTAAAATCCTTGGAAGATATATATGCTAGGTGTCACATGTGCATCATAGAACTTGAGAACTATCAAGAAGCAGCTGGAGATAAAGCCTGGCAGGAGGCTATGAAGGAAGAACTGGAAATGATAGAGAAGAACAATACTTGGGAATTGGTGGAGAGACCGACTGATAAACCTGTGATAGGAGTGAAATGGGTGTACAAAACCAAGCTTCATCTTGATGGAACAGCACAGAAACACAAGGCTCATCTTGTAGCAAAAGGATATGCACAGAAATCTGGAATTGATTACAATGAAACTTTTGCACCAGTAGCAAGGCTGGAGACAATCCGGACTCTCATTGCACTTGCAGCACAGTAGGGATGGAAGTTGTTTCAACTGGATGTCAAGTCAGCATTCCTAAATGGTGTGCTTGAAGAAGATGTATATGTAGAGCAGCCTGAGGGGTTTGAAGTAAAGAATGCAGGACACAAAATCTACAAACTCAGGAAGGCTTTATATGGATTAAAGCAGGCACCAAGGGCCTGGTACAGTGAGATTGATGCGTACCTCTCCATGTGTAAATTCAAAAGGAGCACAAGTGAAGCTACTCTGTATACAAGGTCAGATCGTGAAGGTAATTTGATCATTGTCTCAATCTATGTGGATGACATTGTATATACTGGTAGTAGTGAGAGGATGCTGAGTGAGTTCAAAAGAGAAATGATGCAGAGATATGAGATGACTGATCTTGGACTTCTTCACCATTTTCTTGGCATGGGAATACTGCAAACCAATCAAGGAGTATTCATTCATCAAAGCAAGTATGCCAAATCATTGCTTAACAAGTTTGGACTTGAAGACTGCAAACCAGTCTCTACCCCTTTGGCCACTAGTGAGAAATTGAAGAAGGTGGATGGGAGTGAGTTGGCTGATGAAGGTCTCTACAGAAAAATAGTAGGAAGTTTACTATATTTGACAACAACAAGACCTGATCTGATGTATGCTACCAGTTTGCTGTCACGGTTCATGAATGGACCTACCAAAATTCATATGGGAGCTGCAAAAAGAGTTTTAAGATATGTGCAAGGAACTCTCAGCTATGGCATTGAATATGTGAGAGACCAGTCAACAACTCTTATTGGATTTTGTGATGCAGATTGGGCAGGAAGTGAAGATGACAGCAGGAGCACCTCTGGTTATGCATTCAGTTTTGGAAGTGGAGCATTCTCTTGGGCCTTTATGAAACAGAACACAGTGGCATTATCAACTGCAGAAGCTGAGTATGTCTCAGCATCTGAAGCAACAGCTCAGGCAATTTGGCTAAGATTTGTTCTTGATGATTTTGGTGAAATGCAAGCTGAAGCAACACCTTTGTTCTGTGATAACATGTCAGCAATTTCAATGGCCAAGAATCCTGTTTTTCATCAAAGAACAAGACACATAAACAGGAAGTATCATTTCATAAGAGAAGCTCTGCAAGAGGGAGTGATAAATATGAAATTCTGCAGAAGTGAAGAGCAACTTGCAGACATCTTCACGAAAGCATTGCCCAAAGACAGATTCAAGCAACTAAGATTGAATCTTGGAGTTAAACCAGTAAGCAGCTTAGGAGAGGCTGTTGAAAGTTAAGCTGGTTACTTGTCTTTAAAGCTTCAGAAGTAAATCCTGAAGTTATAACGAGAAGAAAGAAGAATGAAGTAATGGAAGAAGTTTCTGTTTGAAGCGATTCAGCATTAAAAAAAGAGATTAAAAGCGATTATAGCAGTTTTTTTGTTAATTTCTGTTACAAACCGATTCTTACATGTGTAAGAATCGCAGCCCTCAATTGATGAAAGGTTGAGATGAATTGATTCCTAAAATCTAGGAGTCTGTTATTAATTACATATAACGTGTATAAAAGCAGGATTCCTGCATTGAAAAGATAATAGAATACAAGAACTTCTTCTCATCCTCTCTTAAAAACCTTCTCTACAAACTCTGCTAAAGAGAACTGGAAATCAAATATGTTATCAGCTATCATTCTACCACCCAGGAAAGCATTTTGCACTGGACTCACGATACCTGCAAGCGCAGCAGCTAACCTTGTGGAGAGAATCTTGGAGATAACCTTATAGATCACATTGCAGCAAGAAATTGGCCTGAAATCAGTAGCTGACGACACATGAGCTGATTTGGGAATGAGTGCAATAATGGAGTGATTTATCTGCCTGAGAAGATCCCCTGTGGTAAAGAAATCTCGAATATCAAGGCAAAAATCACCACCCACTATGTCCAGTATCAATGCAAGGGCCAGACCGAGAGACCTCTACATCCAAGGGAAGGGTGTCCTTTGAAGTGCCAAGCAGCTCCTTGAAAAAATTAACGAAAGCATCCCCAACTTCGTCAACTGAGGTACACAGTTTACCATTGCTGAGCTGGATAGCAGGGATAAAATTCTTTTGATGCTTATGACTCATAAGAGCATGAAAGAAAGAGGTGCCTTTATCACTCTCCTTGAAGAAATTCCATTTGAGCTTTTGAGCAAAGAACATTCACTTGGCTAATTTGAGAGTGAGTAATTTCTGACGCAGCTGAGCATCCAAAGCTTGATACTGAAGATTATCCTTGTCATTGTGGAGGGCAGTTTGAAGAGCTTTTAAAGCAATTTCTGCTCTAGTAACTCTCTCTGATATGTGGCTGAAATGAGCCCACATGTTAAAAAATTTAAAACACATCTTACCCTTTGCATGGTGTGACTCCAAACGAATGATGGCTAGAGAATGATCTGAAAAGGCTCCAGGATTGCCAAAATGCACATGCACCTGGGAATGGGACAAAGACCAGGAAGAGTTGGCAAGGACTCTGTCAAGTTTACTCCAAACACTGCCGTTAGACCAGGTGAATTGACAGCCAGTATAATTCAAATTAGCTAGATCATGATCTGAACAGCAAGATCTGAAATCTGTAGTTTCACAAGTGGAGACAGCTGCACCATTGTGCTTGTCCTCTAGGGAGAGAATGGAGTTAAAATCTCCCATAATAAGCCAGAGGCCGTTGGGACACCATGCGCCTTGCTACAATGGTATTTATAACATATGCAAAAGTAGCATAGAAACTGAATTGATGAATTAAACTATAAATCAAAAGATGGATACCTTGAGCCGAGAATTCAAGCAGATGAACCCTGACAGAAGAGGGATTCCAAAAGACCACAATTCTAGCATTGGTGGCCCAATTAAAAAAAAAAATTCCTTTTCAAAAATTGTAATTTTTTCCGTGTTTTTCTACTAAATTTTGCTTAGTATTTGGTTGGTATTTTTATACCGAAAATTTACAAATCTGGTATTAAAATACCCAGTTCTCATATATATATATATATATGTGTGTGTGTGTGTGTGTTTTAGCATGCATTTTGGCTTTAATAACCAGTTTATTAAAGTTATGAGAATTTGATCAATATTTCAAAAATTCAAAAAAAAATATTTTGTGTTGTTTTGGTATCAGGGATTTCAAATTTATACGTAAAACGTATTCCCAATATTAAAAAGGTATTTCTTTTGATGACATAGAACAGTTAGGTTTTTACCTAATAAGATAAGGAACTCCTTACAGAGGAGGGTTTTTTTTAAACTATAGATAGATCGACAATTAGAAGTCACAACAAGACCTTAGATTTTATTACACAACAAAACAATGCAACTTACCTTAGTTAGGGAATAGTTGGGGTGCTAATACCTTCCCTTTACGCAACCAGTCTCCGTAGCCGATCTTTGAGACAAGTTAGGGTCCCTAGTGACCAAAATATTAGGTGGCGACTCCCATTCAAATTTTCCACTAATAAAAGACAAGAATTTATTATCTCTCCATATTTGCTAGATAGACCTATACATTTGCCTGAGTGGTGGACGATCGTCGCGACGCCGCATACGTGCGACAAAATGGCGATTCAACTAGGGATCTTGTGGACTAGCTTTGGTTTTTTTTTCTTCTGATTATTGTGTTTTATTGTTTGGTTTGTGTCATTGTTTATATGTATTTCTTCATTTGCTCATACACTTTAATTTCATACATATTTGTTTGCATTGTAAAATTGCTTCATGCATCATTTGCATTTTTGTACTAGTTATATTGAAAACTCTAGGTTAAATGGGTGACTAACAGCTTACCTTACGACTTTTAGTCAAGATTTAAGTTTGTGTAAACCTGAACTCTTCGTCGAGTGCTTAGACTGGTAATTCTTGGTGCACATGCCATCCCATTACCTACTGAGCCTCCACATTGCCTTTACAAGGGCGATCACTGGGACAACAAGAGACCCTTTTGAGACCAGGTAGCAAGCCATCCATCATGTAATGGCCCAAACCTAATCTTAGAGTATAAACTCTCTACAAGACATGTATATACATTGGCATCGTACATATACATCCAATCATTGTAAATAACATGCATACATACCACAGGTTGAAATATAGGTCCCCTATGAGTCTACAACATCCGACTTAGAGCGAGAAGCATGGAAGGTGAAGAGCGTGCTCACTGTGATACCCATTTTCAAGATAAGTTGGAGTTTCTGAAGACAGGCGTGGCTTGCCTCACTAGCTTACCAGAGTAAACACTGAGAAATACCTCTAGTGAAGGTCCTTCTAACCGACCGATCACCTTTAATCAGGCTCCTACTACAGTTCAACCTGAAGAAAGAATGAGCGAACATGGTTAAAGCCTTAACAAAATCCAACATTTGTGCAGTCAGCAACACCTGCACCAGCTTCGACAGTCATGGAGGCATCTGCTAACGAGTCCCACAAGGCCAAGTCATCTGATAGCATTGATTAAGATAAGATAGAGGCGTTGGAAGCCAGAATCAAATTCATTGAAGAAGGTCAACTATATTAAAGATGGCTACAGGGGTAGGAAAAACTCTTCCCAAAACTATCACACTCCATCCCAAATTGCCAACATAAAAAAATCTGAACCACAAAACTTTCAAAAAAAAAGCTAAAATGGAAATTACCAAAGGATCCAAGAACAACTACCTCCATTACGGCTACCCTTGAATGAGATGTATCAGAAGCTATTAAGCATCAGACATATAACTCCCAAACCTCTGGCACCTTTATAGCCCCATTACCTTGGTTGGTATAAGCTAGAGCTCACTTGCGAATACCATGCTGGTGTTGCCAGACATGACATTCATACTTGCAACACCTTCAAGAGAAAGCTTCTGCAATTAATCAAGGCAGAGTGGATAGAATTGGAAGACACCCCTAATATGAACACGACATCGCTGCCTAATCCTGCTTAAAGCACATTAGCATGAAATGTTTAG
Organism: Populus deltoides; assembly: GCA_015852605.2. NCBI lineage: Eukaryota > Viridiplantae > Streptophyta > Magnoliopsida > Malpighiales > Salicaceae > Populus > Populus deltoides. The sequence continues at coordinate 15,416,843 of CM027586.2, read as the reverse complement.
GGAACTGGAACGCATCAATGGTCCAGCATGGGTGTGGAAATGATAGCATGAATTTTGAAGGACATAAATTTTGACCATAGTGCTGTTCTACACTGCCTTTGAGTCCATCTATATAGAACTTTTAAGGAAGAGGCTAGTTTAAGAACAGATTCGCCAAAATAGAGGAATGAAGCCTGCCTTATTATTGCCTTTTATTTAATGCTTCACGCCTATTTTGGTCTTAGTGGTGATTTGGCTCATAATTCCACAAGACTTCCTCTGTTAAAAGTGCCTTCCTTGTTAAATAAAATCCTGTGTTTTCTTGTGTTTATATCACTCCCTTTTGTTCTTATTACATGTAAATAACATTTTGAGCACAACTTCTGCTCACAAAATTACAACATAAAGAATCCTTCAGTGTTTTCCTTTTTCTTCCAAAAACTATACATGTTTTCATATGTTTTCAAAGATTTATCTTTTTAGACCTCCAAACTAAGTACAAGAACAGAAATCGTGTTGGTATTTGTCCAAAACAAATGTATTTTAAAAATTAAAGTGATGCCTTAGAAAGGTAAACATATACCTAGAAAACTTGAAAGAAAAGGACAAAACAAAAACAAAGACAAAAAACCCATGAAGTGACTCAAAAGCTGAGTTTTATTTGAATGAATAAATCACTTTGCATACATGCTGTTGCTACCTAATTTTTGACCCATGTTTTGATAAATTTTTCAAAAAAATAAAAAAATAAAAAAATATGGGTTTACATGTGGCGATAACATAGAGCATCATGGCTAATATCAAGGAAGCAATATGTCAAGGAGATAATTATTGAATCATATATAATTATTGCAAAATAAAATACCATAGATATATGATTTGATTCGTGCTCGTTATAGAAAATAATCAATGCAATATAAAATACCATATATATAGGATTTGTTGGTGCTGATTATAGAAAATAATCTCTGCAATAATTAGTGCAATATTTCATTGAATAACACATGTAGAGATTTATATATAAATGAACCCTCAATCATAGAGAGGGGGGGAGAAAAAATATTCAGAAAAGGGCAATTTTTCAGAAAAAGGGAGCTAAAAAAAAACCCTAAAGATAAAAAAACCCTAAACCCGTTTTCTCTCTTGGAGCTTTTCCTTCCCCTCTTAGCTAACTAGAGTTCCCCTGACACTCTTTTTGCCCTGCCACCAGCCAAACAAACCAAGAGCTAAGCTCCAAACCACAGCAGCCGCACACTCTTCCCTCCATCTCCCCGATCGCAACTCCCTTTTACTGCCTTCATACACTGTCCCCTCTCTCTCAGAATCTTCAGGACTCTTTTAAGAAAAAAAAAACATCACCGTAACTTCCAAAGCAAAGCAAAGACAGTAACTGCAAATTGCTTCGAACGCACAGCATTTGACACGTCAGAACACCCTCCTCTCCTGCATAATTCCATCTCTTCGTTTCACTATTCTTGAGCTACTACGAGAAGCGTGTTGCTTGCTGGACATTGTGATGTGGATTTGGTTTATTTTGGAGGCTGAAGGATTCGCAGCTGTCATATAAAGACGATCCTTGTGCTGATCATGAGATGCCTTTTCTTTGGAAAAGATGGTCTTAATCTACATGTGGTTCTGGGCATGATCATAGCCGTAGTTGGGATGATTTGGCATGGCAACGCCTCGTCTAAACCTGGAGGATAAATTAAGCATACAAGGGGAAAATGAGACGTGAGCAGCAACCAGTCGTCGCCCACTTCGCCTCCAACCGCTGCCTCTTGAAATAGGTTTTTAAAGCGCCCTAGATTTCTAAATTTTTGTCCCTCCCCCTTGCGATTTATGAGTCGCAAACTCTTGAAATACTAAGGGAAAAATGAGCTTTGAAAGCACATGGAATCTCCTTGGATTTCTATCTTAATAAATTTAGTTTGAATCAAACCTAGGAAAACTGATGGGATTAGAAAACACCAACACCATAGCAATTATAAGCCAAACCAAGTACCAAGCAGCTTATCTTAGGTAGGGCGTACTAGGGGTGATAATACCTTCCCTTTACCCAACCAATCCCTTGCCTTAGAATCTCTGAAAGACTAGTCAAGGTTCCTAGTGACCATAATACTAGGTGGCGACTCCCTTTTACATAAAACAAAAGACCCCGAACCCGAAACCAATCGAGGATCGCCGCGATGCCGCGCTTCGCTTACGAGGGTGCGACAGAATGGCGACTCCACTGGGGACCCTAGGACTAAGCTTGGTAATTTGTTTGTTTATGCTATGTATTGTTGGTTTTTGTTTTTTGTTTTTTTTTATGAATGATACTTTGTTTAAAAGCTTTAGCATGCATCTTTACATTCTGTCATACATGATATAGTCATTCGTCACTTTATTATTATTATCTTTTTTAGGGCACACACATTAAATTTTAAGTTACGTGGGGGACTAGCAGCTTGCCTTATGACTTGAGTCAAGGTTTAAGTTTGTGTAAACCCCAACTCTTTGCTAAATGTTTAGACTGATAGTGATTGGTACATGTGCCATCCCACTATCTGCTGAACCCCCATATTGCCTTTACGAGGGTGATCACTGGGACATCAAGAGACCTTTTTTAGAGACCAAGTAGTAAACCTACCCTATGTCTCACGTAAAGGAACTAGAACCTATCCTTAGGGTGTATGCTCCATAATATCTTTTACATCAAAACAAGTCTAACCCTAAGGCACTTGTGAACGAAATGGCCACCATTGCTAAATTTTCCATCATAGAATATGGAAAATTTTGAACTGTCACAATTGACTGAAGGAGACTGCCTTAGAAGCGATGCTAAGAAGCTATCACCAATCAAGAACCTAAATTGCATTATGAACAAGTTAACAACTCACTTTCAGAATGTGGATAAGGATGCATTTTTTAGGAAATATGGATGTTTGGTGGAAATTACGAGGGTAGAAGTTTTAAGCCCAGTTGTGCGAGCCTTACACTACTAGAAAACCGGAGAAAAGCAACGGAATTACCGACGGAAATATTTCGTCGGTAATGTATACCGACGGAAATAATTCCATCTCAAAATCCGTTGGTATATACCGACAGATTTATTCCAACGGTTTTGCCGACGGAGTATACAGTTCGTCTGGAAATACACAACGGCATGGTGACGTCAGGCGATTTTACCGACGGGCATTACCGAGGGATTCAAACTGAGATAGCCGTACAGTGACGTGGCGCTTTCACCGACGGCATCACCGACGGAATCACCGACGGACGTATTCCGTCGGTGATTCCGTCGGAAAAAACCTTTATATACCCTCATCTGCCGACACTCTCTTCCTCTGTTTCTCCTTCTTCTTCTTTCTCATCCCACCTCTCCCCTCCCAAACTGCAGCCAAACACCCATCCCAAACTCTCCACTATTCTCAACACGAGCACTCAAGTTTCTTATATCTTGTACGTGGTCACAATATCCGTTTCTTGTAGATTTTATCATTTTTTTGTAAGTAAATCTATCCTTTTTAGTTTTAATATTTAATTGTGAATTTTATTGTTTTAGTATATGTATTTTGTTAACGTTTGTACTTGTTTAATTGTTATTTGTAAAGAAACTTGTAGTATGAATGTATAATTTTGTAGTTGTTATAGTTTGTTTTAGATTTTGTCAAATTATATTTGTTTGTAAATTGTTGAAATTTTGTTTGAATTACACCGAATTAAATGTGTCGTTGTGATGAAATAAATAATTAATAGCTTGTTTAAGTGTCTTGTTTAATTGTTATCAATTATATTTTGAAGTTGTGATTAATTCTGTAAATTTATATATGTATAAATTTGTATGTATGAACGTTGATAGTTGATAGTTGATAGTTGATAGTTGATAGTTGATAGTTGATAGTTGATAGTTGATAGTTGATAATTGATAATGAATATTTAACATAAGTGTTGTTTTAGTTTGTTGGATAATTAATGTCGGGGAAAACCAATATTTTTGTTATGTTTTATAGAGGTTCAATAGAAGTCATGGATGATCATTCATGAATGTATCAGGACTCACCCCAAGGATTGCGGAGGATGGATTATTGTAACGGTGTCCAGGGTTTTATTAATTTCGCAACATCTATTCCGAGGAATTTTACTGATGGCGGTATTAGGTGTCCGTACATGAAGTGTAAAAATTTAAAGTTTCTGCATCAAGATGTTGTAACGATGCATCTTCTAACCAAAGGGTTCATGGAAGATTACATGTGTTGGTATGCTCACGGAGAACTATTTGTTCCTGATGAGAGCATAGAAGAACAGGTGGTTGGGTCAACTTCTAGTGCTAGTAACATGCATGAAGTTGAAAATGAGAACAGTAATCCTTACAGGAATATGGTTATGGATGCAATGAGAATGAGTGAAGATAATGTCAGGGAATGTCCAATCGTAGAAGAAGAACCTAATGCAGATGCAGCAAGGTTTTTTGATCTGTTGAGAGATTTTGACGAACCATTATGGGATGGTCGTATGAACCACGATGAAATTATCACCGTGAGTACAGTGTTCACCATCAAGTTAGATCACGGGTTGAGTGAGGCCGGTTATGACAAGATTATTGAATGGGCGATAAGCATTTTACCTGAAGGGAACAGGCTGAAAGAGAACTTCTATCTTGCCAAGTCCATGATGAAACCCCTCGGCTTAGGATACCGGGAAAATTGATAAATGCCCTAACTTCTGCATGTTATACTACCTTGAAAATGCTGAGATGACCGAGTGCATGACATGCGGGCATTCCCGTTACAAACCCAGAATTGGTAGAGGGAAGACTCTCGTGGCATATAAAAGACTTAGATACTTCCCAATCACACCTAGACTGCAGAGGTTATTCATGTCACCAAGGATTGCTGAGCACATGACATGGCACTAATCACACCATGCGGTTGATGGAGTGATGGTTCATCCTTCTGACGGTGAAGCCTGGGAAACACTTTAACAAGATGCATCCTCCCTTTTCAGCTGAATCAAGGAACGTGCGTCTTGGGTTGTGTACAGACGGATTCAACCCATTCTGGTCATTTGCTGCTCCTTATTCTTGTTGGCTGGTCATACTGATGGTTTATAACTTGCCACTGGGGATGTGTATGAGGTCGGAGTTCATGTTTTTATCTATGGTCATACCAGTCCGAAGCGACCGGGCGGAATATAGATGTTTGTCTTCGTCTGTGATTGATGAGTTGACGCAGTTGTGGTCCTTTGGAGCTTTGACTTATGACATCTCGAGGAAACAAAATTTTGTTACGAGAGCGGCTTTGATGTGGACTATCAATGATTTCCCAGCTTATGGAATGGTTTCTGCTTGGAGCACGCATGGAAAGCTAGCATGTCCATATTGTATGGAGAACAACAAGGCATTCACACTAACAAACGGAGGTAAAGCTTCTTTTTTTGACTGTCACCGTCGTTTCTTGCCACATAACCACAGGTACAGAAAGAACAGAAAGGATTTCTTTGTTGGCAGAGTTGAAAATGATGTTGCACCCCTGCGTCTTTATGGTGAAGAATTGTTTGATGTTGTGTCAGAGTACGGTGAAATTGTGTTTGGTCTCTAATCAGGTAAGTAGAAGTTTCCTGGTTTTGGTTTGACCCATAATTGGGTGAAGCGTAGTATATTTTGGGAGCTTCCTTATTGGAAGACCAATCTTCTCCGCCATAACCTTGACGTCATGCACATTGAAAAGAACGTGTTTGAGAACATTTTCAACACCGTCATGGATGTGAAGGGGAAGACAAAGGACAACATCAAGGCTAGATTGGATGTAGCGTTGCTCGGAACCATAAAAATATGGAGTTGGTTTGTGATGGGTCACGGGTCGCAAAACCAAGAGCAAGCTTCGTGCTAGACAAAAACGCACAACTACTAGTCTATAAATGGCTTAAGAGTCTGCGTTTCTCCGATGGACATGCCTCGAACATATCAAGGCTGGTTAATACGGAGGAATGCAGATTATATGGAATGAAGAGTCATGACTGCCATATGTTTATGCAAACACTTATCCCATTGGCTTTTCGTGATTTGTTGCCAAAGGGGATATGGGATGCACTAACGGAGATTAGTCATTTCTTCAGACATATGCTCCAGCAAGTTGAATGTTGATCACATTGAAAGGCTTGAAAAGAATATCGTCGAGACAATATGCAAACTTGAGATGATATTCCCTCTATTATTTTTTGACTCAATGGAGCATCTACCCGTACATTTACCGTTTGAGGTAAAAGTTGGAGGACCGGTCCAAGCCTGCATGGATGTATCCATTCGAGAGGTTAGATATTACGATTGCTATGACATTTATAATTAAATGTTTTTATTTTTATTTTAATGTTTTTAATTGATAATTTTATATATATATATATATGCAGGTACTTGTTCAATCTTAAAAAAAGGTTAAGAACAAGGCACATGTTGAGGCGTCAATATGTGAGGCGTATATTGTTGAGGAGATCTCAACATTTATCTCATACTATTTCGAACCTCATTTGAGAACGAGGATAAACCGTGTTCCACGACATGATGATGGTGGTGAAGTGCATTCAAGTGGGAACTTGTCAATATTCTCCAATCCTGGACGACCCACACCTAAAAATGCCGTGAGGGGAAGATATTTGTCTGAAATAGAGTTCAGACAAGCACACAATTATGTCCTATTTAACTGTGATGAGCTGAGACCTTTTATTAAGTAAGTAGATGTTCGACTTAAACTTTGTCAAGAGTGTAATATTTATGTTTTGTGATACCATACACTCATATACTTTGGAATAACCTTGCAGGCAACATCGACGATACTTACTGTCCAATAACTCACAGCTGACCGAATCCCAGATCTTTCAATTACAAGATGAACAATTTACCACATGGTTTAGAACACATGTAAGTCCTAGCACAAACTCATTATCTCTTGCAAAGTAATTAATTGTAGTCAATGTTACATAATATCCGTTTATTGATTATTGTTGTATTTAATTTACAAGCTAGGTTTATCAAATGGGAGGTAGTGCTGCTATTTCACTATCTTTACTATGTCTGGGCCCTGAAATAAAAGTCAAGTGCTATAATGGATATTTTGTCAATGGATATGTCTTTCATACTGAAGAATACGAGCATGGAAGAAAGACATACAACAACGGTGTTTGTATTAAGGGATCGACTTCTAGTGAGTTTGAAGTTGACTACTACGGTAGATTGGAAGAGGTCATCGAACTGCAATATCATAGCGAGCAAAATAGAGTGTTTTTATTCAAATGCTATTGGTATGACACAACTGACAGAGGAATCAGAGTAGATCCTCACTATGGTCTCGTTGAAATCAATTCAAAAGCTAGACACTGCAACGTAAACGACGTCTTTGTTTTCGCAAAGCAATGCCAACAAGTTTATTACACATACACCCCTTCCTTTAGAAAGGACCGATCAAGAGTTGATTGGTTATCCGTTTTAAAAACAAAACCCAAGGGTCGTGTCGAGGTTGTTCACGATGAGAACGAAGACACAAGTGTGACAGGTGAAATCTTTCAAGCTAGTGAGTTGGTTGAACCATACCGAGTTGCTCTGTCGATTGACTTAGAAGAAAATTCGAATTTTCGTGTTTTCAACAATAGTCTTGTTGATGTTGACGCAGAGGAGTTGAATGTTGTTCTGAGCTCTACTAGTGGAAAAAAGAATGTTGTTGAAGAAGATGATAACGAAATTGAAGAGTGCGATGAAGCTGATGATAACAATTCAATAGTGGACGAAGATGAAAATTCCAACTAACTAAACATGTTATAAAACCTTATTTTTATAATGTAATAATTTGAAACATGAAATATTTATTCTTCTTTAAGGGTCAGCCTTTGTTATTGTGTTGTGTGTGCTGTAAGATTGCAATTCAGGATTTTTTGAGAGGGTTACATAAAAAAAATAAGAAAAATTTACCATTTCACCGACGGATTTAACGACGGAATATAACCCGTCGGTATTTCACAGAGAGTTGCAAAAAAATTACAGATTTTACCACATTCACCGACGGATTACCGACGGCTTTTCCGACTCTAATACCGACGGAATATAACCTGTCGGTATTTCACAGAGAGTTGAAAAAAAATTACGGGATTTTGCTACACTCACTGACGGATTACCGACGACTTTTCCGACTCTAATACCGACGGAATATAACCCGTCGGTATTTCACAGAGAGTTGCAAAAAAATTACGGGATTTTGCCACACTCACCGACGGAATCACCGACGGGTTGTCGCACGCATGCCTGACACGTGTCCGTCTGCACGCATACCGACGGAATTCCTGATGTTAAATACCGACGGCATTACCGACGGACCACGCATGCCTGACACGTGTCCGTCTGCACGAATACCGATGGAATTCTTGACGGTCAATACCGACGGCATTACCGACGGACCACGCATGCCTGACACATGTTCGTCTGCACGAATACCGACGGAATTGCCGACGGAACGAAAACATTTGGCGGGATTTTCAATTTTTTTGGTGCGCATTTCAATTAATTTTCGACGGAATTACCGACGGAAATTAATTGCACCGACAACAATTAATTTCCGTCGCTAATTCCGTCAGAAATTAAGCTATATATACCGCCCCCCCTCCCCGGGCACCTTCTCACTTTCTCCTCTCCTCTCCTCTCCTCCCTTTCTCTTCTCCCTTTCTCTTCTCCCTTGCTCTTCTCCTCTTCTCCCTTTCTCTTCTCATTTATATTTAGCTTTTAGAAGGATTTTATTGTTTTGGTGGTAGTTTTAAAAGGTATGTATTTATTTTTCTTTATCTTTTTATTTTTTTATTTTAATTATGATTATTTTTTTTGGTGTTCTTTGTTTTGTATATTGTTTGTAGATAAAATCTTAAATTCAACACATTATTAAGGTAAGCATTTTTTATTCCCAAATTTATTTTGAATTGATATAATGTTTTTTAGTTTTGTGTATTGTTTGTTAATTTTATGTTTATGTTGTGTGTTGTGTAGTGTTTTTAGTTTTTTAATTTTATTTATTAATTTTAGTTTTTTAGTTTTGATATTATTGTTTGTATTGCTATAATTGTTATTGTTGAATTTATGTTAAAAATGTTAGTTTATAAATATAATTGTTATTGTTGGTTTATTTTAAAAATGTTAATTTATATATATAGAATTGCATTTAATTAGTTTATCTTAATTTAGGATATTATTGTTTGTATTGCTATAATTGTTATTGTTGAATTTATGTTAAAAATGTTAGTTTATAAATATAATTGTTATTGTTGGTTTATTTTAAAAATGTTAATTTATATATATAGAATTGCATTTAATTAGTTTATCTTAATTTAGGATATTATTGTTTGTATTGCTATAATTGTTATTGTTGAATTTATGTTAAAAATGTTAGTTTATATCCGTAAATTTGAATGTATGACTTGAATCTAATGTTTGTAACTCTAAGTACCAATTTAACAATGAATATTCATAGTTGTAATTATATATGATGTTATTGAATAAAATGTTGTATTGATGATGATGAGTTGGGTTGAGATCCGGGGATGATTGGATCGGGATGTGAAATAAAATTGGAAGTGTAATATGATTTTGTTGACAACTTGGGACCCCCCAAAGATCTGGAGACTCGTCGAATTTTTTTTACATAATCGAAGTTAATTATGTGATTATTCGTATACATTTGTGTAGATGCGTAGAATGAAATCTACAGCACGTCGTCAGAAGACGGTTGCGGCTAGTTCTTCTAGCAAGAGGAGGACGTATCCTTAGGGTGCTGATCACGGCGAGGAATCTACGCCAACTTGTGATGCTTTGCCTCTTCTAGCGGTTTCACTGCAAGCGGTGTGCCTTCACAGCGAGGTCAATTCACCCGCAAGTACCAGGCACAATGGAAGGATGACCTCTTAATGTAAGTTTGTTTAGGTTTTAGTTTTTTTTTATATACTTATAACATAATTTATGAACAACTAATTAATATTAATTACTACTTTTATTTAATTTCAGGTTCACAAACATTGAGGTTGCAAGGACTATAACATTGGCGTTTAAATTGTCGATGGAGATTCCATTGTTTCAATGGAGCCAGGTTTCCAAACATCCTGAGTGGAAACTTAATATCGATGCATGGTTTAAGCGATTTCGGTCGGTGTTAATTTTTAATTTACGGCTTATTTTTAATAAATGATTTTTATAATTTTATATCTTGTACTATTTTTATTTTATATGAATTATTTATATACACAGAACAAATTTGAGTGGGATAGGGCGGACAACAATGTTGTGAGGAGGGTATGGGAGAATCACGCGGCAACTAGGTAACATCAAAAATAATAATTCTTTTTGTTTTATAATTTTATGTTTTAAATTCTAATTTGTTACTATGGAAGTAGGTTGCGTGATTTTTGGTATGACACCCAAAAAAAATCAAAAAGACATGCGAGGGATAACGGTCTTGAAGTATGGAATGAGGTGGCGGTTTGGCAAGAATTCAAACCGCCATTCATCTTGGGGGAAATATGGACGGCATATATTGAGCACGTGACCTCAGAGCGGTTCTCACGGCGCTCACATTCTGGCGCCGACAACCGGAACCAGCAAATTCATGGTTCGGTGACCACGCACACTGGCGGATTCATCCCATTCAGCGCAGATGCAAAGCGGATGGTAAGAGTAATTTTATTGAAATATATCGTTAATTAATTTGTCGTTCCTTATAATATATTTAACTTTCAACCTATTTTTTATATTACAGGCTGCGTCTCTTGGACGTGAACCGAGTCCAATGGAGCTGTTTCTAGAGACGCATGTGCGGAGTCAAGACCGCCAAAAGGGGGTGCAGCAGTTCGTGGACAACCGTGCTCAGCACTTCGTGGTATGTTTGTTCATTCATTTTATTTTGTAAGTTATTATTTTCTTGAATTGCATCTTGAATTGCATTTGATGATTTTTTTACCGATGAGATTTTGAGGAGACCTATAATAGCCGGTTGAGGGAGAGATATGGGGACAATCCGTCGACCCATCCAGATTTCGATCTAGATTTGTGGATGGAGGCGGGATCGTCTGGTGGACCCGATAAAAACAGGGTCTACGGGCTCTCCAACACTACGGCTGACAACTTGCGTTCGACTCGTAGTGTCTCAACTGTTGGAAGCTCTCCATCAGTATCGAACACTCAGTCTGAGGAGTTCATTGCGTTGAAACAACAATATCAACAACTCTCGACGAATTATGATGAGCTCCGTCAAATAGTCATGGAGATGAGATCAAAGATGGGTGACGATACTTGTGCAGCTTCTTTTTAGCCGTATGGTCCTGGGAACAACCAGCCTCCTCCTCCTCCTCCGCCTCCTCCTCCAGCTCCGCCGCTATTCTAGTTTAATTTTGTTTTTTAAACACATTAAATTTGTAATGAATATTATTACTTTTACTTTTTTAATGTTTAATGCATTTTTATTTGTTTATCAAGGTTTTTTTACAGTTAATCAATTATTTTTTTAATATTTTAAATAAGTACCGACAGATATACCGACGGATAGTATCCGTCGGCATTTAACAGAGAGTTGAAAAACAATTACGTGATTTTGCCACATTCACCGACGGATTGCCGACGGATACTAACCGTCGGTGATTTAATACCGATGGCATTACCGACAGATAATATTTGTCGGTAATTTACAGAGAGTTGCAACAAAAATTACAAGCCATGCCATCCTTACCAACGGGTTTTCCGTCGGTAATGCCGTCGGTAATTACCCTTGAAATTACCGGCGGATATATTCCGTCGGTAATGTTCCCGCGGGAAACTTTTTTTTGGCGCGCGCGTATCCGTCGGTGGTTCCGTCGGTGGGTGGTTTTTTTTATTTGCGACAGAATTAGCGACGGAAATGGGATTTACCGACGACTGTTATACCGACGGACGTGATCCGTCGGTGACTCCGTTGGTATTATTTTTACCGACGGAGTGCATTACTGTCACCGACGGAATTAGTACGTCGGCAAAACTGTATAATGTTGTAGTGTTAGTTCATTTTTGGGATCCAGACTACCGTTGTTTTTCTTTTGGAAGTATAGACCTATGCCCCACTATGGAGGAATATGGGATGTTGATCGAGTTTCCAAACAATCTGTATAAGAGTTATTTTCCTTTAAGATCTGACAAGATCATCCCCGAACTGTCAAAACTGCTCAGAATCTCCAACTTGGAAAAGTTTTTGGAAAAGAATGCTACCGGTCTGAAATGGAGGATGCTAGAAATTGAACTGGAAAAGAAGTCAGGATTAGAAAAAGAGAGATTGATTGCCTTGGGCATATTTGGCCTTGTGTTGTTCCCAAGTCAGATGGGTGTAGTGAGTTTGGAGGCCGCTGCTGCTTATGTAGAGTATGAGAATACACAAATCAATCCAGTGGCTGTTATTTTAGCTGAAACCATCTTGACGCTTAATCATTGTAGGAGGACCAGAAAAGGGGTAATGAGATGTTGCACGCAGTTGTTGTATATCTGGATGGTTAGCCATATCGAAACAAAAAAACCTGTCTTCAATAATTTTTGGTGGTTCACCCAAAGACCCCTGAAGTTGGTAGAAGAAGAAGAATGGGGAGATCTAGACAATCAAGGTTGACAAATTAGAAGGTTTGCCTAATAGTGATTTCAAGTGGAGTGCCCCATGGGTAACGACAGTGAAAGTCCTAATGAGTTGTGGACAGAGACGTTGGGTGCCATTGGTAGGGATTACAGGCTATGTGAGTTATGCTCCTGCCTTGGTCGTAAGGCAACTTGGGGGCATGCAATTTGTTCCAAGGACTATAGGAATTGCTTAATTCTTTGGTTTGTTCAAAGATCCCATTGCACAAGAAGTTTTGGAGATCATCAAACAAGATTGGAAGCATCTGGTTTTGGTTGAGATAGAAGGTTTAAAGGATCCAAGTGCAAATGAAGGATATGCAAGATGGAGAGACTTAGTAGCTTCAGTCATGCCTTGTGTAGGAGTCAAATCTACCCAAACTGTAGAAGAGCCTATTAAGAGGAAAAGGGTCAATAATGAAGAGGAGTTAAGAAGACAAGTGGAAAAACTTTGGATAGAGTTGAGCAAAAGCAGAAAAGGCAAGGCAATGTTGGAAGAAATGATGGTAAAAGAAGATAAAAGGAGAGCATTTCTAGATGAGCAAATACAATCTAGGGATGCGCGAATGACAAAGCTTGAGTTAAAACTGGGTGAGGAGAAGTTTGCTAGGGAAGAAAGTGAGAAGGAGCTAGGAGGGATGAGTTTGGATTGGATGCAAAGTTGCTCTTAACTTGAAGCAATGGAGATTGACTTTAACCATTGCTAAGGAAGTGCAGAATATTTCCAAGAAAAATTTGCACCAGTCCAGTTCGAATTGATGGATAGGATTGGGAAGTATAAGGATTTGAACAAGAAATATATGGAGTTGGAAAGCCGTTCGATGGGGATTGCAAAAGAAAGTAAAAGGAAAGGTTTTTAGGTTGTTGAAACAGAATTAACGGTTAAGAAGTGTCGCACGTCAGAAAATCCACGCGGCATCGGCTGGCGATCTTTTCGTTGTCATTTTGATTTGATTGGTGCGTTGGAGTCGCCACCTAGTATTTAATTGAGGGTTACTAGGAAACCCGGATGTACTGGTCTTGTCAGAGATTCGCGGGTAAGGGACTGGTTGTGGTTAGGGAAGGTATTAGCACCCCTAACGCACCCTACCTGAGGTAAGCTGCTTCGTGACTTTGATGTGTTAAGAAGTTTTAATAATTGTCTTTTCATCGGATATTAGAAATACAACTTACATGTAAGTTAATAAATCTTGACCGTGATCCAATCAAAATATTATATTCTTCTTTAATCTCTTCTTTAATCTTTACAATTTTATCTTAAATAAAAATAAAACATCCATAAAACAAATACAAACAACACATACACTTTCACTATATCTTTTCTTTTCTTTTCTTTTTTCTTTTCCCTTTTTCTTTTCTTTTCTTTTTTCTTTTACATCCACATTACAAAATTATAAAAAATTAAACACTCAACAAAATTACATTACATAATCCAAAATTTACAAAACAGTCCCTAAACTCCAGAAATTGCAAAGGAACCACTTCTGGAATCGCAGCAACAGTGCTGGAACAGTGGCGGCGCGTGTTCCAACGCGCCACCGTCACTGGCGGCGCGTGACTTCACGCGCCGCCGCTGATGCCGGAAACGGGCGGATCTGCCCTGCTTTCTCCTTCTCTGCCCTTCCCTGCCGGAAGTGAGGGGACACCACTACCTGCAAAACACACAAAAAACACAAGCAACGGTCTGTTTTGCTTCACTGCAGATCCGGTTCCTTCGGGTCTGTCACGGGTGGATCTGCTTCACTGCAGATCGGTATCCGTCGTTCATCCTCCTCTCCATTCCATGTGTTGCGCGGCAAGGGAGAACAGATGAGGGAGTGGCGCCGCTGCTGGAAGCCGGTTTGCGGGTCGATTTGTTATAGGATCACCTTCTTCTCCTCTGGTTCGGGTGGCGTTGCTGGATCTGCGGCTGGGCAAGGAGATCAAAGGGGGAAGCTGTCTGGTGGTCCTCGGTGATGCTGGGTTCGCCGGTCTGTGGGTGGCTGCCGTTTGCGATTCCGCCGGCGTTCGACGGGCTGGCCGCTGGTTCAGGAGGAAAGAGCTGAGGGAGGCCGCGGCTGAGGAAGAGAGTCGGGGTTGTCTTGTGGGTCTTGTTTGGGCCGGGTCGGCCAGGGAGAGGGAAGAACGGTGGTTGGCCGAGAGGGGAGAAGGAGCGTGTGGCTGTTCTGGGAAGGAGGAGGACCGGCTGAGAGGGAGAAGGAAAATCAAAGGGGCAGTTGTGGAGAAAAAAGGAGGAGGGGCTGTAGTGTCGGCAGTGAAAGGAGAGGTTGCTGGTTTTGTGAGATGGGAGGCTGTGAGTGGGGGAAGAGGAAGCTGGTGAGCGGCGGCTTGGGGACAAAAAAAAAAAGAAAGCCCTGGGGGAGAGGGGCGGCAAGCTTGGTAGAGATAGAGTTTTAGGGTTAGGTATTTTTGTATTTTTTTCTAGTGTTACAAAATTGACCCCCCCTTTGAAAATTCAGTGTAGCATGGTATTTATAGGAAAAGTTTTGCTAGGTTTTCAAACTAGTCCCTCAACTTTTCCTTTCCTTCTCTTTTCCTTTTTTTTTTGTAAATTTTGATTTTTCTTATTTTTTGTATTTTTGAAAGCGAGCAAATATCAACATCGGCTCAATGCGGAAAATCAATGATTTTAAAAATGACGCGTGAAAAGTTGAACGCGTTCCAAATGTCTTTGAAAATTTAAATTCTTTTGAGACGATGCTAAAAATGCTAAAAACGATACAAATGTATAAAAAATGTATTTTTTGGATTTTCAATGTTTTTTCGCTATTTTTGGATTTTTCTGAAAAATTATCAAAACATGGGTCAAAAATTGGGTAGCAACAAGAAGAATGAGATAAAAGTTATGAGGATAAAACCTGACAAGGAACGTGAAAAGGTGAAGTATTTGGACGAGAAGCTAGCAGCAATGGAAAAACACAAGGATCAAATCGATGCCAACAACACTACTTTGAACAGAACCAATATATTGCTCATCGAAAAGATGACCAAGACAGATGAGCAAATGGACGAAGCTGCTGCACATGCTCGAATTATTAGAATCAATGTGCGGAATCTGGGAGGGGACAGCATTCGCTATCGCTGAAGCCTAGCTAAAACCGATGCCTTTCTAGGGAAGATTGAGAACCGTGATTTTTCCTTCTTACCTTTGGCTAGAGAGTTTGTGGAGGAAAGGGATTAATATGTTGTATTTCCCTTTTCATTTATAAATGTAATAAACTTATCAAGCATTAATGAAAAGGGCGTTGACCCATCTTCTTATGAAAAATCTGTCTCTTGGTGAATATGATTCAAGCAAACGACTTGAAAGGCAGTACTCCTAGCAATGTGACAAGAGAATCTATGTTTCTGTTTATAAGATGGTGACTATTATTCGTTCACAAGAAGGCTGCATCCATACCCAATATACAAATGCATTCTTATCACAATCATGCATTATATCATGCATTTTCTTATACATCTATACACGCATATGCAGACCTAGAAACATAGGCCCCCCTTCTAGAATCCATAACAATTGACTAAGGAAAATGATGAAAGGTCACACCTAGTGCCAAAAAAGAGCTTGAAGGAATTTGGAATGATGATGCACACCTAATCGGTTTGCTCGAACAAATGTTTTGAGACAACTTTTTCCCTTTAATGAGATCATGCATTTTCAAAAGTTCATCTTGATGTTTTTACACATCACTTTCCGTTTTCAAAGTGGATCTTCCAAAACAAACACCTGAACTTTATACTGAGAATGAATGACCAAACTTTAAAGAATACATAGTAGTTGTAGAAGAGGAAGAATGGGATAAAAATAGGACAACATGAACAAGCTTGGAGACATGTTAAAGAGGAACTTGAAACCATAAATATGGGTAATGAAGAAATCAAGAGAGAGCTGAAGATAGGGATTTTGATCACTCCTAAAGAAAGAGAAGAGTTGGTTACTTTGAGATTATATAAATGTTTTTGCTTGGTCCTATGAAGATATGTCTGGCTTAGATACGGATATTGTAGTACAAAGGGTACTGCTGGTGGAAGGATGCAAATCGGTTAAGGAAAAGTTGAGAAGAATCCATTCGGATGTCTTGATCAAAGTAAAGGTAGAAATTGAAAAGTAGTGGAACATCGATTTTCTAGAAGTAGTCAAATATCTACAACGGGTGTCCAACATAGTGATTGTACCAAAAAAGGAAGATAAAATTAGAGTTTGTCTACCACACATAGATATGTTTGACAAATACAGCACGTATCTCCACATATTCTTTTATGGACGGATTTTCGGGCTACAATCAGATAAAAATGGCGTAAGAGGATAAGAAGAAGACAATATTTGTAACACCATGGGGAACCTTTTGTTACAAGGTCATGCCATTTAGGTCAAAGAATGTTGGGGCCACCTACCAAAGGGCCATGGTAACCCTATTTCACGACATGATGCACAAATAGTGAAGTATACATGGATGACATGATTGCTAAATCTACGGAGGGAGAGAATCATGTCCAAATATTGAAGGAATTGTTTGAAAGACCAAGGAAGTACAAGTTGAGGCTTAACCATACAAGGTGTTCATTCGGGGTGAAATTTGGGAAGTTGTTGGGATTTAGGATGAGTGACAAAGGGATAGAAGTGGACCTTGGTTAAGTAAAGGCTATTCAATCTATGCCACTCCCAAGGATGAGAAGGATGTAAGAAAGTTCTTAGAAATGTTGAATTACATTGAATTTTGGAATTTAGAATAAGACTGTGAAGAAGTTTTCGAGAAAATCAAGCAGTACTTCTTGATGAAGATGTGTTTTCAGTTGAGGAAGGAAAATTAGATTGGTGGACTATGTACTTTGATGGTGCTGTAAACGTATGTGGTAATAGAGTTGATGTAATGATAATCTCTCATAATAAAAAGTAGTATTCGATTTTAGTTAAGTTGCAGTTTGGAAGCAATAACAACATAGGAGTATGAAGCTTGCATTCTTGTTTTAGAGGCAGCATTGGAGTTGAATATTAGAAAGATAGATATGTATGGAGACTCGATTTTGATTAGTGAAAGAAAATGGCAAATCAAGGATGAGAAGTTGAGACCTTACCAAGAATAACTGTCTAAATTGGCTAGAGAATTTGAGGAAATAAAGTTCACCCATCTAGGAAGGGAAGGAAACCATTTTGCTGACGCTTTGGTCACGTTAGCTTCTATAGCTAGAATAGACTTTGGACATAAGGTACAGTCGGTACACATTGATATAAGAAATAACCCTGCTCATTGTTGCTTAGTTGAGAGAGAAATATATGGAAACCCAAGAATTTCATCCAAAAACCAGACATATCTCATGGGGGCATCCACAATCGACAAGAAGACTTTGAGGAGGTTGGCAAGGGATTTCTGTCTTGATGGGGAAACTTTGTGTAAATAAATCATCTAACGAGATTTTTTTTGAGATGTTTAGAGGCAAAAAAGTGGTGAAGAAATTTATGAAAAAAGATTTGATCTGTCGATATGGTCAACTAGAAAAGATTATACCTAATAGATGCCCAAAACTTTAATGGCAAGATGATAATAGAACTCTACGCTAGATGGAAAATCAAGCATTCCAATTCTTTGCCATATAGGCCAAAAATGAATGGTGTGGTAGAAGTTGCTAACAAGAATGTCAAGAAGATTACTTAGAAGATGATATTCACCTCCAAGGATTGGCATGAGATGTTGTCATTGGCCCTTCACGCGTATTGCACCGAAGTCCGAACCTCAATAGGAGCCACCCCGTATATGTTGGTATATGGAATGGAGGCGGTGATGCCTTTAAAAGTTGAAATCCCCTCATTAAGAGTATTGATAGACTCAGAGCTAGAAGAGGTAGAGTGGGTAAAAGTTAGATATGAATAGTTGAATATGATTAGTGAAAAGAGGATAGCTGCAATCTGTCATCATCAAAGATGGCCAAACCATATGATAAGAAGGTTTGTCCTCGAGGATTCCACGAAGGAGATCTTGTACTGGAGAAAATATAGCCTTTACCATAAGAAGATCAGAGTAAATGGGTGCCAAACAATGAGGGCCCTTACGTGGTAAGGAAAGCATTCTCGGGAGGAGCTTTATTTTTATCTAGAATGGATGGAAAAGATCTAGTTAGACCTATGAATGCTGACTCTATAAAAAATACTATGCTTCCCGATCAATAAAGTAAAGTTCGGCCATGAATTTTCTCTATAAAGAACCTTTTCTTCATAAAACGCATGATCTCATAGCATTCAAAATCTTTTACTAAGGAGATGACTCCATCAATTCTCAAATTCAAGGGATGCAAACCAAATTTAAACCTGATAGGTATTGCACACCACACTGGGGGCAAAAAGTGCACATAGGGAAACATAGTGAATCAAAGCCCAACATTAAAGGGATATCATCATAAAAAAACCTCTGAAGCACCTTTATGAGAAATGATTGCATTGAAAGTTTTCATGAACAAAACCAAATTTGTTTTAGTTTTCCTCCTAAAAATAATTTCTCAAAAATGAAAAAGGCAATTAAAACTTCAGCAAAAGTATACTACAAAGCAACGTTCAATGGAGCAAGAAAGGGCCCCATAAGGAACTAGAGATCCCTTCACCAAACATAAGAAGGATAAGAAATATAGCGCATGGAGCATATTATGTTTCAAGAGGACAAGTCGGACAAACAAATGGAAACAAGAGCTCAATAAGTCTACAACAGAAAGGGGGACCTATGTTTCCAAAATAGGTAACAAAAAACATGCATGTTATATTGTCATAACACTAACCTGGCAGGAGAAGGTGTGACGAAGGCCAAAATAGTTCCAAGTTTTTGGAAAACCGCTGAGGTCCAAAATCTCAGGTCAACGAAACTATGGAAAGGGATAGGAATTGTGAACCAGCACTACTTTATTTCCTCGAGGTAAGATGTTTTCTTTTCAAGTTTTAGATGGGCAAGTCACCCGATATTGAGACCATTCCTTAGAAAAGCGTGGAGTTTTCTAAAGAATTTTAAGAGAGGTCGGTTACCTGATATTGAAATCGTTTCTTAGAAAAGCGTGGAGTTTTCTAAGAATTTTAAGATGGGCCGGTCACCTGATATTGAGACCGTTTCTTAGAAAAGCGTGGAGTTTTCTAAGAATCTTAAGATGGGCAGGTCACCCGATTTTGAGACCATTCCTTAGAAAAGCGTGGAGTTTCCTAAAGAATTTTAAGAGGGGCCGGTTACCTGATATTGAAACCATTTCTTAGAAAAGCGTGGAGTTTTCTAAGAATTTTAAGATGGGCCGGTCACCTGATATTGAGACCGTTTCTTAGAAAAGCGTGGAGTTTTCTAAAAATCTTAAGATGGGCAGGTCACCCAATATTGAGACCATTCCTTAGAAAAACGTGGAGTTTTCTAAAGAATTTTAAGAGGGGTCGGTTACTTGATATTGAAACCGTTTCTTAGAAAAACGTGGAGTTTTCTAAGAATTTTAAGATGGGCCGGTTACTCGATATTGAGACCATTTCTTAGAAAAGCGTGGAGTTTTCTAAGAATTTTAATTTGGGTAGGTTAACCGTCATAATGAGACCACACACGTATTTTTGTATTGGTTGTGGTTAAAAGAGATCGCCAGATGGGATCTCAGGTTAACCCAACCACACACCGAATTTAGCTTTGGTTAAAGGGAATTGCCAGATGGGATTTCAGGTTAACCGAGCTTCACACTAACTTTACTTCGGATTAAAGGAGATCGCCAGATGGGATCTTAGATTAACCCACTCAAAAGGGCAGGTCGCCCGTGAAAATAGACCAGCGTGAGTATGTGGGCAGGTCGCCCCTGAAAATAGACCAGGTTAGAGTATGCGTGGGCAGGTCACCCTTGAAAATAGACCGATTTTCTTTAAAAAAAATATATGAGGTCACCCACGATAATGAGACCATGTTCTTTTAAAAAAGTGAAGTCCTTAGATGAGTGGATCACTCAGCAAGCAAGGAACACTTTTTTTTCCTTACAAGCTTACTATGCAAAACATTGAGGGGTTTTGCTTCGTAAACATTGTAAAGAGGGGGCATCTGTTGCTACCCAATTTTTGACCCATGTTTTGATAAATTTTTCAAAAACATAAAAAAAATAAAAAAAAATATGGGTTTACATGTGGCGATAACATAGAGCATCATGGCTAATATCAAGGAAGCAATATGTCAAGGAGATAATTATTGAATCATATATAATTACTGCAAAATAAAATATCATAGATATATGATTTGATTCGTGCTGGTTATAGAAAATAATCAATGCAATATAAAATACCATATATATAGGATTTGTTGGTGCTGATTATAGAAGATAATCTCTGTAATAATTATTGCAATATTTCCTTGAATAGTACATGTAGAGATTTATATATAAATGAACCCTCAATCATAGAGAGGGGGGGGGGGAGAGAAAAAATATTCAGAAAAGGGCAATTTTTCAGAAAATGGGAGCTAAACAAAAAAACCCTAAAGATAAAAAAACCCTAAACCCGTTTTCTCTCTTGGAGCTTTTCCTTCCCCTCTTAGCTAACCAGAGTTCCCCTGACACTCTTTTTGCCCTGCCGCCAGCCAAACAAACAAAGAGCTAACCTCCAAACCACAGCAGCCGCACACTCTCCCCTCCATCTCCCCGATTGCAACTCCCTTTTACTGCCTTCATACACTGTCCCCTCTCTCTCGGAATCTTCAGGACTCTTTTAAGAAAAAAAAAACATCACCGTAACTTCCAAAGCAAAGCAAAGACAGTAACTGCAAATTGCTTCGAACGCACAGCATTTGACACGTCAGAACACCCTCCTCTCCTGCATAATTCCATCTCTCCGTTTCACTATTCTTGAGCTACTACGAGAAGCGTGTTGCTTGCTGGACATTGTGATGTGGATTTGGTTTATTTTGGAGGCTGAAGGATTCGCAGCTGTCATATAAAGACGATCCTTGTGCTGATCATGGGATGCCTTTTCTTTGGAAAAGATGGTCTTAATCTACATGTGGTTCTGGGCATGATCATAGCCGTAGTTGGGATGATTTGGCATGGCAACGCCTCGTCTAAACCTGGAGGATAAATTAAGCATACAAGGGGAAAATGAGACGTGAGCAGCAACCAGTCGTCGCCCACTTCGCCTCCAGCCGCTGCCTCGCAGGAAAGTCTTTCATTCTTTGTTTTTGCCTAATTAATTACCCTGCCACTGTAGCATGCATATGCATGCAACTGTGGCAAAACCGGTTACTGGTTTGGGCCAGTAACCTGGTTGGGTTTGTTGTCTTTAATTGGATTAACCGTGATGCTTGTGTTTTCGAAAAAAAATATAAAAAATATTTTTTTGTGTGTTGCATACGGCCAATACCCTTACATGTTTTAGAACATTTTTTTATGTACAAAGAATATTGGAAGTTTTTAAAAATGTGTTTTCGCATGGATTTCTTAAACACCAAAAAAATTGTTTTCTTGCATTTCTGGATTTTACAACATGTTTGTAAAACTCTAAAGGGTATTGGTCAATATTCCAAAAAATATACAAAAATCTTATTTTTGGGGAATTCATCTATTATTCACCGTTAATGTTTGGATAAAGAAACCCCAAAGGGATGAATATCCAAAATATTATTGGGAATAACTTGTTATTATTCACCGTTAATGTTTAGATAAAGAAATCCTTAAAGGACGAATATCCAAAATATTATTGGGAATAATTTGTTATTATTCATTGTTAATATTTGGATAAGGAAACCCGGAGTGGTAAATATCCAAAATAATTTTCTAGTAATAATAAATCCGCACACATCCTTGAAAGAAGCCTTGATTATAATCGAGGACATTTCAATTTTTTTTACTCCACGGTTTACGAGCCGTGAGAGTATAAAAAAACACTAAGGCAAAAATAGGTTTTTAAAGCACCCTAGATTTCTAAATTTTTGTCCCTCCCCTTTGCGATTTACGAGTCGCAAACTCTTGAAATACTAAAGGAAAAATGAGCTTTGAAAGCACATGGAATCTCCTTGGATTTCTATCTTAATAAATTTAGTTTGAATCAAACCTAGGAAAACTGATGGGATTAGAAAACACCAACACCATAGCAATTATAAGCCAAACCAAGTACCAAGCAGCTTATCTTAGGTAGGGCGTACTAGGGGTGATAATACCTTCCCTTTACCCAACCAGTCCCTTGCCTTAGAATCTCTCAAAGACTAGTCAAGGTTCCTAGTGACTATAATACTAGGTGGCGACTCCCTTTTACATAAAACAAAAGACCCCGAACCCGAAACCAATCGAGGATCGCCGCGACGCCACGCTCCGCTTACGAGGGTGCGACACATGCATGAAAGCAAGACCTATCGATTCTCCATGCATGAGTTTGAGATGAGAAAAGGCCATCTTTGACAATCCTTTCACAAAGCTGAAATATATCATTTGCAGTCCCATTTTGAGGTATTACATTTTTTAAAATAACTTTGACTAGGATCACACCCCACACTGGGAGGCAAGTGCAAAAAAAGTTAATGATCAAAGTTGCCCACACAAAGCTGGGGCATGATAAAGAAAATCTAAAGGATCCAAAAGATTTGAGCTTCTCATAAAAACAACTGAGGTGATTATGATCAACCAAACAAAAATGAAGAAAACAAAGAGAAAGAGCCCAAACCCGACACTAGGGGGGCATGACAAACCATTTTGGAAAGAAATTCAAAAGAAAAAGGTCAGGAAATAAGCACAAGTGTTCCTTAGTCTTAAAATCCTTTAAACACCTTTTGAGCTTGCAAAATATCTTTTTCTTCGTAACCAATAGCCAAAGCCTACATTACGTACCTAATCAAGCCCTTTTTTTTTATCAAAAGCAAGCAATCTGGATCGGTAGGCAGTGCTTTCTCGTGCGTGTCAAATCATTATTCATGCAAATAAAATAAATGATTTGATCCGATTCAGTTCTCAATAACCCTTAAATTAAAATTTAAACCTTTTATGACCAACCAGATGTCACTTCATCTTTAACCCAAAAACAAAACAAAAGGCATCCATCACTTTAAGAAATTTGTCCATAGGAATCGCTTGAATTCTTTAGAACAAGTTTATTTTGAACCAATGTCAAAATGATTTGGAAGTTCAAAAACTTTTGCATGAAAACATTTCCTTGTACGAAAAACCCAAACTTACTTTCACATATCCTCACCCCAAAGTAAACCCAATTTGAACACTTTAAGACATGATCAAGCTGGGGGACAATCCAAAAGCATATGGTAGGGCTGGCTCCATGATTTCCTTCCTAAAAAACACAATGGTAGAGTGGACAACCCTTGAGATAAAGGAATGAGCAATAAAACTCTTTCAGAGGTCCAGCTCATATGATGTGACTTGAGTAATCAAGAATGAAAAAGTCATCGAAGTTTGTTATCCAAGATTTAACCTTTTAGGAAAAAGAGGACTCCGTACAAAAAAAAGGGACCTATATTTCTCAGGTACGTATTCATGCATATTAATCATAATACATTGTTTTCAACATTTCAGCAGATCCTTAATCCATCATCACACCTTCTTTTTTAGTGCGCCTTTGCGCCCTCATCTTTTTTCTTAGTGCACATTTAAGCCCTCACCTTTTTTTTAGTATCCTTTGAGCCCTCACCTTCCTTTTGAGTTCGCCTATGAGCCCTCATCTCTTAGGTAGTGCAATGTATAACTCTACCTCATTCCCAGTACACCTTTGAGCCCTCACCTTCTTTTTGAGTGCGCTTTTGAGCTCTCACCTCTTAGGTAGTGCATTTTGTAACCCTACCTCCTTTCGAGTGTGCTTTTGAGCCCTCGCCATGTTTTGTGTGGGTAGGTTAGTTATTACAATTCGACCATTCTTTCACCTGGGTTGATCACCCATTACAACAAGACCACTTTTCCTTTTTCCCATTTTTTTAGGTAGGTCATCCATTACAATTCAACCAATTCTCCATGTTTTTTTTATCTGGGTTGGTCACCCATTAGAATGAGACCATTCTTTCACTTGGGTAGATCACCCATTACAACAAGACCGCTTTTCCCTTTTCCTATTTTTTAGGTAGGTCATCCATTACCATTCAACCAATTCTCTATGTTTTTATCTTGATAGGTCACCCATTACAGTGAGACCATTCCTCCACCTGGGTAAGTCACCCATTACAATGAGACCACTCTTTCCTTTTTCCACTTGGGTAGGTCACTCATTACAATAATACCATTCTCCATGTTTTTTTTATCTAGGTAGGTCACCCATTATAATGGGACCATTCCTGCACCTAGGTAGGTCACCCATTATAATAAGACCACTCTTTTCTTTTTCCACTTGGGTAGGTCACCCATTATAGTGAGACCAATTCTCCATTTTTTTTTGGTAGGTCACCCATTGCAATGAGACCATTCCTTCTCCTGAGTAGGTCACCCATTATAATGAGATCATTCTTCCTTTTTCTACTTGGGCAGGTCGGCCATGGAAAAAGACCACTGTACGTGTAAGTGTGTGGGCTGGTCGCTACTGAAAATAGACAACTTTAAGCATGTGCGGGCAAATCACCCATGAAAATAGACTAGGGTAAGTGTGAGTGTGAGGACTAGTCGCTCCTGAAAATAGACCACTTTGAGTAGGTGTGGGCAGGTCATCCATGAAAATAGACCAGGGTAAGACCACTTTGAGTACATGTAGGCAGGTCGCCCATGAAAATAGATCAGGGTATATGTGAGTGTGTGGGCTGGTCACCCCTGAAAATAGACCACTTTGAGTACTTAGACAGGTCGCCCATAAAAATAGGCCAGGGTAAGCATGAGTGTGTGGGCTAGTCGCCCCTGAAAATAGACCACTTTGAGTATTTATGGGTAGGTCGCCCATGAAAATGGATCAAGGTAAGCGTGAGTGTGTGGGCTGATCGCCCCTAAAAATAGACCACTTTGAGTATCTATGGGAGGTCGCCAACGAAAATAGACCACTTTGAGTATGTGTGCGTAAGTCGCCCATGAAAATAGACTAGGGTAAGAATGAGTGTGTGGACAGGTCGCCCGTGAAAATAGACCGTTTTTCTTCAAAATGGGAGGTCACCTGTGAAAGCAGACCGTTTTTCTTTAAAAAGGGTAGGTTGCCCAAGATAATGTGATCATTTTCCTTTTTCTTCTTTACAAAGCTTATAATCTAAAACCACCTGCGAGATTTTGGTTGTAAGCACTGTAAAGAGGGGGCAACTATCAGAACCCATTTTTGGGTTATTCACCAATTCACATTTTTTCTCTCTTCAAAAAAAAATAAAAAAATAAAAAATATGATTAAAAAAATATAACAGTGAATAAAGGATGCCAGAACGCTCAGAAAATGATCAAAAATTGGTTGAGGAGGTTTAAAAATTCAAAGATTAAAATTGATAGTATTTTGTTGACTGATGTGAGCCCTGTTGACAAATAAAATTTAATTTGAGGAAGAAAAGTCTAAAATCAGACATTTATGGACTCAATTAAATTTTATTTAAGGCTTAATTGAATTTATGGAGGGTTTGATTGCAAGAAAATTTGATTTTGAAGTCAATTTAGGCTTTAATTGGAAGAAATTAAAGTTACAGGATCAAATTATAATTTTTTAGAGTTAATTTGGTCAAATCAGGGGCTTAATTGCATAAATATTGAAGTTTGATGGTCATTTAGGGACTTAATTAAAGAAATCCGAAACCAAGGACCAAAATGAAAAATGCGCTTAAATAGAGGGGCTACAATTAAACTGAATCAGGTGCCAAATTGATCAATAGAGGGTCAAATTGCATAAATTCAAGACCAAGGATAAATGTGAAAAAGACGGCCAACTTCAGGGTCGGCAATTGAATTTGGCAAGGATGCAATTGAATTGATTTTTATAATCAAAATTGCAATTAAGGACTCGATTGAATAAATCACTAATGGAGGACCAATGTGAACTCTGACATGTTTTTGCCACCTTTTCCTTATAAATGAAACGATGCGTTTTGTCCAAAACGTCGTCGTTTCATACATTGTTCAACGAAAAAAAGAGGGACCCAAACGGTGCCATTTTGAACGGAATTGTGGGTCTTCTTCTTCCCCTGGACGTGCAAGGCTAGGGAAGAAGCATATTTTTCTTCCCCCTGTTTTCATCGACTTTTCTCCTCTCCCTCTCTCTCCTAAACATCAAAAAGATGCCGACCATAACCCCACTTGCATCAACTCTGTTTCGTTGGCTACCACGGGGTGGTGAAAAATAGAGGGGACGTGCCCCTCCAGCGGCTTTTGGGGTGGCTGCACAGTGGCAAGCCCTGCCTCTCTCCCTCCTGTTTTTCGCCTATAAATACAGGGGAGACAAGGACAAAGAGGGAGAGAGCACAAGAGAGGGTGGAAGACCGAAAAAAAAGAAGCAGAGAAGAGAATGAAAAACCAAGAGAGAGAAAGAAAAGAAAAAAACAGAGGAAGAAGAGGAGGAAAACAGAGTAAAAAAACAAAGAGGAATAGAGAGAAAGAAGAGAGCAGCAGAATAGGGATAGAGAGGAGAGAACCGAGAGAGGAAAAAAAAAAGGAGAGGAAAAAAATAGAAAAAAAACAGGGGAAGAAATGGTGAGAACCGTCATCGCCGGTACCTCCACCTTCGCCAGCAGCTGCGTCCTGCCACCTCCATCGCCACTAGTAGCACCGTGAGCCATCGTGGTCAGCCTTCTTCCCTCTCCTCCTTCACCTCCACCTTCTCCTCCTCCTTCTCCTCCTCCTCCTTCTTCTTCTACGTCTTCTTCTCCACTATTCACGTTGCATGTGAACATTGGAGAGGGCCACTTTGTTTAATAAATTTTGGCGGCCGGCCTAGCCCAAAATGGTTGGGCCGGGTCTGACCTAATTCAAAAAAAAAATTTCCTTTTCGAAAATTTTATTTTTTTTCATGTTTTTCTACTAAATTTTGCTTAGTATTTGGTTTGTATTTTTATACCAAAAAAATACAAATCTAGTATTCAAATACCCGGTTTGCATATATATATATATATATATATATATATATATATATATATAATTAGTACTTAAAAGTGCATTTTTGTCAAGGTTTTATATCATCATTTTGCACTTGAAGTATCAATAACTTCTTAACTAGAGCATGTTTTATAATAACAAGTCTGATAATATAAGATACCTTTAATTTATGGTAAATGCTCATTTTAAATGCAGGTATATCTCATAATTCAAAGGATTGATTGTTTTGATTAACCATTGGAAGTGAAATGACAAAGAAAAGGCTAAGCTTAGGAAGGAGATGCCGATTCAATTGAAATTCGAACACTGTTCAGTCATTGGGTCATATCTGGAGCTATAGATCTTGGATTTCAGTTTGGTTTAAATGAATGGAAAGATAAGAAATAGGCCTACAACTTTCATGAATAGGGAAAGACCCAAATCTACCATTTTCAAATTCAAAGTTTGGCCACAAAAAAGAAGTCAGAATCTGTCCTACAATCCAGCCCAAACACTGCTCAGAATTTTACCCATATCTGGAGTTATAGAAGGCCAAATGACGTGACATTCGGTGGGTGGAAGGAAAATACAATTTCCAACAACTTTCATATAGAAGACATGCTCCAATTCTGATGGTAGCAATGATATTTCATCCAGACAAGAGCTTCAGGGCTATCCACCACGTCCACCAACAGCACTACTCAGTAGGTTAGACATATATCGATCTGTAGTGATCCAAATGCTTTGACATTTGGTGGGTGGAAGGAAAAGACACTTTCTAATGATTAGTACTTAAAAGTGCATTTTTATCAAGGTTTTATATCATCACTTTGCACTTGAAGTATCAATAACTCCTTAACTAAAGCATGTTTTATTAGCCGAAAGCTCGTTACATGGGTTAAAGATGCATTGTGTTTTAAGTATATGTATATATATATTGAAAAAAAAAGAAAAAAGAAAAAAGAAGAAGATAATAATCCCAACCCAAGGAAGTTAACCTTAAACATTAGAACAGAATATTGTTTTCTTCCAATAAAAGCCCCATCCTCTATGTTTTCATACATTGAACACATAAAAAGGAAGGTTTATTAATATTTTGTTTAAGAGGTATTGAACAGATATATAAATTTAATGAGAGTTTGTTTATCTGGATAGATTAATGGAAGTTGAATGATGAATGCCTTGCTTTGTGGAATTTGCAAATTGTTTTTCTATTTTAACGCTTTGATTACTAGGGACTAGTAATAAGCTGGTTGGGGGGTGTGATTAGTACTTAAAAGTGCATTTTTATCAAGGTTTTATATCATCACTTTGCACTTGAAGTATCAATAACTCCTTAACTAAAGCATGTTTTATAATAACATATCTAATAATATAAGATACCTTTAATTTATAATAAATGTTCATCTTAAATGCAGGCCTATCACATAAATGAAAGAATTGATTGATGAGTTGAAGTACTGAAATTGAAAGGACAAAGAGATGGGCAAATTTAGAAAAGACATGATTGGTGCAGTCCAAACTTGAACACTATTCGGTAATCGGGTGATATCTGGAGCTGCAGATCTTGGATTTAGGTCTATTTTATATGGATGGAAAGATAAGACATAGGCCTACAACTTTCATGTGGAGGCCAAGATTTAAAAAGGCCGTTTTCAAGTCCAAATTGCAGCAACAACAAAGAAGTCCGAATCTGTCCTGCAGCCCAGACACTGTTTAGTGTTCAGCCCATATCTCGAGTTCTAGAAGTCCAAATGATCTCAAATTTTTACCCTGGAAAGATGAGACAATTCTCTAGAACTTTTATGATTTAAGTTTGTTCAAATTATGACGTCATCAATGACGTTTTTGGCAAACAAGAAGATAAGGATTGTCACCAAGTCAAGATGTGGCCACTCACTCATCAATTAGTCAACAAATCAATAGTTCCAAATTTTGACCTATAAAAGGAGGCATTTGCCATGTATTGAGGCATCTTGATGTTCAGATCAAGATCATGCTCTTGCTCTTTCTTTATGTTTTGTAATGCTTAAGTTTTGCTTATATTAATTTCTTGCTTATGCTTTTCATTTCCTTCCCTTGTTTATTTATGTTTCTTTCTTTCATTATGTGTTGCTAAGTTAATTATGTCAAGGTGAAAAGGGTACACTAATGGTGTAAGAATAAGTATAATATAAACTTAACATGGTCCTTAATGTTGGATACTAACATGCTTTATATTTGTTATCTTGTTCACTTTTAAAACTTTGCTTGTGAAATGGTTAATCTAGATTTATGTTGTATAACACTTGGTACAACAAATACTTGGCACTTTCATAGCCCATACTGTATGGTATAACCGACACCTGAGCTATGAAAGGAACTTGATTTGTTGTTAACATAAGTTATAATCATGAATGCTTGACAACATTTACAAGTATTAGCATTATTCGAATAAGATAACTAATGTAATCATGTTAACAATTTATAATCCGAGTGGAACCTCCTTTGTGTGTGGTTTCCAGTTGATTAGTAAGAGTTTATACTATACTTGTTTGACGTACCATTAGTGGATCCTCTAACCTTGACATTTGTTTTTATCATTGTTTAATCCTTACGTTAATCTTGTAACTCAAAGTTCTCATCAACTTCTTCTTCTTCTTCTTTATTATTATTATTATTACTACTATTATTGTTGTTGTTATTGTGTTGTTGTTAACTATAATTTATACAATAAACCTCCCTGTGGTTCGACCCCGGTCTTGCCGGGTTATTTATTACTTCGACACTCCTGCACTTGGGAGAAGACATCAATCTTTTGGTCGTGTCAAGTTTTTGGCGCCGTTCGGGGGGAGGTAAATTCTTGTACAAATTATAGTATTTATTTTATTTTCTCTTTTCTCTTTTCTTGTATCTAACTTTGTTTCTTTTGTTTTGTTTCTTTTTCTATTGTTTTTCTTTTCTTTCTTTTATTCTCTTCCTGCACGTGCATGAGAGTGTGGTCACGTACATTAAGTGGTAGACTTTGTAGGGTATTCTCATCATTTTCAGAAAATATGGCCGAAGAAGATAACCAATCGCTTCATAATGAGAATAATGAGAATATTCAGGTTAGAACACTTAGAGACCACATGAATCCCACAAGAACAAGTGCACCCTCATGCATAGTTTTTCCCCCTGATGCATCTCATTTTAATTTTAAGCCAGGCATTATTCAACTTTTACCTTCTTTTCATGGTTTAGATTTAGAAAATCCATACTTGCATTTAAGGGAATTTGAGGATGTCTGTAACACCTATAATGACTCAAATTGTAGCATGAACACCATTAGGTTAAAGCTTTTTCCTTTTTCATTAAAAGATAAAGCTAAAACATGGCTACAAAATTTGAGACCTGGATCCATTCGTGCGTGGGATGATATGCAACAACAATTTTTAAAGAAGTTTTTTCCATCCCACAAAACAAACTCTTTCAAAAGACAAATCATCACTTTCACTCAAAAACCAAGAGAAACATCTTACCAATGTTGGGATAGATATCGAGACTTGCTTAATACTTGCCCCCATCATGGTTTTGAAACATGGAGATTAGTTTCACATTTTTATGAAGGATTAACACCTAGAGATAGGCAAATGGTTGAATTGATGTGCAATGGAACTTTTGAGGATAAAGACCCTAATGAAGCCATGGAATACCTAGACTTGCTAGCTGAAAATGCGCAAAATTGGGACACTCTGAGAACTTATGAGGCACCAAGTAAAACCCAACCTCATACATCTAGTGGAGGTATGTACAACCTTAGGGAAGATCATGACCTCCAAGCCAAGTTTGCATCTTTAGCTAAAAAAGTCGAGGCATTAGAATTAAAAAAGAGTGGTCAACTAAAATCTGTTCAAGACATTGTGTGTCAAATCTGTGAAACCAATGAACATTCAACCCATGACTGTCCAACTTTGCCCTCTTTTAGGGAATGTCTCCATGAACAAGCCCATTCATTAAACAGTTTCCAAAGGCCCAATCATAACCCATATTCGCAAACATATAACCCTGGTTGGAGAAATCATCCAAATTTCAGTTGGAAGAGTGAGAACA
This sequence comes from Populus deltoides, assembly GCA_015852605.2. Lineage (NCBI taxonomy): Eukaryota > Viridiplantae > Streptophyta > Magnoliopsida > Malpighiales > Salicaceae > Populus > Populus deltoides. The sequence continues at coordinate 15,385,225 of CM027586.2, read as the reverse complement.
ATAATGCTCCAACTTCACAGCCACCGTTTCAAGCACACCATAATTTCCAAAATTCTCATGGACATGCACCTCCTTATGCTCCCCCTCCTAGAAGAAATCTTGAGGAAACATTGCATGCATGCATTTATGGGTGGACAAGGACAAGGACAAAGAGGGAGAGAGCACAAGAGAGGGTGGAAGACCGAAAAAAAACAAGCAGAGAAGAGAATGAAAAACCAAAAGAGAGAAAGAAAAGAAAAAAACAGAGGAAGAAGCGAAGGAAAACAGAGTAAAAAAAACAAAGAGGAATAGAGAGAAAGAAGAGAGCAGCAGAATTGGGATAGAGAGGAGAGAACCGAGAGAGGAAAAAGAAAAAAAAAAGAGAGGAAAAAAATAGAAAAAAAACAGGGGAAGAAATGGTGAGAACCGTCATCGCCGGTACCTCCACCTTCGCCAGCAGCTGCGTCCTGCCACCTCCATCGCCACTAGTAGCACCGTAAGCCATCATGGTCAGCCTTCTTCCCTCTCCTCCTTCACCTCCACCTTCTCCTCCTCCTTCTCCTCCTCCTCCTCCTCCTTCTTCTTCTACGTCTTCTTCTCCACTATTCACGTTGCATGTGAACATTGGAGAGGGCCACTGTTTAATAGGCTGGCAGCGCCGGCCTAGCCCAAAATGGTTGGGCCGGGTCCGACCTAATTCAAAAAAAAAATTTCCTTTTCGAAAATTTTATTTTTTTTCATGTTTTTCTACTAAATTTTGCTTAGTATTTGGTTTGTATTTTTATACCAAAAAAATACAAATCTAGTATTCAAATACCCGGTTTGCATATATATATATATATATATATATATATATATATATATATATATAATTAGTACTTAAAAGTGCATTTTTGTCAAGGTTTTATATCATCATTTTGCACTTGAAGTATCAATAACTTCTTAACTAGAGCATGTTTTATAATAACAAGTCTGATAATATAAGATACCTTTAATTTATGGTAAATGCTCATTTTAAATGCAGGTATATCTCATAATTCAAAGGATTGATTGTTTTGATTAACCATTGGAAGTGAAATGACAAAGAAAAGGCTAAGCTTAGGAAGGAGATGCCGATTCAATTGAAATTCGAACACTTTGTTCGATCATTGGGTCATATCTGGAGCTATAGATCTTGGATTTCAGTTTGGTTTAAATGAATGGAAAGATAAGAAATAGGCCTACAACTTTCATGAATAGGGAAAGACCCAAATCTACCATTTTCAAATTCAAAGTTTGGCCACAAAAAAGAAGTCAGAATCTGTCCTACAATCCAGCCCAAACACTGCTCAGAATTTTACCCATATCTGGAGTTATAGAAGGCCAAATGACGTGACATTCAGTGGGTGGAAGGAAAATACAATTTCCAACAACTTTCATATAGAAGACATGCTCCAATTCTGATGGTAGCAATGATATTTCATCCAGACAAGAGCTTCAGGGCTATCCACCACATCCACCAACAACACTACTCAGTAGGTTAGACATATATCGATCTGTAGTGATCCAAATGCTTTGACATTTGGTGGGTGGAAGGAAAAGACACTTTCTAACAACTTTCATGAAGAACACTTTTCCAAATTCGGATTGCATCAATGTCATTTCATCCAGCTAAAATGCTTGAGTGCTGCTATCCACCAAGTCCACTAAATCAATAGTTGGCAACTACATCAATAATCAATTACCAAATGAATAGTTCTGAATTTTAGCCGATAAAAGGAGGCATTTGCCATCATTTAGGCATCTTGTTTTTCAGATCATGATCATGTTCTTGCTTTCTCTCTTTATATTTTTGTAATGCTTAAGTTTTGCTTTCATTAATATCTTGTTTATGCTTTTCATTTCCTTTACTATACTTAGTTAACTTATATCATGTTTATGTTCTTATATTGTTTATTTATGTTTTTCTTCTTCATAATGTCTAGCTAAGTTAATTATGTTAAGGTGAAAAGGTTTCACAATGGTGTTAGAATAAGTATAATATAAACTCAATATGGACTTTAATACTTATGTTGCTACCCAATTTTTGACCCATGTTTTGATATTTTTTCAGAAAAATCCAAAAATAGAGAAAAACATTGAAAATCCAAAAAAATATATTTTTTTAATATATTTGCATCATTTTAGAATTTTTAGCATCGTCTTAAAAGAATTTAAATTTTCAAAGATCATGGGAACGCATTCGACTTTTAACGCGTTATTTTTAAAAATCATTGATTTTTCTCATTGAGTCGATGTTGATATTGCTTGTTTTCAAAAAATACAAAAAAATAAGAAAAATCAAAATTTACAAAAAGACAGAAGTTGAGGGACCAAATTTGAGGTCCAAGCAACATTTTGCCTATAAATAGTAGCCTTCAACGAGCATTTGTAATTTGGGGGAGACACCACAAAAAAGAAAAAAACCCTAAAAATAACCTAAACCTATCTTCTCCAAGGGGGCCGCCGCCGCCCCTAGCTCTGATTTTTTTTTCCTCTCTCCCGGCTGGTTCCACCAGCTGCTCTCCCTTCCCGGGGCCAAAAACAAACCAAAACCAACGCCCCTCCCTTTGGCCAAGAAAACGGAACCAGAGAGCCAAAGCTTCCAGCCCCTCCCTTGCAAAACCAAACCAGGGCAGCCCCCTCCCTATCCTGTCATCGTCTCCAACAGACCCAGCAGCCCCTCCCATCGCCATTTCCCGTGCCATTTCAGCCTTCCACCTCTACCTCTCCACCCTCACAGCAGACGCCCAGCCAAGACCCTCTCCTCAAACAGATCTTCACCTCAGCTTCTCCTTCACCGCAGCTTCAACAGCCCCAGCAATGCCTCCCGCGGCCTCCTCAGCAGCGACAGCCTCCACAGGAGCAAGCCTCCGCCTTCCAGCTCCTTCACCGACCAACAGCAGTCCTCCTTCCTCCAGTGGCGCCCACAGAAGCAACCCCACTCCCAACCGAGAACCGACCGCCGGATCTGCAACCGGCAGAGAAGAAACGAACCAAAAGGAAGGCTTTTCTTGTTCTGCAGGTCGCCGGCAGTTTAGGAGGACAGAGGGGGAAGGAAACATTCCAGAGCCCCTGATTTTTTTGAGTTTCCAGCGGCGGCGCGTGGAAGGACGTGCCGCCACTGTTCATACGGGTCCAAAACGTTTCCCTGCACTGTAAAGGATTTGTGGGGGACTGTTTTGTAATTTTTAAAGTGTTTGATGTAATTTTTGTTTAGTTGTTGAATTTTTACAATTTGTACTGTGTATGTAAAAAAGAAAAGAAAAGAAAAAATATAGTAAAAGTGAATGTGTGTGTTTGTATGTGTTTTTTATGGATGTTTTTATTTATGATAAAATTGCAAAGATTAAAGAAGAATTTAATATTTTGATTGGATCACGGTCAAGAATTATTAATTTATACGTAAGTTGTATTTCTAATATCCGATGAAAAGATAAAATTTTAAAACTTCTTTAACATGTCAAAGCCACGAAGCAGCTTACCTCAGGTAGGGTGCGTTAGGGGTGCTAATACCTTCCCTAACCACAACCAGTCCCTTACCCGTGAATTTCTGACAAGACCAGTACATCCGGTTTCCTAGTAGCCTTGAATAAATTATTAGGTGGCGACTCCAACGAATCAATCCAATTCAAGCAAACGAGTAACGAAAGATCGCCAGCTGGCGCCACGCGGATTTTCTGACGTGTGACAACTTATATCCTAAACAATGTGCTATTAACATGTCTTATCATTTTTATCTTATTAATTCTTAATACCTTGCTTGTTAAATGGTTAATATAGATTTGTGTTGTATAACACTTGGTACATCAAATACTTGATCCTTCATAGTCTTCGGCCGATATCTTTGTTATGAGAGGAACTTGATTTGTTGTCAACATAAGTTAGCATCATGATTACCTAATAAAATTTATAAGTATGGTGTTAGGTAAATAAGATGATTAATATGATCATGTTGATAATTTATAAAGAGTTTATACGTTACTTATCTCTAATACTATTAGTGGATTCTCTAACCTTGATATTTGTTTTTATTATTGTTTAATCTTCACATTTATCTTCCATCTCAAAGTCCTCTTTAACTTATCATCACCACCACCACCACCACTATCATCATTATTGTTGTTGTTGTTATTTATAATTTATATAGTTCACCTCCCTGTGGTTCGACCTCATTCTTGCTGGATTATTTATGACTTTGACACTCCTACACTTGGGATAAGACATCAACTCTTTGATTCATATATGGTATGTTATTTCTTTGCACACTAAGATATGAGGTTGCTTCCAAAGAATATGCAATATCCAGTGGTAGGAAAGCCTGTCCAATTTGTATATGAGAAAGCACAAAGATCAAGTGTGTTGTGTGAAGTAAAATATAGACCAATGTCAATGGTGCCTTAAACATATCTTAAAATGCAATGAACTATTTTTAAATCTATAGTAGTTAGAGCATGCATGAATTGAGAGATAAAGTTAACACTATATGAAATATCACCTTGTGTGAGTGTTAGGTATTGTAAGTCACCAACAAGTCTATAACAAGAATATGGATCTTTTAGTAAAGTGTCATTTGCTAAGGTCTTAGTCTTAGCTTTAAATGGAGTGCTCATGGTTTACTGTCCACCATATAAGCTCATTCAAGGATGGTAAGTGTATATTGTGATTGTGAAAGGCCTTCAGATGCGTGGGTGATCTCAATCTCAAGAAAGTGATTAACTAGTCCAAGATCTATCATTACAAGTTATGAACTCAAAAGTTGAATGAAGTTTGTAATTAGAGTATCAGAAGACACTATAAGAAGTATATCATCGATATAAAAAAGGATTAGTGTATCAAAATTAAAGTGAAAAATAAATAGAGATGAGTCTGAAAGACTATAAAAGAAACTATATTTAAAAAGAAATGCACTAAACTGATTAAACCAAGCACGAAGGTGCTTTTAGAGATCATAAAAAGTGTTTTGAAGCTTGCAAACATGTGATGGATATTAAGTATCTGCAATTCCTAGAGGTTATTCCATAAATATATCTTCTAAAATTAATCCGTGTAGAAAAGCATTTTTTATATGTACGTACCATTTTTAAACTGTTGCTATAGTTATAACCATGCAGATAGTTCCAGGTTTGATAACCTGAGAGAAGGTTTTGGTATAGTCAAATCCTGGTGATACCTATTCGCTACCACTAAATCTTTGAGACAATCTAGTGATCCATGGGTTTGGGTTTTAATTTGAGAACTCATTTAGAGCCAATGACATGCATGGTAGGAGTGCGAGGAACAATTTTTCAAGTTTGATTTTTGTGAAGAGCCTCAAGATCCTTTTCTGTGGTAGCCTTCCAGTCAGGGTGATCAAAGGAAGACGAATGTTGTGATGTTCAAATGGAATCATTGCTGAAATTTTGAGGGAAGTTAAAACGTATTTTGGATTGGGCTTAACAATCCCCCTTTGTGATCTTGTAACCATGGTATATGGAAGAGGTACCTGTGTAGATTGAACGAGTTGTGTGATTGATTCCATTGAATTAGACACTGAAAGAGGTGAGTATTTCTCTTACATTTCAAGCTCAGTTTCAGGTGGTACTAGATACAAATCAATCATGCGTTCAATTCTATCATGTTGTCAGGTTTTAGTTTTGTCATGCTGTCGGTTTATTTCAGGATCATTTCCAGGTTCTGCTACCTACAATTAAGGCATGGGTTCAGTCCTAACATGATGAGCTTCATTTTGACTTAGAGTATTGTGAGGAAAAGAACCTGCAGTATCATATGAATTAAGATCAAGTGTTGGAGCAGCAGATAAAGAGCTCAAGCATGGTGGAGTGACTGTTGTGGGATGTATTCCTGCAATGGAATTAGAGTTAGTATGAGGCAACTATGAATCAAATATGTTAATAACATGTAGTGATGTAGGAGACGTGGTGTTGCAATTATGATTTTTTTTATAGGGAAAGAATGATTCATCAAAGACCACATGGAGAGAAATAACATTTGTTTTTGCTGGAAGCATGAAAACATTTGTATCCTTTTTGTTCATCATTGTATCCTACAAAGATATAAAGGACTGTTTTTTGATAAAATTTATGTTGCTACAAAGTTATAAAGGACTGTTTTTTTGATAAAATTTATGTTGTCTTGTATCTTAGGTGTAAGGGAAGCTTTTAGACCCCAAGACTTGAGGAGAAGAATAATAAGGAAGAGTTTCGTGCAATGTAAAGTATGGAGATTCAGAATTAAGAGCAGATGAATGCAATCTATTAATAAGGTAGACAACAGTAGTAAAAGCTTATGTATTTTCCTTCTTCATCTCCACAGGTGTGATGAACCACACCTGTCACACCTGTGGAGATGAAGTGTGATGAACCCCTCTCTCTCTCTCTCTCTCTCTCTATATATATATATATATATAAAAGCATTTTATCTGTAAAGTTTACCGTTTCCCTTTAAGGGTACGGGGTGTATGTAGTTCCATTTTTAAATTTTTTTTATTAACAATAAACTAAAACTGCCCAGTGTTTAACTATACAAGTCCACAGTGAAATACTGAGCTACTTTTTTTTTTATACCTTTATAGGTTTTTTTTTTTTTCTTTGTATGTTTTTCTTTTAATAAATTTTTTTTGTTTAATTTAGTTTGTTAATGTTAATTTTTTTTATTTAGTTATCAGATTTTCATGACACGGATCCCAAGTTTGACGGGTTAACCTGGTCTGACGAGTTAACCTGAATTTTTTTTTGCTTTTTTTCTTTTTAATTAATAACATATACTAAAACAGTTCAATGTTTCACTGTGTAGTCCACAGTGAAATGCTAAGCTGTTTTTTTCCATTTTTTTTTCTGCTTTTTATGCCTTTATGGGTTTTTTTTTTTTGCTTTTTTTCTTTGTGTTTTTTTTCTTTTAATGAATTTTTTTTGTTTAATTTAGTTTGTTAATGTTAATGTTTTTTTTTAGTTATCAGACTTTCATGACACGGATCCCGGGTTTGACGGGTTAACCTGGTTTGACGAGTTAACCCATAATTTTTTTTTTTGCTTCTTTTCTTTTTAATTAATTTTTTTTCGTTTAGTTTAGTTTTTTAATGTTAAATTTCTTTCTATTTAAATATCAGACTTTCATGACACGTATCCCGGGCTTGACGAGTTAACCCGTCAATTTATTTTTCTATTTAGTTATCAAACTTTCATGACATGAATCCTAGGTTTGACGGGTTAACCTGGTTTGAAGGGTTAACCCAGTTTATTCAGATTCTTTTCTTTTTTTTCATTAGTTTTTTTCTTCGTGTTGGTTTTTTTCTTTGTTTTTTTAATTAATCTATTTAATTATCACACTTTTATGACACAACCTTGCAGCCAGACCCATATTCAAGGCTCTTGGGTCCAGTGTTGCAGTCAGACTCACTTAAACTTGAGTCATGTAAGTTTAATATTATTATTAATATTATAAATATTACTCTTGGGTCAAGTATTGCAGCTAAATCAAAGGCTCTTGGGCATATCTTTGCAAAAAAACCTAACACTCTAAGATCTTAGCCTTTTTTGATATTTTTTATGGGCGTGTGCCTTTGTTTTTTTTTTTTTCTCTTTTCCTTTTTAAGCCTTTTACCATGGATTGCACAGTACAATCCACAGTGAAAAAGATGATTCCTTTAATTTTTTTTGTCTTTTTTAATTAATTTTTTTTTTAATTTAGTTTCTTAATATTAATTTTTTTCTATTTAATTATCAAACTTTCATGACATGGATCCCAGGTTTGACGGGTTAACCTGGTTTATTCAGATTTTTTTTTCTTTTTCTTCATTAGTTTTTTTCTTCCTGTAGGTTTTTTTCTCTTTACTTTTTTCTTTTTAATTAATCTTTTTTTAATTTATTTTATTAATAATAAATCTTTTTTCTATTTAGTTATCACACTTTCATAACACGAATTACAGGTTTGACAGGTTAACCTGATTTGGCAGGTTAACCTGGTTGATTCATATTTTTTTTTCTTTTTGCTCATTAGTTTTGTTCTTCCAATTTCATCTTTTAATATTGTATGCAGTCCACAGTGAAAAAGCTGAAGCCTTTAGTTTTTTTTTTTGCTTTTTTTTATGTCTTTCACTGTGTACTACACAGTGCAGTCCATGGTGAAAAGGCTTATGCCTTTTTTGTCTTTTTAATTAATTTTGTTTATTTAGTTTGTTGATATTAAATTTTTTTCTATTTAGTTATCAGACTTTCATGACACGGATCTCAGGTTTGACGGGTTAACCTACTTAATTTAGATATTTTTTTCTTTTTCTTCATTAGTTTTTTTCTTCTTATAAGTTTTTTTTCTTTTATTTTTTTTATTAAATATTTTTTTATTTAATTTAGTTCATCAATATTAAAAAAAAATTTATTTAGTTATCGATTGTTGCCTTTAGTTTTTTTTTTTTTTACTGTTTTTATGTCTTTAACTGTAGACTGCACACTGGAGGGATCCATTGAACAAACTTGTAGTTTTGAACGAACTTATAGTTTTAATCCTATCAAGCTGAAATATACTGCGGTCATGCTTCGCAAGGCAGGAGTGAAGTTTCAGGTCACCCGAGACAAATGCCCGGTCAACATAAAATTTGAGAAAGGAGTTTTGAAAATACTACGCTTGGAAGTTGATCACAGCTTCGAACGTCTTGTACGGAATATCATGGCCTTGGAGCAGTGCTGCTACCAGCGAGAACCTTACGTATGCAGTTACATTAAGTTTATGGACCGTCTTATCGACAGTGCAGAAGACGTGGGTTTGCTAGTTGAAAATGGAATCATTCTCCACTGGCTAGGTGACGATGCCGCAGTTTCAAATGTGATTAACAATTTTTGCGAAAATATTGGTAACAATTACACTTGTTTTGGTGATATCTCTCAAGAGATAAATGCCCACTATGAGAGCCGCTTTAACCATACGAAAGCAACCTTGAAACTTATATATTTCGCCAATATTTGGAGAGGTACGGCAACTGTTGCAGCAGCTATCCTGCTGATCCTCACTTTCATACAGACTATAAGTTCCGTAAAATCGTTATAATGATTTTATCTTGCTTAGTTTCATTGCTCCTACGTAATAATGGATTGGATTGTTATTGTTAATTTCCTTTGAAAAATGCTTTTAAATTTTGAGTTTGTGTTGTTCTGAACCAATACTATGATGGTAATCCATAGTTATTATTGATGAAAGCTAGCAATTTATACTAAAACTTCTACAAGTTTGATCCATCATATAAGCTCAATATTACCAAACAAATTAAATTTATTGGGTATGAGCCCAAATTAAATTAAAAACATAGTCTAAATACATTTCATGATTCTTATTTTAATATCCTTCTCTAAGGATATTTTAAATAATTTTCATTTTAATTTTTAAAAAATATCCTTTAGATAAAGAACATTTGAAATAAATTGCACATGACCTGTCTATAAATAGACAACAAAACCACCAAATCAAAGACACAAGCATAGAAGCATAAAAGACAAGAAGAAGCATAAGACATAAAGACAACAAATAAAGACTAAAGATCAAATACAAATATTTGAAAGTTTTCTCAAATAAATTCAAGTTCATTAAAGAGGCAAAGGATCAAAGTCATTTACTTCATTAAATCAAATCAAATCAAGTTGAGGTCTCATACAGTTAAATCTTTTAGGCTTGTGTTAATAATCTTCATCTTCATTAAATCAAATCAAGTTAAAATCTCACATGATAAAAGCTTTCAGGCTCGTGTAATATCTTTCTATCTAAAACAAGATTTAGATTTGACCGTTAATCAGAGGAATTCATGCATGTGAAGAGCACTTCAAAAGAATTTCAACTATTTCTTATAATCAAATTCATTATTGTAATTTTGACACTATTTTTAGTGTATTTTTTTAATACATGAAATTTTATGTGTGTAAATTTCTAGCACGCCTAATGAGACCTTTTTTTCCTCTCATCTCTCAAGTTAATAGATTTGTTATCCAAAATGAAAAAAATGGAGCATGTAAGCAATTCTCAAGGTGCTAAAGTGAATGTTTTGCTAGCCACTCACCTAAGAACTCATTCTGGTAAGTCTAATTTGGTCTCTTTATTAAGAAAATTCTCCAAATAAAAAAAAAAAGAAAGCAACTTCCTCAAAATATGAGTTTGGAAACTCTATTTCCAAATATGTAAGAAGGAATTGAGATTCCACCGTATCACTCAAATTCAAGCATGCAATCGAAATCTAGATCTCATTTTATGACTTTTTCCAAACAAAGATGGGGAGATTACTTATCCTTATCTAACTCTAATCTGACCCTTAAATGCTAGTCATGGTCATCAAGGCATCACTTTTCGAGGATCTTGTCCATCAAATGTCTCTTGAAATGGAGGAGCTGAAAAAATCCATCAAGAAAAGACATGTTTAGATCGCTATGGTGATGGACCAACTGAAAAAAACAAAATCCACAAACTGAAAACAACCAAAGGATCAGAGATCCATCTGGGAATAATACTCTTCAAGATCCTTTAGAAAACCAAGATTCTCCTAAAAAACAACAAAAACAAGAGTAACATGATCGAACAATAGTATAAAATGCCTTAAGGGACACTATTGTATCATCATTGGGCTCATTTACTTTGTAATAATGAAGGATCCTAAGGAGACCTGCTGGTAAAGAAATTCATCTGGTCCTTAAAAGGAATCATCTTTAACTGGTACACTGAGATTCATGGTTTAAAGATAGATAGTTGGAACCAATTGGAGTAAGAGTTCTTGATCCACTTTTATAGCACTCGGTGAACTATAAGCTTGCCATAACTTGCCTATATTAAGCAAAGGAAAGAAGAGTCAGTCTTGGATTACATTGAGAGTTTGAGGAACTTAATCCTTAGCTGTAAGGAGAAGATAAGTGAAGCCTTCTCCATAAACATATGAGTCTAGTGAATGTAGTGGGAATTGTTATAAGAGCATGTGATTTGAAGATCCAAATAGCAAGGCATGAAAGCTATTTCCCAGATTATCCTCATGATAAGAGGGAAGCAAAGAAAGAATTTAAGAATAATATAAAGCCTGAAAAATTAAAGGAAACCATGATTGTCTTCACAACACCTACAAAGCTTTTTAGCAAACCCAAAGCTGAAGATTGAAGAAACATTCCTAAAAGCCAAACTCAAGAAATAAAAAGTCCACTTTGAAGTAAATATAAGAAAAAGAATACCCTTTTTTTTATTATAAAGTTTCGGGTATTCTAGATCAACTTCTAGAATGAAGTTTGATTGGACTTCTTATACCTAGAAGGCCTAAGAAAGTTAATATGGTTGATCATCCAAAGTACTCATGTCTCATCAAATAGTCATCCATCTTGTCGAAAAATGCTTTGTCCTCAAGAACCTGATAATTCATATGGAGAATGAAAAGAAGATCCAACTTGAATGAGGAAAAGAAACCATAAGTACAAATATGATAATGATTGTCTTTGAATCTTTCGACCCTATTCCTCTTCCATGTTTTCTTTGTAAAATGGAAGTTATCCTTGATGCTATTGATTCATCTAAACATTTATCATTAGGAACACTTTCTATTCAATTGAAAAGGTTCGCTTGATCTCCAAACCTCAAAGGTTCTGCTTGAAAAGATTTGCTTAAATCTCCAATGTAAGAAGTGTCTTGGGATATGCAAAATCTTTGAATCCTATAAAATACATGAATTCAAAAGTTAGGATTCATTAAAAAAAATAAAAAAAAATAGATAAAATCCAAAGAGAAAGATTAAAAAAACAAAGAAAAAAAGGATATTCTTGGCATATAGCTCGAATCCTGAATTTTTTAAAAAATAATTATTCAATATTAAATAAATAAATAAAATAGGATAATAAAAATAATTTTTCTATGTTAAACTTCTTCTATATAATTTAAATCTTTAATTTTTATATATTTTTAGCAAATTTAAATCTTGATTTCAATCATATTTATTAAAAAATTTGTAATGTTTAGTTATCATTGCAAGTTGAATTGCAAAACAATTTCACTTGGACCTCAGCTCCAAAACCGTTAAGAAAAAAATCCAATTTCAATTACATTGAAAAATGGTTGAAAATAGAAAAGCGTTGACATTAGTCCATATAACTTGACAGATCAAGAATTTAAAAATAAAATAATGAGCATAGTCTAACTCAATTTTTTTTTTAAAAGGCGATTAGTGTGTTGTTCTTATTTTTTTTTAATATGTTCACATTAAAATTATTAAAATAAACTTTATTTTATTCAAGCTTGCTTTTATGATTTTTATAAGTTCTTGTCTATAAAAAAAATATTTTAAAGACATTTTAATTAAAAATATTTTGTTTCAATAGAATTTAAATTATTTTCTTTTTTATAAAAAACAATTTTATTGTCGTATAATTAAATAAAATAATTTTGAAAAGCTACTTACAACACAAGATTAAATATCTTAATATAATTTATCTCTTAACTTCTTGACTCGATTTTTAGTTAGCGTTAACAATTTTTTTAATATATATATATATGGTTCTTGATTTATTTTATTAAATACAAATATCAAGTTTTTGATTTCCAATTAATTTATTTTTTTACACTAGAATGTTCATTGAAAACACTTAAAAGGTTTTTTTTTTTTAGAAAAAAAACTCTTAATCCCGCAAGTAGAGAGTGACTGTTTGATCATTTAGAAAACAATTATATTATAGAATGTATAGCATGTATATCTCTGAATAGGAAATTAATGTAGGATTATTCCAATGTTGTAATCCCTACAGTTACTGCTGTATTCTGCCCTACATATATAAATAGGAAAGTCATTCTGTTATTCTCAACTTGGTATCAGAGCCCTAAATAAACTAAAACACCTCTTCTCCTGTCTGCAATGGATCCCTCTCAGCCGGCAGCCATCCTGCACTCCTGCCGCAGGACCACTTTCTTCTTCAGCTTCAGTTCTGCAGTGGCCACAACATACAGATGTTGGCCATGCTCTTCTCAACCAATTCAACCCCAATAATGCTCCTCTGCTGCCGGCCTCTTCTGCTGAAGCTACTGCAGCTTCTGCCGTGGCAATTGTGTCCCTCTCCCACACTCATCAGGTCATCTCTTTGAAATTGACAAACACCAATTATTTGTATTGGCGAATGCAGATGAAACCGTATCTCTTAGGCCAAGGAGTTTTTGGCTTTGTTGATGGTTGAAACTCCTGCCCCTCTCCACATATTCTTGCTGTCGATGGTGTCTCTCTTCAGGTATCGCAACTCTTTCTTCGTTGGAAACAACAGGACCAACTCATTCTAAGTGCCTTGCTCTCTTCGCTATCCATGGAAGTTCTTCATCTTGTTGTTGATTGTCCAACCTCATGTTCTATCTGGCAAACACTTGAGCAAGCTCTAGCTTCTACATCCAATTCTCGTATTATGCAACTTCATGGCTCCCTTCAAGACCTTCGACAAGGTGATGATTCGGTAACTCAATTTCTGCAAAAAGCTAAGACTTTATTTGATGAGCTAGCAGCTGCTGGCCAGCCTATTTCGCTAACCGATTTCAATCTATATGTGTTTCGTGGCCTTCGCGGAAAATTTAAGGACTTAGTGAAGTCTTGTTACAAGGGCAAATCCTCTACCATATACAGATTTGCTTAGTCATCTGCTAAGTCATGAATTTATTCATAAATCCTCTCACTTGTCTATGGGATCTACTGCCATTCCTGCACCATTGCTGCCCACGCCGAACATTCCACCTTCAGCACTCCTCTCTCACCGTCAGCCTTCTGCTCAATTTGGACGCAACAGGGGCCGTTCTTATGGCAGCTGGCGTCCTCAACAAAACCTTCACAGAGGTGCTCGAAATTCTGGCTCCAGGCCTGATTTTCGTAGCTTCCATAGCACTCCCAGCAACGACAATAGACACAGCAGCTGGCAGGGAAATTGGCAGCGCAACAGGGGATCCAATTCCCGCTGCCAGTTATGTCACACTTTCAGACACACTGCTCCTCAGTGCTCCCAACTTCAGCAACGTGGCTATGGACAACAACATAGTGCCAATCTGGCACTACATAATTCTGTAGGTACTGCTAACTGGTTTCCGGACACCGGTGCAAATCAACACGTCACACCTGACCTTGCAACCTTGATTGCTTCAGAACCATATAATGGTAATGATAATTTGCATGTTGGTGATGGTAAGGGACTTTCCATATCTCATATTGGCCATACAAAAATATATAACCCGCATCGTTCATTCATTTTATCTAATGTCCTACATGTTCCTGCAATTACGAAACCTCTGCTTTCTGTTCAGAAATTTTGTCTCAATAATAATGTTTATTTTGAGTTTCACCCTTTTCTGTTTTATGTCAAGGATCTCAACACCAATGAAGTACTTCTCTCAGGACAGAGTAAAGATGGTCTCTATACTTTGTCCAGGTTCAGGTCTTCCGTCTCGTCAATTCCTCAAGCATATTGGTCTCCCTGCACCTCTGCTTCTGCTGATTTGTGGCATCGTCGCCTAGGTCATCCTACCTCTTGCATTTTTCAATTTTTAGTCTCGAAAAATAAGATTATTTGTAACAACAAACGTCTTAATTTTCAATGTCAAAGTTGTCCCTTAGGAAAATCATCGCGTTTGTCTTTAAGACCTACTGGTCACAAAACTTCTGCTCCGCTTGAATTAATTTTTAGTGATGTGTGGGGTCCTGCTCCCCTTTTTTCTTCGGATGGTTATCGTTATTTTGTTATATTTGTTGATGCGCACATAAAATATATATGGTATTATCCACTTGTTGCAAAATCTTATGTTTATTCTGTCTTCCATCAATTTCAAACTCTTGTCGAACGTCAGTTTTCTTAAAAAATAAAATCTGTTCAAACTAATTGGGGCGGTGAATATCGCAAGCTCTCCACATTCTTTCAGACTATTGGTATTCATCACCGTCTGATTTGTCCTCATACTCACGAACAAAATGGAATTATAGAAAGACGTCATCGGCATATTGTGGAAACCGGCCTTACTCTTCTAGGTCAATGTAAAGCTCCATTTTGCTTTTGGAATTATGCATTTGACACTTCGGTTTATCTTATTAATCGTATGCCTACTCTTGTTCTTGATAATCGATCTCCTTTTGATTGTTTGTTGCAATGGTCTCCTGATTATACTTTTTTACGTACCTTTGGTTGTCTATGTTTTCCTTTTTTGCGTCCCTATAATAATCATAAATTGGATTTTCGGTCTTCTCCTTGTGTGTTTTTTGGCTACAGTTCCTCTCACCTTGGTTATCGATGTTTTGACATTGAATCTCATCGCATGTATATCTCCCGTCATGTCCGTTTTCATGAACATGTTTTTCCGTTTGATAAATCTGAACAGATTGCACAGGTCTCCACTCAAACCCACACACCATCTCCTATTACCATCCTCCCAAATCTAACCCACTCCCCACTGTTCACCACCCAAAACACACCCCATCCCGCCTCTGCCTCTGCCTCTGCCCTACCCTCACCGCCGACCCAAACACCACAGCCTCCATCTTTCCCTTTTTGCTCACCACATGCATCTTTATTTCACCATACTGTTGCAGGTACAGGTTGCAGCTCAGTGTTTCCTGCTCTCCAGCACGAAGTCCTTGATAGCAGTGGGACATCCTCTGGTTCCTCCTCTGCTTCTCTTTATTCTGCCAGTAACCCGGTATCTGCAGACTCTGCCTCTGCTGTCAGCCCTCCACTTGCGGCACCTTCTTCCCCGGCTTCTTCCCCTGGTATAAATCTGGTGGTTGATCTCTCAGCTTATCCACTGCATCAGGACACCTCTGTGATACCTCCTTCTCCTGCATCACCACCGTTGCTCAGCCGGCACCCTATGGTCCTTAGATCACGGCAGCCCAAAACAGCAAATATGGTCTCCTCTGCTGCAGCTAATACAGCTGCCACCCGGGTATTGCTCTCTCCTTCCTCTGAACCTGTTGCCTTTTCTGATGCAGATAAATACGTTGCTTGGCATGATGCTATGTGTGATGAGATCAAGGCTTTACGATCCAATCACACTTGGTCCCTAGTGCCCTTTCATCCTTCGATGAATGTTGTGGGAAGCCGATGGGTATATCGCATCAAACGTCGTGTTGATGGCAGCATTGACCGTTATAAAGCCTGTCTAGTTGCTAGAGGCTTTACTCAACAGGAAGGCATTGATTATTCTGAAACTTTCAGCCCAGTTATTAAACAGGCCATCATCAGATTAGTCTTTTCAATTGCAGTTTCCTGAAATTGGAAGATTCATCAACTTGATATTCATAATGCTTTTCTCAATGGTGTTCTTACTAAAGAGGTCTACATGAAACAACCTCCAAGTTTTGTTGACCCTACTCTTCCATCTCATGTGTGTAGACTGCACAAATCACTATATGGTTTAAAACAGGCACCAAGGGCATGGTACACTCGTCTGAGTGATTTTTTACTCTCTATTGGTTTCATTGCCTCCAAGGTTGACACCTCCCTGTTTATCTTATCTGATGGCACTAATATCTTTTATCTCCTCGTCTATGTTGATGATATTCTGCTTACAGGCAGCAACTCTGCCATGCTTCATCACCTAGTCCAGTTACTAAGTTCTAAATTCAAGCTTCGTGACTTAGGTGATGTTCACTACTTTCTCGGTATTGAAGTTCAGTCTACAGGTATGGGTCTGATGTTGCGCCAACACAAATATATTCTTGACATCCTCACTCGGCCTGGTATGACTACTTGCAAACCCGTTGATACTCCAGTTTCTCCTTCTAAACTTGTTATACAGCCGGATCATCCATTTTCTGATCCCACACGATTTCGTCAAATTGTGGGTGCTCTTTAGTATCTTACATTCACTCGTCCAGATATCTGCTTTGCTGTTAACAGAGTTTGTCAGTACATGCATGCTCCTACAAATTCCCATTGGGTTGCTGTTAAACGCATACTCCGCTACCTCAAAGGAACGGCATCCTATGGTTTTCATATCACTCGAGGTACCTCTTTTGCTCTTCATGGTTTAACAGATGCCGATTGGGCTGGGAGTATTGATGATCGCAAGTCTACAGGTGGCTATCTTGTTTTCTTTGGTCAGACACCGATTTCATGGAAATCCGGCAAGCAACGTACAGTTGCCCGCTCCTCCACTGAGGCTGAGTGTAAAGCCTTAACAGATGGTACTGCTGAGGTCATCTGGCTTCAATATTTGTTAACAGATCTACGGGTTCCCTCTGTCTCTACTCCTACTATTTGGTGTGATAATCTTGGTGCGGCTTATCTCTCGGCGAATCCTATCTTTCATGCTCGTACTAAGCATGTTGAGGTAGATTATCATTTTGTCTGTGACCGGGTTGCGAAGAAGGAAATTCAGATTCGCTTTATCCCCTCTCGAGAACAACTTGCTGATGTTTTCACCAAACCACTTTCCGCTGCATCCTTTACTGCTTTTAGGTTCAAGCTTCGGGTCGATCCTCCACCCTCAGCTTGAGGGGGCATATTATAGAATGTATAGTATGTATATCTATGAATAGGAAATTAATGTAGGATTATTCCAATGTTGTAATCCCTACGATTCTTTCGTATTCACACCTGCATATATAAATAGGAAAGGTTGGCTAAGGCCAACCTAAGTCATTCTGTTATTCTCAACTAATTACTATAAAATTGCTTTTCAATGTATCTATCTAACTTACAAAATGCATATTGTAGGTGTCATAACCTAATTTTTGACCATTTTATTTTAATTATTATTATTATTATTATTATTACTGAAAAGGATAAAAAAAAATGATGATGATAATGATGAAAAAGCATGTAAAATGAAATAAATGAAGAATGAATTAAAATTTGGGTTAAGGGCAACATGATTGGAAGTTTTGGGGTTTAATTAAACTTTGGAATTAATCTAATTAATCCAATCAAGGGTTTAATTGGAGAATTAATAAAGTTTTGAGACTTAATTAAGCTTGGAATTAATTTAATTAATCCAATTAAGGGTTTAATTGGAGAATTGATAAGTTTCAAGACTTAAATGGACTTGGATTTAATTAAATTAATGAAATCAGGGACTTAATTGAAACATTATCAAAGTATAGGGCTGATTCTTGTCAAATTTGAAAGAAATTAAAGTCCAAGGACTAACTTATAAAAGACGCCAAAATCAGGGGTCCAATTACAATTTAACTAGGGGTTTAATTACAAAACTTTCCAAAATTCAAGGTCTAAAATAAAAGTTGCCATTTCCAGTTGTGAACGGCGCCGTTTCTGAATCAAATGCTCCACCTTCTTCGTCGCTCAAGACCGTTTTGCGGGAGATCTCAGAATCGCAGATCGTGGGACGCATGGACGAACGTGGCTCACCTTGATTACCACGTTCTCTAGCTTTATAAAAGCAGAGAAAAAGACGAACGGGAGAGGGGAGAACAGGGAGAAAACTGAGGGGAGGAACAGAGGGGGAAAAGAACACTGGAAACAAGAACACAACGGAGGAGCTGACGAAAAAAAGACCCGGAACAGAGGAGGATTTTGAGCACCGAAGACGAATGGAGGGGGGAAGAACAGGGAAAACGGGGGAAGAACAGGGGGAAACTGAGAGGCAGAACAGAGGGGAATTGGACCTGAAAACCAGAGGCAAAAAAGAGCAAAACCGGGGAAGAAAACAGAAGCAGGAAGAGAGAAAACCAGAGCAAAAACAGGGGCAGAACCAGAGTAAAGAACCCGAGAAAGCTTGGGTCCACCCAACCCAAAAGCTTTCTTCCCGAACACAAAGGCAAAGAGACAGAGCAGAGAAGGAAAGAAAAACAGAGGGGCAACCATTTCGTGCCTGCAGAAAAAGAACAACCCAAAGGACAGTGAAGCCACACCGGGAAACAAAATAAAACAGCCACCACGCCATCGTCTTCGGCGCCGTCCTCCGCTGCACAGGTAAGTTTCCATTCTCTGCATTCAACAAAACTTTCTAATGCAGTGTGAAGGTAATTTAATTACCTTCACACTATTCATGCACGCGTGAATTTACTTCACGCGTGCTTCTTCTTCTTTTGCCCAGTAAGACCTTTGGTTTGGGCGTGGCCGAATGGGCCGGGCCGGGTCCACCGGCCCATGTAAGTGTGAGCTAGGCCCAGCCCCAAAAAAATAAAATATATAAAAAATAAAAAAAATAGAAAAAATAGAAAAATATGTGTGTGCAAGAATAAAAATAATATAAATTTACTAGTTTATTCACCCACGCCAGAGTCGGGAATAAAATATTAGTTTAAGTTTATATTGTTTTTATTCGTATATTTTTTTTATTTAGCAAAAAAATATATGTGCATGTATGAAAAATAAATTTATTTATCGATGTCGAGTCAAGAATAAAAATACTTATTTAATTATTCTATTTGTTTTTTTTAACTACATAAAAAATAAAAAATATGTGAATGCGTAAATTTAGTTTATTTGTTTATTCACTAGCGTTAGAGTCAGGAATAAAAAAAAATATTAATCTGAATTTATTTTTGGTGGCTATGAATTTTTACCAACGCCAGAGTTGGAATTATTCGGGTGGAATTTTTACCAACGCCAGAGTTGGAATTATTCACGATCGAATATTCACTGGCGCCAGAGTCAGGAATATTATAAACAAATCATCATAGCATAAACGAATAAATGTTTAGCATTTTAAGACAAAACCAGCAATGCAGTCTGCCTTAGGCAGAACGTTTAAGGGGTGATAATATCTTCCCTTTTACGTAACCAGTCCCGTACCATTGAATCTCTGTTGACCAGTTAGGGTTCCTAGTGACCATAATACTAGGTGGCGACTCCTTAAACAAAGACATTTTTCCTAAAAGAACAAGATGCCAGAAATCTGTTCTTTTTCCGCAATCTCAGAATTTTTTGGGCCGCCGCGATGTCGGGTGCGACAGAATGGCGAAAAATTCCTTTTTCTCAACACCATAAAAATACTATATCATATGTGATGTGATATTTTATTTTATTTTATTTTTATTTTTTTGTGAAAAGTAGATCATGAGAGTTGATAAGGTAAGGTTGTCTTCATTCATCATATTAAACTCATACGTTCTTAAAAAAGAAAAAGAAAAAAGTGGTCATATACATTCAAAAAGAAAAGAAAAGTGAAATATAAACCCATATGTGTGTATGTGAACAAGGTTGTCTTGATTCTTCTTATAAAACTCATACATTCTCAAAAACAATAGAAAAAAAGTGGTCATATATATACTTTCAGAAAGAAAAGAACAGAGAAGTGAATTATGCTAAGACCCACCATTGATGGGAAACATACACAATAAGATAGGGATAAAGTGTATAACAAGCTATTCTTAATTAGTTAGCTTACGCTTCGCATGCAATCCCTAACATACCAAGTTATAAGAGGATTAAGTAAATGTAAACCTTTTTAGTCCCTCCTACAAAAGAAAGTGCCATTAACACTTACATATATGAAAAAGTACATGGAAGTTGTTGTAACCCATTTTTGGGTCCCCACAAAATATATATAAAATATATAGCCAAAGGAGGTTAGAAAAATAACAGGAGGCAGAAGCGCTCAGAAAATGGTCGGAAAAGGGTCAATGAGGTTAAAAATACAAAGATTGGATTTTTGACAGTATATTCTTGAAGGAGGAGAGCCCTGTTGAGAAGGAAAATTTGAAATTTGAGGAGAAAAGCCCAAATTTGGATGTTTATGGACTTAATTGGTTTTTTAAATGAATTTATAGGAGATGTGATTGTAAGAAAATTGATTTTTAAGTCAATTTGGGCTTTAATTAGAAGAAATTTAAGTTCTGGGGTCAAAATATATTTTTTAGGAATTTATTAGGTCAAATCAGGGGCCTAATTGCATAAATATTGAAGTTTAAGGGCCAATTGGGGACTTAATTGAGAAAATCTGAAACCAGGGACCTAATTGGAAGAGGCGCGTAAATGGAGGGGCTGGAATTAATTGATTCAGGGGCCTAATTGAAGAAATTGGAAGTTTTTTTGATCAATTAAGGGCTCAATTGCATAAATCAGAGGCCAAGGACTAAAGTGAAAAACGCGGCCAACAAGAGGGGCGAAGACCGAAATTGGCAGGGATGCAATTGAAGGAAAAAAAAAGATGATTAAGGGCTGATTTGGAATTTGGCGTGTTCTGGCGCCACATTTAAATGAAACGGCGCGTTTTCTCCAAAACGACGCCGTTTCATACATTCAAAAAAAAAAAGAAAAAGAAAGAGCAGAACGGTGTCGTTTTGAACGACACTGTTCCTCTTTCTTCTTCCCCCCGAACATGCAGCGGGGAAGAAGGAAAAATGTTGCTTTAATTTGAATTTTTTTCCGATCCTTCTCTCGCCTGGAGCCCACCGACCGAACACACTGGCCGACCACGCACCTGCCAGAAAACCGGGTGGAGCCGAACCTTGGCAGTCGCGCCCCATGGCCGACCAGCCGGCTGCTCCCCATGAGAAAAAGCCACTCACTTGGCTCTATAAATAACAACCAACACAGCAGCAATGACAGGGGGGAGAGGGGAGAGAAAGACCCGAAAGGAGAAAAAGGAAAAAACAGAGAAAAAGAGGGAGAGAACCCGAAGAAACGAAAAAACAGAGGAGGAGGGAAGAGAGAACGAAAAAACCGAAAGAGAAAAAGAGAGACCGAAACACAGTGAGAGGAAGGAAGAGTTGAAAGCTTGAGGAAAGCAAATCGGGAGGATCATGGGAAAACACTGAAAAAGTAGCACCACTGCCGCTGCTTGGAGCCGCCGTCCCGTGAGCCAAGACACCGCCACCAGCCTCCAGCAGTACCAGCACCTCCATGACGCCACTGTAGAGAGAGAAGAACGTTGCTGACAGAGGGAGCAAAGGAAACAAAGAGAAGAAGCAGTGCCGAAACAGCAGGGAGGAGGAAGAAGGTCGCAGCAACGCCCCTGCCGCCGTCCGTGAGCCACGACACCGCCACCACCGCAGCACCACCAGAAAAGCCGACAGACCAGCGACGCACCGCCTCCTCCGCGCCAGGTAATTCTTCTTCCCCTTCATTGTGGCGTTTTGTTTTGCTCCCTGCATGCGGAACGAATAGCGTTCTGCATGCAGGAGAGTGGGGGGAAAATAATTCCCCCCGCCAGTTTTCTTCTTTGGGCAGTTGGTCCCGGGCCGACCCTTATCGGGCCCGCCCGCCCAAGAGGATATTAGTTTTTTGGGCCGATATCGGCCCAATCCATTTTTGGGCCGAAATCGGCCCAACACTTTTAGGCTGAGTCCGACCGAGTTGGTTGGGCAGGACCAGCCCAGCCCATTTAATATTATATATTATATATTATATATTATATTTGTTTTGGATTATTTATATATGTATGCATGTTTTAAAACCAAAAAAATCAAAAAAAGTTCTTTAAAAATCATTTCAAAAAATATGCGATTTTGTTGTAATTTTATTACTGTATTTTGATCAATATCGGTTTGTATTTTTATATTGTAAAGATACAAATCCGGTATTAAAATACCCGGTTTTCGTCAAAACATCAAAAAATATATAATTACAAAAAAAAAAATGTTTTTGTTTTCATGCATATGGCCTAGTCTCTCCAATATATATATATAAATATTATAACATCATATTTTCACACAACAAAAGAAATTTCAAAACGATATATGTATTAGCATGCATTTTGGCTTTAATAACCAGTTTATTCAAGCCATGAGAACTAGGCCAATATTTCAAAAATTCTAAAAAAATCTTTTTGTCTTCTTGTAGTATTTGGGATTACGAATTTATACATAAAACGTATTCTTGATATTAAAAATATGGTTTTTTTACATAGATATTAGAACGGTTAGGTGTTACCCGATAAGATAAGGACCTCCTTATTGAGGAGGACTTTTCTTGAACCATAGACGGACCAACATACATAGACATTAGAACGGTTAGGTTTTACCCGATAAGATAAGGACCACCTTATTGAGGAGGACTTTTCTTGAACCGTAGACGGACCAACAACTAGGAAACACAACGCGACCTTGAATTTTATCAGACATGTTGTTACCCAATTTTTGACCCATGTTTTGATAAATTTTCAGAAAAATTCAAAAATAACGAAAAACATTGAAAATCCAAAAAATACGTTTTTAATACATTTGCATCGTTTTTTAGCATTTTTAGCATCGTCTCAAAAGAATTTAAATTTTCAAAGATATTTGGAACGCGTTCAACTTTTCACGCGTCATTTTTAAAATCATTGATTTTCCTCATTGAGTCGACGTTGATATTGCTCGTTTTCAAAAAATACAAAAAAAAAATAAGAAAAATCAAAATTTACAAAAAAAAGAGGAAAAGAGAAGGAAAGAAAAAGTTGAGGGACTAGTTTGAAAACCTAGCAAAACTTTTCCTATAAATACCATGCTACACTGAATTTTTAAGGGGGGGAGGTATTTTGAAATTATGAGGAGACAACACAAAAGAGAAAAAACCCTAAAAATGACCTAAACTTATCTTCTCCAAGGGGCCGCCCCACTTGACTCTGATTTTTTTCTTCTCTCCCAAATTGTTCCACCACCGCCCCCCCCGTTCGTTGGTCCTCCTCCCGGCCAAAAAAAAAAAAACCAACGCCCCCTTTTGATTTTTTCTCTTCTCCCTCAACCTGACCTCTCCTCTCTCCCCCAGCTGGCCGCTCACTCTCCATCACGGCCGTTTCCTTCCACTACGGCAAGAACGAGCAACATCCCTCACGGACCCGGATCGGTCCGCCACTCCTTCCTCCTCTGCTCCTCCAGGCCACGCCAGACGCCTTCAGCCAAGACCCTCTCCTTAAACAGATCTTCACCACGCTTCAACAGCCCCTGCTCGCCAAGATCAAGCCGGCCTTCCCCTCACCGAGCTCCTCTCCTCTCTCAGCCGACCAACGGCCTCCCTCTCCGGTCAACGAACAAACCCGGCACGCGGCGCCCCACAGAACCCAAATCGATCCGCCTTCTTCCTCCAGGAGCCTGCACACCACCTCGGCCTAACACGGTGGCCTCCCCCTCACAACGGATCCGCCATCCGAAGAAAGAGAGAAGCGGATCCGAAAGAGGAAGAAACAGATCTAAGGAGAGAAACAGACTTGCTTGTTGCGTTTTGGGTGTTTTGCGGTGTAACGGCGTTGTCACCACCAGCAGAGAAGGGAAGAGGAGATGAAACTAAACCAGATCCACCCGGCTTCAAGTTTTGTGCGGGCGCGTGAACCCACGCCCCGCTGGACGATGGCGCGCGTGGGAAGACGCGCCACCACTGCTCATGCTCTTTGTTCGAAGGGCTTCCCAAAGACTGGTATGGATTTTTGAGGGGTTATTTTGTAATTTTTCAATTGATTAATGTAATATTTGTTTAGTTTGAATTTTTATTTGTATGTTGTGAATTTAGATGTAACAAAAGAAAGGAAAAGAAAAGAAAAGAAACAAAAATATAGTAAGAGTGAATGTGTGTGTTTGTATTTGTTTTTATTTTTTATATATATTTTTTTATGATGAAATTGCAAAGATTAAAGAAGAATTTAATATTTTGATTGGATCACGGTCAAGAATTATTAACTTATACGTAAGTTGTATTTCTAATATCCGATGAAAAAACAATTATTAAAACTTCTTTAAACACATCAAATTCGCGAAGCAGCTTACCTCAGGTAGGGTGCGTTAGGGGTGCTAATACCTTCCCTAACCACAACTAGTCCCTTACCCGTGAATCTCTGACAAGACCAGTACATCCGGGTTTCCTAGTAATCCTCAATTAAATACTAGGTGGCGACTCCAACGAACCAATCAAATTCAAGCAAACGCAATAACAACAATGAAAAATCGCCAGCCGACGCCGCGCTGATTTTTTTGACGTGCGACAGAATGGCGACTCCACTGGGGAAGGTACTGTTTCTGACATTATTGGACTAAGCTTTGTGTATTTGATATGTTTAAATTTTTGCAATTTTATCTCTTTTTTTCAATATTTGTTTACATGCATTTTTAGAATTCTTTCATGCATCACCTGTATTTATTTTTGAAAGCACACACGAGCTTTTAAGTTAGGTGGTGAATTAGCGATCTGCCCTATGACTATTGGTCAGGGTTCAGATGCGTGAAAAACCGAACTCATATCTGTGTGCCTGCTTGGTAATGGTGGGTATACGTACCTTAACTATTCCTTGCAACGCCCCCACACTGTCTTTACGAAGAACGTCACTGGGCAGATATGAGACCCTTTTGAGACCAGGTAGAGAACCTACCCATGTTCACATAGTAAATAGAACCTGTCCTTAGGTTGTATGTGCTATTTTTATTTGCATCAGGGCAAACCCTTCTTGAAGCATCTTGAACTCAAGACTTGTGGGTGACCCAATGGCCGTCACTCAGAAAATTTTCATTGTAGAGTTTGGGCAAGAATCAAGATTTTTGTTTCATCATGCAAGAGTTACGACCATATGTCACCCCTCGAAGGGCGAGTTCATCATATAGTTTACATGTTCATACATTTATCATGCATGTACCGGGAGGAAAAATAGGTTCCCCCATCTGAGCTTTGCTACACCTGATGGAACAAAGATGATGGGAAATGAAGAAAGGGGTAAAAAAGAAGCTCATTATCAAAGGGAAGTTGAGAGCAGCAAAGGTGAAGTAGCTAGACTCAGATCTCCCTGAACAAGTGTTGAGCATCAAATGGAAAGAGAATGTCTGCACAGTCTTCTGTGGAAACACTGTTTGTCCACGACCAAGTGAAGCTGCACCTCTCCTTTTCAGTCATGAACAACGACAACAATGCCTTCAGTCAGCAACTAATGACAACTTTTGTTCTTGGTTAGCCGCCCTGTTAATTGTTCATCGCCTCCACATCTTTCAATGGCACCAAATAATTGCTAGCCTTCTGTGCATGGTGCATTAGCCTTCTTTGAAGTTACCCCAACTGTGAGCTCAATTCCAGTTCAGACTAAAAAAAAAAAGAACCATGATTAGACACTGAACTTCTACGTTGCAGAGGTCTCTCTGTAGAGATTTGTTTGTGGATCTGCCAGTGGGGAATGCAAGAGGGGGTTAAACTGTCAATCATTTTTGTTATGGATTTTGCCATCTTGCATTTTGTTTTGGGGTCACATCTCATCCTTCAACGAAACATGTCTTTCCTTTGTCTTCCTGTTGTTTTGAAATCAAGAGATGCTTCTTTCAAAGGGTATTTTTACAAAATATTTTGATCAAACTCCAACATACAAAACTAAAGCTAGTCAATCCTGAAGATTACAAGTATTTTGATTGCAGAAATAACTTGATGCTTGAAAATGACATGAGGTGACCAAACAATTTTTGAACTCATACTTCCTGAAACTGAACCACACATCATATAGCTAGTTTTAGCAGTATGCATAATGACATGTAGTGGATTCAATAGTTATGGACTCGTGAATCATGATTCTTACAAGTCCAAATCATTACACTGGACGAGGTCAAAATTTATCGGTTCTAACCGACCTTGCTTGAAATGAGAAAAGGCCATCTTTGTTATCCTTTCACATTTCTTGAAATATTATCCCTTGCAGTCCCATTTTGAGCCTGGTAAAGTATTTTCTTTCAAAAATAAACCATGACTAGGATCACACCCTACATTGGGGGGAAAATGAGAGATATTTTGAAGACACTGATAGAATCAATGATAAAAGAAAGGCGTAGAATAAAAGCCCAATGATTGAGAAAGGGAGAACAAGAAAAACCATAGATTGAGGGCCATCCAAGAAAACTTTGAGGAAGGTTATGTAAAAAAAAAAAAAGTGGAAATGAAGGAGAATGCCTATCAATTCTAAGAGGGGCAAAAAAAGGTTTCAATGGAAGAAAGACACAACAAATGCCAAAAGTCAACACCAAAAAAAAATCAAGTTTCATGTCTTTTGGTATGTCTAGGATAAAGCTTTTAGTGTCTTTAAAATTTTTTAGATTCATTATTCATCAGAGAAAGTTGGATTTGCATTATGACCTATGTTAAGAGAATTCTGATATCTGAGATTAACAAGGTTATATATCACTTTCTCTACTATGACAACAAGAGAAAGAGAGTTGATGAATAGTTGATGTTGATCCTAGGTCTTTGAAACCCTCAAACACCTTTTGAGCCTGAATTTTCCTTTCTTTCATAGCCATGAACCATAGCCTGCATTACGTGCTTTTAAAAGCCCTTTTCAATCAAGTAAGCAATCTGAACTGATAAATGGCGCTCTCAAAACTTGAAGAGCCTTTCCATAAGAGTCGTGGCTTCATGGATTAAGCTACTTGTTATTGTGCATGCTAATAAAATTGGTGCTAAAAAAGAAAACAATCATTCTTGATGAATCCTCAAGTTTTGACTTTGAGCCTTTTGTTTTCCTCGAAATTAACAGAAGGTCACCTCATCGCAAACCATCAAAAGATATACCCAAGATCAAAGATTAAAACTGACATAAAGAACCATGAAAAAAGTCATTTTAAACTTACAATGGGTCATTTCTGTTTTCAAAATACAAGACAATCAAAGGACTATATTGAATAGTGTGTGTTGGGTCTTTGACCAAAAAGCTTGATTTTCAAAAGATCTTTTCCAAAACTGATATCTCTTTGATTTCATTTCAACAATTAGACTTGAATTGACATGATCTTTGAAATATGAGAGTTGATTCCAGAACAAGAAAGATTGTTAAACAACAAGAACATCGACCGAATTTGCAAAATCCTTGACAAGAATGACATCAACATTTCTCGACACTCCTTGAAAAGTTAACCACCTGGAGGCAATACAGTGGACCCTGAGAAGAAAAACAAACAATATTTAGATCAGCTGGGGGCAATGAAAGATGATTAAATGATGAATCAGTGTACTGAAGACAATGATGTTCAAAGAAAGATAATCAATGAACAAGCACATTCAGATCATATTGGGGGCAATGTTGTTCAAAGATAGTCCATGATCTAGTGAACCCCGTCAACAATCGGGAAAGCAAAGATACACTTGAAGGAAATCTTTTGAAACATGGCTATCGACCGATGTGGGCATACAGTTGCATTCGAACGAATATGAAAAGATGCACACCACCAAGATTGATTGCGGAACAATGTTGTACTTGAAGGATAATGTCATATTATCATCTCCAACATGGCTATGACTTTTGAACGATGTTATCGCATAGTTGTGAATATTGGAAGGATGCACTCACCAAGACTGACTGTGCGACCATCGTGTTTTGAAGCTCGAAGGCGCACTTCATCGCATGAATATGGGTGATAAAATGAACATCATTGATGATGCCACTGCATTTCTTTTCACTATCTAATTTGACAAGCTGAGAGAAATCCATGAGAAAGAACATTGAGCATACAACGATGAGTCTTTCACTGCAAGCTATGAGGTGCATGTCTGGACGACTTGGCAGTTCCATGAAGGTTGATGACCACATATACTTGCGGGGTTATGTTTCAACTGGAGGCAAGTCCATGACTAGTTGACCATCTTGATGGGTGTCGGCATGAGGCACACAATCAATCAGAGGGTAATTCTCAGAAGAATCCAAAAGAGAAAATTCTTCATGATGAATCAAGCAACACCACACTTGGGGGCAGAGTCAAGCTTGATAAACAGTAGGAGCAGTAATCGTCATGGACAACCTAGGATTGGGCACTGCACTTACAACTGAGTGGATGGCTAGCACACCAATGAGTCAGTACATGGGAAGGACAAATAAAGCTTTGGAATGCAAACAAAGGCACCCTGTGATGATGGAACATCGAAGAGGGGGGACCTATATTTCGAATCAGGTAAGGATGCATGCATGTTAGCTAACGTTAAAACATTGTACATATTTTTTATTTTGTTGCAGGAAAAATCCTCAATGTAGCTTAGCAAGATTGGGGACCAAAAAAAAAAAGAGAAAAAAAAAGGGGAGAATCATTGAGCTGATAATAACAGAGAACCATGGTTGAGACATTGGAACGGGAAGAAGATGAGATAAACCTTATTGTTAGGAAAATCTCAAAGAAATGAAAAGATCAACCTTGCAATCAGGAAGCATCGAGTTTTCAAACCCTGCGATCAAGAATTATCAAGAAGCACCAAGTTTTCCGGCCCTTCTTCTATCATCCCTTCAGGACTTCGCCAGGTGAGTCCCATTTCTCACACTTGTCACATCACATTTTTCCATCATTTTTCTTGGGTTCGTCACCCATACAATGAGACCATCATTTTTCTTGGGTTCGTCACCCATACAATGAGACCATCATTTTTCTTTGGTTCGTCACCCATACAATGAGACCATCATTTTTCTTGGGTTCGTCACCCATACAATGAGACCATCATTTTTCTTGGGTTCGTCACCCATACAATGAGACCATCATTTTTCTTGGGTTAGTCACCCATACAATGAGACCATCATTTTTCTTGGGTTCGTCACCCATACAATGAGACCATCATTTTTCTTGGGTTCGTCACCCATTACAATGAGACCATTTGTTCCACATTCTTTGTTTTGGTTTAATGAGGTCGCCAGATGGGATCTCATGTAGCTTTGGTTAAAGGGAATCGCCAGATGGGATTTCAGGTTAACCGAGTTACGTAACATCTTTTAGTTTTGGTTTAATGAGGTCGCCAGATGGGATCTCATGTAGCTTTGGTTAAAGGGAATCGCCAGATGGGATTTCAGGTTGACCGAGCTACCACACACTTTTTAGTTCCAGTTGAATGAGGTTGCCAGATGGAATCTCATGTAGCTTTGGTTAAAGGGAATCGCTAGATGGGATTTCAGGTTGACCGAGCTACCACACATTTTTTAAGTTCAAGTTGAATGAGGTCGCCAGATGGGATCTCATGTAGCTTTGGTTAAAGGGAATCGCCAGATGGGATTTCAGGTTGACCGAGCTACACACATTTTTTAGTTCCACTTTAATGAGGTCGCCAGATGGGATCTCATGTAGCTTTGGTTAAAGGTAATCGCCAGATGGGATTTCAGGTTGACCGAGTTACACACATTTTTTTAGTTTTGGTTTAATGAGGTCGCCAGATGGGATCTCATGTTGGTTCTGGTTAAAGGGGATCGCCGGATGGGATCTCAGGTTAGCCCAACCACACACAGGATATTGGTTCTGGTTAAAGGGGATCGCCGGATGGGATCTCAGGTTAGCCCAACCACACACAGGATATTGGTTCTGGTTAAAGGGGATCGCCGGATGGGATCTCAGGTTAGCCCAACCACACACAGGATATTGGTTCTGGTTAAAGGGGATCGCCGGACGGGATCTCAGGTTAGCCCAACCACACACAGGATATTGGTTCTGGTTAAAGGGGATCGCCGGACGGGATCTCAGGTTAGCCCAACCACACACAGGATATTGGTTCTGGTTAAAGGGGATCGCCGGACGGGATCTCAGGTTAACCCAACCACGCAGATTTTGGTTTTGGTTCAAAGAGATCGCCCGATGGGATCTCAGGACAAAACGAAAAAAAAAAAAAAAGATTTTCTTTACAAAGCTTACTATGCAAAACATTGAGGAGTTTTGCTTCGTAAGCATTGTAAAGAGGGGGCATCTGTTGTTACCCAATTTTTGACCCATGTTTTGATAAATTTTCAGAAAAATTCAAAAATAACGAAAAACATTGAAAATCCAAAAAATACGTTTTTAATATATTTGCATCGTTTTTTAGCATTTTTAGCATCGTCTCAAAAGAATTTAAATTTTCAAAGATATTTGGAACGCGTTCAACTTTTCACGCGTCATTTTTAAAATCATTGATTTTCCTCATTGAGTCGACGTTGATATTGCTCGTTTTCAAAAAATACAAAAAAAAAATAAGAAAAATCAAAATTTACAAAAAAAAGAGGAAAAGAGAAGGAAAGGAAAAGTTGAGGGACTAGTTTGAAAACCTAGCAAAACTTTTCCTATAAATACCATGCTACACTGAATTTTTAAGGGGGGGGAGGTATTTTGAAATTATGAGGAGACAACACAAAAGAGAAAAAACCCTAAAAATGACCTAAACTTATCTTCTCCAAGGGGCCGCCTCCTACTCCGATTTTTTCTTCTCTCCCAAATTGCTCCACCACCCTCCCCCCTCCCGTTCGTTGGTCCTCCTCCCAGCCAAAAAAAAAAAAACCAAACAGCCCCTTTTGATTTTTTCTCTTCTCCCTCAACCGGACAGCCTCTCCTCTCTCCCAGCCGCTGCCGCTCACTCTCCATCACAGCCGTTTCCTTCCACTACGGCAGCAACTGAGCAACACCCCCCACGGACCCAGATCGGTCCGCCGCTCCTTCCTCCTCTGCTCCTCCAGCCGCTCACAGCAGACGCCCAGCCAAGACCCTCTCCTTAAACAGATCTTCACCACAGCTTCAACAGCCCCAGCTCGCCAAGATCAAGCCGGCCTTCCCCTCACCAGGCTCCTCTCCTCTCTCAGCCGACCCAACGGCCTCCCTCTCCGGGTCAACGAACAAACCCGGCACGGTGGCCCACAGACCCAAATCGATCCGCCTTCTTCCTCCAGGCGTCGACACCACCTCGGCCTAACACGGTGGCCTCCCCCCTCACAACGGATCCGCCATCCGAAGAAAGAGAGAAGCGGATCCGAAAGAGGAAGAAACAGATCTAAGGAGAGAAACAGACTTGCTTGTTGCGTTTTGGGTGTTTTGCGGTAACGGGCGTTGTCACCACCAGCAGAGAAGGGAAGAGGAGATGAAACTAAACCAGATCCACCCGGCCTCAAGTTTTGTGCGGGGCGCGTGAACCCACGCCCGCCCGGATGGGGCGGCGTGGGAAGACGCGCCACCACTGCTCATGCTGTTCGGAAGGGCTTCCCAAAGACCATATGGATTTTTGAGGGGTTATTTTGTAATTTTTCAATTGATTAATGTAATATTTGTTTAGTTTGAATTTTTATTTGTATGTTGTGAATTTAGATGTAACAAAAGAAAGGAAAAGAAAAGAAAAGAAACAAAAATATAGTAAGAGTGAATGTGTGTGTTTGTATTTGTTTTTATTTTTTATATATATTTTTTTATGATGAAATTGCAAAGATTAAAGAAGAATTTAATATTTTGATTGGATCACGGTCAAGAATTATTAACTTATACGTAAGTTGTATTTCTAATATCCGATGAAAAAACAATTATTAAAACTTCTTTAAACACATCAAATTCGCGAAGCAGCTTACCTCAGGTAGGGTGCGTTAGGGATGCTAATACCTTCCCTAACCACAACTAGTCCCTTACCCGCGAATCTCTGACAAGACCAGTACATCCGGGTTTCCTAGTAATCCTCAATTAAATACTAGGTGGCGACTCCAACGAACCAATCAAATTCAAGCAAACGCAATAACAACAATGAAAAATCGCCAGCCGACGCCGCGCTGATTTTTTTGACGTGCGACAAGACAAATAAACAATGCAGCTTACCTTAGGTAGGGCGTATTTTGGGTGTTAATACCTTCCCTTTACGCAACCAGTTCCCGTGCCCGATCTCTGAGACCAGTTAGGGTTCCTAGTGACCAAAATACTAGGTGGCGACTCCCACACCATTTTTCACTGCTACGAGACAACGAATTCCTTGTCTCCCCACATTGACTAGATATATAACCCCCCATCACACATTTGAGGGTGGACGATCGCCGCGACGTCGCTCACGTGCGACAGAAGTCTTGGATTAGGCAATTGCTTACAAGTTTCAGGCCGAGAACCGTAGATCTTTTACCATTAGAGGACAGTTTGATAAAAAATTTAGATAGATGAGACGGGTTTTAAAAACATTAGAAAAATAACATGGTTTAAACACAACCGTTATAAAATTTAAAATATAATGGCTAAGAAAGAAAAATAAAATAAGATATTGTGACATGAAAGAGAAAGATGGAAGAAAAACAAAGGAAAAAAAAATGAGTCATCGGGAATACACTGGAACTCAATTCTCAACACACCCATTATTAGAAATAGTGATTGAACATTGAGAATAACAGTTATTTTAAAATTTATGTCGCATTCAAAATAATTAGTATGTACAAAAATCAACCTAAAATTCTATGAAGATCTTATGGCCAAGAAACGAGATTCAAAATCTAATATCTAAGAAAGAAATAAGAGATAAGGTGATGTGGTATAAAAGAAAAGGAGGGAAGGAAAAAGAAAAGAAACGAAAGAATGGGTCACCAAAGCCACTGAAACTCTGTTTTTTACACTCTCTGTGTTGTTAGAAAGATCTCGACGAGACAATTATAACCACACCTTGAAAGAGCACCAAATGAAGTCATAATTAGTTAAAAAATTTGTTTGAGTTTGATTTAGACTTAATTACGATTGCTTTTAGTAGTCTTCCAATGTATAGTTAGAATCTTCTCGTCGAGATTTTTTTAATGATACTTCTTAGTATGTCAAAAACAGAATCCCACATCGAGATTTTTTTAATGATACCTAGTATGTCAAAAACAGAATCCCGGTATGTCATCGATAATGTTTTTTTTTCTCATTTCACTCTCCTATTACGTTATTTTTTATCTCATCTTTCTTGACCTATTTAGGTTAATTAATTTACAAATAATATACATTTTTAAACATGACTAAACAGCCAATAAAAATCATATTAAAAAATATGATATTTTTCTAACATATTTCATGCTAGAATTTTTAACAAACTTCAAGTACCGTGAGGAGATAAGTGCCACGCACGGCATAGATTTCAAAGGTTGACTACCCCAATGATTTGATTTTTCCGGCATAGATTACATATAAGGTAAGGTTAGTCTTGATTCATCTTAATATCTATTTTTCACATGGTTAGTCTTGATTCAACTTATTAAACTCATACGTTCTTAAAAAAGAAAAAGAAAAAAAGCGGTCATATACATTCAAAAAGAAAAGAAAAGCTAAATATAACCCATATGGGTGTGAACAAGGTTGTCTTGATTCTTCTTATATATCAAACTCATACATTCTCAAAAACAAAAGAAAAAAAGTGGTCATATACTTTCAGGAAGAAAGAAAAGAACAGAGAAGTGAATTATGCTATAGTGTCATGCTAAGACCCACCATTGATGGGAAACAGACACAATAAGATAGGGATAAAGTGTACAACAAGCTATTCTTAATTAGTTCGCTTCTGGCGGTCTGCATGCAATCCCTAACAATAAGATAGTTTTTTTTTTTGGAAAAAAAACTCTTAATCCCGCACGTGGAGAGTGTGACTGTTTGATCATTTAGAAAATAATTACTATAAAATTGCTTTTTAATGTATCTATCTAACTTACAAAATGCATATTGTAGGTCTCAAATCTCTTTTTCTCAACGCCATAAAAATACCATATCATATGTGATGTGATATTTTATTATATTTTATTTTTATTTTTTTCGTGAAAAGCAGATCATGAGAGTAGATAAGGTAAGGTAAGATTGTCTTGATTCATCTTATTAAACTCGTACGTTCTCAAAAACAAAAAGAAAAAAGTGGTCATATACTTTCAAAAAGAAAAGAAAAGAAAAGAAAAGTGAAATATAACCCAATAACCCATATGATGGGAAACATCATGCTAAGACCCACCATTGATGGGAAACATACACAATGAGATAGGGATAAAGTGTATAACAAGCTATTGTTAATTAGTTAGCTTCTGGCGGTCTGCATGCAATCCCTCACATACCAAGTTGTAAGAGGATTAAGTACATGTAAACTAGGTTAATGTCAACCTTTTTAGTCCCTCCTACAAAAGAAAGTGTCATTAACACTTGAGGAAGAGAGGTAGAAAAAAGAAGAAAAAAAAGTGTTATTGGTGAAAGATATAGAGTCGTCAAAAAGGACATGAAAGTTTGAGTTATATGTAGAATAGAGAGATTATTGATAGATTGTAAATGAGAAAATAAAAATAAAAATAAAAATGTAAAGACATTTCTGGTTTGAATTCTATCTTTTGTATTTTTAACTCACATGCAAGTGTTTGCGAGTTCTTCTCTATGGTTTGGTTATTAGGAGTAGTTATTCACTAGTGGATGGCATCCAAAAGTTTATCCGCAATATAAAAAAATAAAATTAAAATTTTGATGTAATTTTAAATAAAAAAAGATGTAACTTGAAATTTTTAAATTTTAAATATTTATGATGATTGGTGCGACTAAATTCATGAACATAAAATGTCATGAATAAAAAAGTGCCTTAATTTTGTGAAATAACACAGAAATTACTATATTAGTATATATATCTCAAAAAATAAAATCAACATTGAACTATATATATACCACCTTCCATTCATTCTTGGTTTGTTTCACCGAACCTGCAGACGGGAAATGGTTAAACTCAGCACTGCATGTGCTTCAAAAATGAATATCGAATTTGAAGGAGCAAGTGCATCAAATGGGGAAGATTATGACATGACTAGAAATATTGTGACACGGCTTAACAGTATGGTGGATTCGTCCACACCTCAACAGGACCTGTCTGAGTGCTGTATCTACAAGGTGCCCAATTTGCTTAGAAACGTAAAACCGGAAGCCTACACTCCACAACTGATTTCAATAGGTCCTCTTCACCACGGCAATGCCAAACTAGAGATCATGAAAAGGGAGAAATTGATATGTTTTAGAGAGTTTAAAGGGAATAGGATGAATGACGAGAGAATTATGGATCTTGTGAGCATCATTCGGAATAAAGAAAAGAATATCCGACAATATTATTCAAAGAACTTCTACGAAATTGGGAGCTGGGATTTCATAGAGATGATCCTTCTGGATGCCGTCTTCATTATTCAGTTTATAAAGGAGTCAAATGACGTTGAAGATGGTCCTAAGAATTTTGAGCCTTGGATGATGTCCGACATAAAAGAAGACTTGAAGCTACTTGAAAACCAACTACCTTTCTTCATTATTCAGGAAATATATGACGAGGTCAATCGCGCTCGCCAAAAGTTACCAAGCATTCCTTTTCTTCGTCTTGCTACCTTTCATTTTGGAAAGGATGAGTTTCCAGAAGTGGTAAACACCGACCCGAAAGTACAAGGAAGCAGGCACTTCACTGATTTACTAAGGAATTTAATGCTGCATGGAGTCAATGTGAGAGGTTTTACTTCTGATACTATCAAGCTGAAATATTGCGCCGTCATGCTTCGCAAGGCAGGAGTGAGGTTTCGGCTCGCCAAAGACAAATGCTGCATGCTTAACATAAGATTTGAGAAAGGAGTGTTGGAAATGCCACGCTTGAAAGTTGATTACAGCTTCGAACGTTTTGTACGAAATATCATGGCCTTGGAGAAGTGCTTGTACCATAATGAAGCTTACATATGCAATTACATTAAGTTTATGGACAATCTTATCAGCAGTGCAGAAGACGTGCATTTGCTTATTGGAAAGGGAATCATTCTCCATTGGCCAGGTGACGATGCCGCACTTTCAAATATGATTAACAAGCTTAACGAAAATATTGGCGACACTTCCACTTGTTATGATGATATCTGTCGTAAGATGAATGAGCACTATGAGAACCGCTGGAACCGTATGAAGGCAAACTTGAGACTTGTATATTTCCCCAATGTTTGGAGAGGTACGGCAACTGTTGCAGCAGCTATCCTCCTGGTCCTCACTTTGATACAGACTATCACTTCCGTAAAATCGGTATTCTAGGATTTTATCTCGGTAAGTTTCATTACTACTACGTATTGATGGGCTGGATTGTTATTGTTTAGATTGCCGTTTCATTTTGGGTTTGTGTAGTTCTGAACTAATAACATCGTATAAATTCTTGTTGTAATATTGTCCAAAAATTGAGTTTGTACTTGTTTCCTCTCAAAATTCTCTTCTTTTAGGATCATCTTCAGATTAAACGAAGCTGAATAATTAATGCATGATCTCGATTTCAATATCCCCAGTTCACCAACAATGAATTTATCAGGTTTTATACGTTGTTGATCACTTTTTTCTCTTGTTTAATGGTTTTAAATGGAAAAATTTAATTCTGTTTCACGGTTCAAAATGGCAGAGTTTAATTCTAGCAGCAACGGTTTTCCATATCTCTTATATGAATAGGGGATAGAGGGACTGTTTAGAGACATAGAAACTGAGCAAAGTCTTCTATCCACTACCTTCTCATACTCTTTTTTTTTTTTTTAGTAATTGTCACAGGATGATGTCGGGACGAC
This sequence comes from Populus deltoides, assembly GCA_015852605.2. Lineage (NCBI taxonomy): Eukaryota > Viridiplantae > Streptophyta > Magnoliopsida > Malpighiales > Salicaceae > Populus > Populus deltoides. The sequence continues at coordinate 15,348,145 of CM027586.2, read as the reverse complement.
GCGCTAAAATGCTTTTTGAGAGGTATTGTTGGAAAAAAAAGGTTTTAGATTTAATCATAAAATTATAATTAAGATTTAGGAATTGTCAACTAATATTATAGTTACTATGAACCATATGGTTTGCAAAAGTTTGAGTAAGTGACTGGTTGTGTAAGGAAAATATGCATCACCTTCAGTGCACCCTACCTAAGATAAGTTGCATTGTTGTTTAATCATTTTTCTAGATCAAGTTTCTATTTGTTAGTCTCGTCTAATATCCAAGACAGATCTCCCTTCGTAAGGAAATCTCCACCTCATCGGATTTAATCCTAACCATTCTAAAATCTGAATTTTAGCATCGTATTTATTTTACACTTCGCATCTTTAATACTTGAGTGTATACTCTACCATATAGTTTTACACCTCCAAATATTAAATTCTATATATAAACCCTAATATAAAATGAGCAAAATGATTGGTGATGTAACAACCTCATTTCCGGGACTAACACATCAATTATAAAAAGGGAGAAACATGGTGAAATTTATTTTTTTCAAATTCATACAAAGTTTGCTAAATTTTTTACCGAAATTTTGACAGAGTCTCCCTTATACCAAAAAATCTCAAGTTACACATCCATTATTCATTACTTATACACATTTCAATCATACCACATCTCAAACATCATATTATTCAAGAATACAAACACAATATTCCAAATATTCATCCTTTAAGCTCGAACATAATTGTAATCATAAAATTATAATTAAGGTTCAGAAGTTGTCATCTACTATTATGGTTATTATAAACTCTGTCGCACGTCCCCCGCGCGGCGATGGCGATTCAGCGATTTTTCATTAGTGATTGGTTGATTCGGGTTCCTGAGAGTCGCCACCTAATATTTCATTGAAAGCTACTAGAAAACCCGGATTTACTAGCCTTTATCAGAGATTAGAGAGTAAGGGACTGGTTGTGATTAGAAAATGTATTAGCACTCCTAACGCACCCTACCTAAGATAAACTGCTTCGTGACTTTGATGCATTAAAAAAGTTCTAAAAATTTTGTTCTTTTATCAATTATTAGAAATACAACTTACATATAAATTTATAATCTTTAACCATGATCAAATCAAAATATTAAATTCTTTTTTATTCATTGCAATTTATTCCTTGCAATTTCATCATGTAAAAAAAACATCCATTAAAAACATATAAACACACACATACACTTTTACTATATTTTTTTTCCCTTTTCCTTTCTTCTTTTCTTTTTATATTCAGAATACAAAATACAAATTCAAAATAACTAAACAAAAATTACATTAAAATTACAATAATAGCCCCAAAACAATCTGGAGTTTACAAGGAACACCTTCTACACTACCGGAACAGTGTCAAGCAGACTTCTAGAGCTGCAAGACAGTGGCGGCACGTCTTCTCCACGCGCCACCACAAGAAAACCCAGGCAAGCAGGAGGATCAATCACGGTTTCCTCTCTTCTTCCCCTCCTCACCAGCGATGACCTGCAAAATACAAAAAAACGCAACAGGCAAACTATTTTAATTTTCTTTCATGGTTTTTGGATCTGCCTCTCTCTCTTCTCCTTCAGATCTGCTTCACTGTAGATCGGCTCTTCTATGGGTTTTTCGTCTTCCCCTCCGCTTCGGGTAGCTGGCAGAAGGAGGAAGGATGGTTGCTGATCTGTAGGTGTCGCTGTGTTCGGGCCGCCGCTGGAGGTTGTTGGGTCTGCGGGTCGGTTGTGAGAGACAGGGAAAGGGAGAGGAGGAAGTGCAGTAGGCGGCCTCTGCGGTTGTGGTGGAAGGGAACGGCTGGGGATGGAGAGTGAGGGCTGTCTTGTGGCTAGGGGCAGGGGGGCCACGGTCGGCCTCTGGTTCTAGGAGAGCCGAGAGATGGAGACCGTGGAGGCCGGTATGCAGGGGAGGTTAACTGAGAGGGAGAAGGTCTGGCGTGTGGCTTGGGTTCTGGGGAGTGAGAGGCTATCTGTGGCCGGCTGGGAGAAGTCCCTAATTGGTCATCAAACTTCAATAATTATGCAATTAAACCTCTGATTTAACCAAATCAAATCTTTAAAATTATAATTGGATCCTAGAACTTTAATTTCTTCCAATAAAAGCCTAAATTGACTTAAAAATCAATTTTTCTTTCAATCAAACCCTCCATAAATTCAATTAAACCCTCGATAAAATTTAATTGAGTCTATAAAGATCTGATTTTGGATATATTCTTTTAAAATTGAGTTTTCTTTGTTAACAGGGCTCTCATCAGTCAACAATATATTGTCAAATTTCAATCTTTGTATTTTTTAACCTCCTCAACCAATTTTTGGTCCTTTTTGGGCACTCCAACATCTTTTCTCACTACGACATATTTTTTATTTATTTATTTAATTATTTATTATTATTATTATTATTATTATTATGAATTTTTTTTACTCTTATTTGTTTTTGTATTTTCTCATTTTTTTGTGTGGGAACTCAAAAATAAGTAACAACAATAGTAATACAGTTTACATTCAGACATTGCTTTAAAGGATGCTACTAAAATTCAAGTCATATAGTTCATTGAAGGGCAAAACACATCGATGTTAATTCAATTTTTTTATATATAACACAAAAACTAGAAGATTTGGAATATTAGTCCTGTCATAAATATGATGGGCTGCAACAACATAATATTTGCAAATAATTATATTAAAAGCAATAATGTTTTAAAGAAGAGAAAATAATAATACATAAATGCATATATTCAATGCTATGTATTATCATCATTTTTTACAATTCTCGTCCAATGTTTCTAAGTGCAATGTTTTGAGAATTATTAAATAATTCCCTCCCTTTTATACCACAATTTTAACCAATATTCACCTGATCCACAAAATATGTAATTTACATGGGTAAGAATAAGGTCAAATTTGTTACTCGGTCAACAATTACCTTTCTTGCCCCTTGGTAATCTTATTACGAAGTCCGTGGTAATGTCCTTCCATTTCTATTCTGGAATCGATAGTGGTTGTAATTTCTCTACCTGCCTTTGGTATTCTATCCTCACTTGTTAGGCGAGGAGGCAACAATGAGGTCATTATGGTTGAGGGTGCAGTGGAGAAGAAGGAGAAGGGAGATAATTGTCGGCTGGGAGTGGGGAAAAAAAAAAAAAACTAAGGGGAAGGCTGGTTTTTAGCTGACTTTACACCTGATTTTCTTTATGTTTGGGGCATATAATCCACCCCTATTTATAAGGTATAAAAGAGGGACATGTTGTGTTTACTAGTGCCAAATATTAGACCTTGATTCGACCTAGAAGGATCTCAACTATTAGTTCAAAGTTGCTATCATGGTCTAAAAACGTTGGCTGCTATAGGCTGGTCGAGTTCGCCACTTTTGGACGACGCCGCAGCAGCTGTCGGGAAAGTTGGCCGGCAGGGTCTACTCTAATAAAAAAAACTAATAAAAAAAAGATTGTGTTGTTACAAAGTGAAATTAAAATTAAAAATAAGTAAATAAATATAAAAAAATTATTCCAATAAATAATATTTTATAAATATAGATACTTTAATATTTTGATAATTCAATGTTCACGAAGCAAATAATTGGAGATCAGAGTCTACAATGACAGCTCTTTTCGGCTGTTTTCCAAAAATCAAAGATTAGTTGTTGGCTTAAATAAATTCTTATCTTTATATTAATTCTCTCTTTAAGGTCCCTTTACTGAATTCAGATGGAAAATTAATCAAAGATCGGTTCCTGATCGGTAAAAGATTTTTTTTTGCTCCACTTTTCTATTTCCATTAGAATATGTTAACATTTTATTTGAATATGAATAGGTACGATTAGGTTTTCAACCAAAAAAAAATAGTTTTAAAATATGCATTAATTATGCTTGTGACGGAACATTCTCTCCCTCTATAAATCTCATGTTGGATGTTCTGTAATGAATCAAATCACTGAGTTATCTTCAACTACCACTTTTCTTTCAAATTAGGAAGAGAACAACATGGAAATTCAAATTATTTCTAAGGAAATCATCAAGCCCTCTGCTCCAACACCTCACCACCTAAAAACCTATAAGCTCTCAGCTGTCGACCAGCTTGCTGCTTTTGCAGCGGATATCCCTGTCATTCTTTTTTATTCCCCAACAGATGAAATTTCCAGCAACAACTCTGATTATCTAAAGAAATCCTTCGCTAAAACGCTAACACTCTTCTACCCTTTTGCTGGACGAATAAAAGATGATTCATCCATTGATTGCAATGATGATGGACCCACTTATATTGAAGCCCATGTAGCAGGCAACATGTCCATGATACTTCAACAGCCAGACATGGATAAATTGGAACAGCTACAGTCATGCAAGCCTGACGAAAACGTTGATGAGCTAAGCGGCAAGGTAATGCTAGCAGCCCAAGTGAATTATTTTGATTGTGGTGGGATAGCAATCAGTGTTCGCATTCGCCATCGAATAGGTGATGCATCCTCACTGGCAAATTTTGTTAAATGCTGGGGTGCAATTTCTTGTGGTATTTATGATAATAATGCAGAAACACTTGTTGATTGCTCCTCACTCTTCCCTCCGCAAGATTTGTCAGGCATGTCATTGTTATACAATCTTATACCTCGTAGTTCATTCAATATATCTACGAAAAGATTCGAGTTTGAGGGTCCTAAGCTAGCTGCGCTAAGAGGAAAGTTGTGCAACGGGCCATATTTGAATCGTCCAACCCGGTTCGAGGCTGTATCTGCCCTTATTTGGGGTGTTGTTGGAGAAGATAGTGAGTTTAAAAAGGTAAATAAACCCGCAACATTTGCCGTAGATTTGCGGAAAAGAATGGATCCACCCCTACCACAACATTGTATTGGAAATATAGTCCATTTGGCTGTGGCAAATTGGGAAAATAAAGTGGACTGCAATGGTTTAACTGGAAAAATTCACGAGTCAATAAGCATGATAAACAGTGACTATGTGAGGCAGGTTTACTCAGACGGTACCTTCTTCAGTTCAATGAGACAAAGAATGGCGGAGATGGCAGAAGATCCTAATAACTTCAGGAGTGTAATTGGCTTCAGTAGTTGGTGTAAATTTCGATTTTATGAGGTTGATTTTGGATGGGGAAAGCCCATTTGGGTAGGCACTTCTTTGAGGCTTTCACCCAACTGGGCCATGCTATTGGATACAAGGGATGGTGAGGGAATGGAAGTACGGATTGCATTACCCAACGAAGAAATGGTCAAGTTTGAACAAAATCCAGACATCTTAGCCTATGCTTCTTTCACTCCAGCCATATGAACTTTATGTCGGATGCCCTTTATTTTACCCTTTTTTAATGAAAAATCTGGATGTTTCATGTGTATAATAAAGGAACCTTAAGAATTAATAACAAGGACATACTCTTTCGCATTAAGCCTGGTGGTTTGTTCTTGATCCTCTCCTAATTAAGGGATTGATTGTCCAGGTTTGAGCGTGTACTACTAGGCACATGGGGGCCTTTGTTTAATTAGATCTCACTGCAAAGGAAATAATTCTTTGGTGTTTACAATCTATACGTACTGCCACCCATTAATTGTTCCCTATTAATTAAGATGAAAAGTCTTAAATCTTTTATGAATAGAATGAAAAAAATTTCGATATTTGGGGTGCCATGACCCCTCTATCTATGTTTTAGTTCCATTAATCCTTATGTGGCCTCTTTTTTTAAAGCTCATTGTTCATTAAATTACGCAGTAAAAGTAGCTCTTCATTATATAAATATGATTAAACTAAATTTATTAGAGCATAAATCTTTATTTATTAAAGAATATATTCGCTTAAATCTTCTGGGTTTTTTGTTCTTGTTATGGCATACTAATTTTTTTTCTGTAAGTTTTTTTTTTATCATGCCCGTTGTATTTTACTTTGGATATTGATTTTATAGTCTTTTTAATATATTTTCAATGATTATAAAAAAAAAATGGTCGGACCGTCGGAAAATGCAAAAGATCATCCCAACAACTGGAGCGCATTTATCTTCAGTAGTTGGTGCAGATTTCAATTTTATGAGGTTGATTTTGGATAGGGAAAGCCCATTTTGGTAGGCACTGCCTTGAGGTTAAAAATTAATGGCGGCATTCTCTTAGATACATGAGATGGTGAAGGAATAGAGAAGCTTGGGTGGCATACCAAAAGAAGAAATCAGAGCTGGCCTGCTTAAGATAATGAGACATTTGATAAAACTATAGATATAGTATTTTAAAATATTTTTTTATTATTTTTTTATGCATGTCTAATAAGTAAGGCATTGAACAATTTTTATTTTGTATTAGGAGCTTTTTATTAAATAAAAATAATTGTCATTTTATAAAATATAATTACCAAGTATATCTTATTTATTAATAAATATATTTTTTTGTTAAGTGAGAATCTTAAATAGATCGGGTGTTGAATTACATAAGTTGGTGGTAGCTTAAGTCGTATCCGAAATAATGGTCGAGTTTGAAAACAATTCCTGGCATTTCAGCCTATGCTTCTTTCGGTCAAAGCATATTACCTTCAAGTCATTTTATTTTTTAATTGGAAAGCTTTTCTTTTCTTTTCTTTTCTTGTGAAATTTGAGTTGACATGAGCTTGTTGGTTTGTTCCCTGTCCTCCGAAAGGATTGGTATGGCTCTTCTAAAAAATTGCTCATCATGATCACTATGTTTTCTCAAGTAACGATATTGCCTTACAAAATAATTTATAGTTTGTTCCCTGCTCGGCAAGTCCCCTTCTTGCTCAAAAGTATAAAATGTTGTAGTGTTTCACCTAGGAGTTTTAGTATAGTATACATAAGAAAGAAATATATTTCTTATTTGTATATTCTAGAGAGCAAAATAATTGCAATATTGCATATAACATCGTTATTCAATATCCAACAGAAATGTATGTAATAATTCAGTATATATGGTAATAATGCCTTACAAATCCTCTTCTGTATAGGTGAATAGGATTTGGAAGAAGACTTTATGTTTTGGCTGAAAAAGGAGGCAAAAGAAGATTCTCAAGGCAAATTTATTTCGACCCTTTAAATTATATGATCCCTGAAGGTATCTCACATGAGGACTTGGATATCATTTCAAAGGCCGTCTCTATGCAGAACTTGGTTTTTATGTATTTTTTGAAATCTTTCTCGGCCTGTTTTTTTCACGTTGTCAATCTTTATTTTATTTTTATTTTTATTTTGAAAAGATAAATATGTAATTTTAAGGAATAACCCAAAAATGGGTTATGACAGTAATCTAGAGAATTATATATAAAGCAGCACCTTCAAGTAAATGGAGGCGGAAAGAGAAAGGAGATTACAAGGGCAAAACAAAAAAGAAAAGTAAACTAACAAGAGACAAGACTAATTAGTCTAATTCATGATACATTCAGGATTTTTAAAAAGAACGGAGCTTGTGTAGTTGAAATTTTTAGTGGGGATTTCAACCAAAAGGCCAAACGATGAAAGGTGAGATCAAAAATCACATCCCAATCTGGAGGCTTGGACTTGAATATCAAACAATTGTGAGCTGTCCAGATGAACCAGTACAATCCTTTGTAGAGAAGAGTAATGACATGACGCTGAAAATTGTCTTTGACCGAGCCGAACCATTCCTGCAGATTATGATTTGGGTCCCTATGCAAACAACCTAAACTCCCAAACCAATTCATTAATCTACCCAAAAAAGACCATGTTATAGTGTAGTGATGGAAAATATGATTTATAGTCTCAATCTCCTTGGCAGAATTCAACTTGTATGTGTTTCGGGGGTTACGCAGCGACTTCAAAGATCTAGTAACCAACTTGTTTACTAAGGCTGATCCTATCTCCTATACTGATCTTCATAGCAGTCTCCTTACACATGAATTTCTCCACAAAGCTGCTCTCCAACCTGCCGTAACAGCACCTCTGTTACCAACTCCAACGCAGCAACCAACTACATTCTTGGTGCAGCATCACTCTGGTTTCAATACTCCCAAATGAGGTTGTTTTCGTGGGGGCTGGAAAAATAATAATCACAACAATGCTTATCGTGGAAATCATGGCAATGACAGTTATACCTCATGTCAGCAATTTGGACAACAGGGACACCGATTCTCCTCTGGTTATCCCTCTCGGACAACAGGACAGTTTGGGCAGCAAGGTAACTGTTTTGGTGAATATAATCGCAATATAAAGTGTCAGCTGTGTTATGAATATGGGCATACTGCCCAATAGTGTTCTCAGTTGGCTAATCATCATCTCCAAGCCAATGTCAATCTCGCGTTTAATAATGCCCCTATAACGTCTCCTGTCACATGGTTTCTTGATACGGGTGCAAATCATCATGTAACTCCAGATCTTGCTAGTATGACGAGTTCAAAACCTTACCTTGGTAATGATCATCTCCATGTAGGTGATGGTAAGGGCCTTGTTATTTCCAATATTGTTCATGTCATAACCCATTTTTGGGTTATTCCCCAAATTCACTTTTTCTCTTCCAAAACATCAAAAAATATTCGAACTAAAAACAAAAAAATCCAAAAAAATAATAATAGTGAGAAGAAAAATTCAAAGATTAAAATTTGACAATATATTTTTTATAGATGAAGAGCCCTATTGAGAAAGAAAAATTCAATTTGAGAAAAAAATTCAAAATCAGATGTTTATAGACTCAATTAAATTTTATTGGAGGTTTAATTGAATTTATATAGGGTTTGATTACAAGAAAAATTAATTTTTAAGTCAATTTAGGTTTTAATCGGAAGAAATTAAAGTTCTAAGGTCAAAGTAGAATTTTTAAGAGTTGATTTGGTCAAATCAAGGGCTTAATTGCATAGATATAGATGTTTGATGGCAAATTTGGGACTTGATTGAAGAAATCTAAAATCAAGGATCAAATTGGAAAAGGCACATAAATAAAGGGACTGAAATTGACCAAATCAGGGGTCAAATTGAAGAAATTGAAAGTTTATTGATCAATTAAGGGTTAAATTGCATAGATTCAAAACCAATGACCAAAGAAAAAAATACACCGAAATCTAGGGTTTAAATAGAAGTTCTTCATAGGTAAAATTGAACAAAATTAAAAGTTTTAAAATATACATTAATTACATTGAAAAATGATTCAAATTAGAAAAGCGTTGACTTTAGTCCCATCTAACTTTGACAGGTCAAGAATTTAAAAATAAAATAATGAGCATAGTCTAACTCAATTTTTTTTAAAATTGCGATTAGTGTGTTGTTTTTTTTTTAATATATTCACATTAAAATTATTAAAATAAACTTTATTTTATTCGAGCTTGCTTTCATGATTCTTATAAGTTAGTTCTTGTCCATGAAACAAATATTTTGATGAGAAAAATGCCAAAAAAAAAGGGAAGCACATTAATAAGATAAAGACATTTCAATTAAAGAGAACCCTTTTGTTAACTGTATTTCAAGTCATCCAGACTTTTTTTTTTATCTTTATTCTAATTAATTTTTGTTTTTATCAAATTAAGAACCCATAAAAAAATTGTTGAAAAAAAGTTATATTAATAAAAAATAGATGGAATTATACAAGAAAAATATTTTGTTTTGATAGAATTTAAATTATAACTTTTCTTATAAAAAACAATTTCATTTTTGTATAATTAAATAAAATAATTTTGAAGAGCTATTCTCAATACAAAATTAAATATCTTAATATATATATTTATCCCTTAATTTGTGGACTCAATCTTTAGTTAGCATTAATAATTTATTTAATATATATAATTCTTAGTTTATTTTATTAAATACAAACATAAAGTTTTTAATTTCCAATTAATTTTTTTTATATATACTAGAAGAAAACATTGACAACACTTAAAAGGTTTTTTTTGTGGTTAGAAAAAAAACTCTTAATCCCACACGTGGAGAGTGTGAATGTTTGATCATTTAGAAAAAAATCACTATAAAATTGGTTTTTAATGTATCTATCTAACTTACAAAATGCATATTGTAGGTCTCAAATTTCTTTTTCTCAACGCCATAAAAATACTATATCATATGTGATGTGATATTATTTTTTTTTTTTGAAAAGCAGATCATGAGAGGAGATCTTATTAAACTCGTACGTTCTCAAAAATAAAAAGAAAAAAGTGGTCATATACTTTCAAAAAGAAAAGAAGAGAAAAGTGAAATATAACCCATATGATGGGAAAACATCATGCTAAGACCACTTTTTTGCCTGTCATATATGGGAAACATACTCAATAAGATGATAATGGTTGCCCTTCTTGCCTGTCATATACTTTCTTTTTCCGCATGCTATTCTTAATTAATTACCTTCACTACTAAAAAAAATGGGGCTATTATCATAGATTGTAGCAACAGATAATTTATTTGCTAATTTAATAACAGATTTACAACGAATTTTATATATATATATATATATATATATATATATATATATATAATCTGCTAAATAGACTTAATTACCTTCACTACTAACTTTATGTGCAAATTATTTATTGAACTTTTACAAGCGGTGTAATGATGGGCTGTCCAACCTGGGCCATCGATCCTCTTAATCAAATGCTGGCTTTCATGTGCCCGAAACTCACGGTCATGGAATGTGAGGAATCAATCATGAATTTTAAAGTAAAATGGACCTGAAGGCCTAATTTTCTCTCTCTAAAAAAGTCTTGAAAGATAAACTCTTTAATAAAAAAAATTATTAGTTGAAAAAAATATTTGATAGTGTGGTTATAGTTGTTTTTTAAAATGTTTTTCGTGCCGAAATATATCAATATGATAATTTTTCATCTAAATAAGATGTTGGGACTTAAATAATTTGTTTAAGAGTGTGGTTGTAGTTACTTTTTAAAGTGTATTTCGTTTTAAAATACATCAAAATAATATTATTTAAAAAAAAATTATTTTTGATATTAGCGCATCAAATAAATTGAAAACATACAAAAAATTATTTTTTAATAATAAAAATTAATTTTTTTTGAAAACACGAGATAAAATCCTTTCAATACATTAATGATTAATAAAACTTAAGGATATTTTTATCATAAAAAATGTTTCCACACATTATTCATGTTTTTTTATCTAATAATAATAATTTTCTTATAAAAAATATTTTTTTATATATGGCAATATAACATATATGTCAATACTAAGATATAAAGTATCTCTGATTTCAAAAGAAACTAATTAATATGTTAATATAATTTTTAAAAAGTAAGTTAATCCATTTTTTTAAATATTATCTAGCTGTCATGAACATAACTGCATATATATGACAGTGACTATAAATATATAAATATAAATGGCAACATAAATATATATGTAATGACTACAAAAATATAAAGGGGAAAATGACCTATCACCGAAAATGACTACATGACATGCACGTTTTGCTGACATTATTTTGACTAAGTTATCTTCTGACCCTCTCTTCTTTTTAGCCCTCACTCGCTCAATAGATTTTTTTTTCCGATACATAAGGCAAAAAAAACTTCGGGAGTTTTTTTAGAAAAAACCTGCTTTCAAAATTATTTTTTATCCAAAAAGTATTAAATTAATAATTTTTTAATGTTTTTTAATAATTTTAATATATTAGTGTTAAAAAATTCTAAAAAATATATATTATTTTAATACATTTTCAATTAAAAAATATTATATATCGTATTACCAAATATAAACTTCCACAGAAAGAGAGAGCAAGGGGCGGTGTTTCTAGATTGGGTTTTTAGGTGTCTAGAAATAACAAAGTATTCTTATTCTTTTTATAATTTAAAAGATTTAAATTCTACATTATTAAAAATTCTAACTGATATTCAAAATCATGATATATGCTTTAGGTGTACAAATTCTCTAATTAAGAGTCATATCTGAATATTATAACCTTCTATACTTGATCTTGAACTTATTTTGGGGGGATATTTTATTTGTTTTGATTTTATTTGATAAGACTTTGATTCTATCCTTTCTCGATAGACTTTAACTTCTATTTGAAAGGACTTTTCAATTATTTGTATCTGATTTTTTATAGGTTCTCTTACTATTTGAAAGGACTTTTCTATTATTTGTATCCTCACATGGTCCTTGACATTTTATTTGCTTACTTATGTTGATATATAGGCACACCAAAAACAGCTAGTGAAATTAAGCTAGCTTCATCATTGAAAAAAACAATTCCTCTAAGGTTTTTTATATAATAATAATAATAATAATAAGAGGTTAAATTCGTTTTTCAATATATCTAATATATCTCTGAACTGACGAAGAACATGAAAACATATAATATTGACTGAATAAAACATAAAATGCATGTAGTCAATATATAATGTGAAAACAACATATCACAAAAGAAAACAGGAGCTAGAGATGAAAAAAACACTGAAAGTATCTAAAATTGTCATTACAAGGTTACCGTTTATTTCTAACTTAAATTCATTCTAATTACTTATCATTTTTATATCCTAATTTGTATGTTAATTATTTTGCTTTTATAATCAACCCTAAATAAGATAATTTAGAGACTAAAGAACATTAATTTCTCATCTAAATAAGCGAAAATGAAAATGAGTGAAAAATCACATTATACCATCACAACCATGTAGAAGAATACAGTAAAATTAAATAATTTGTATAACACAAAGTATCCTGTAGTCTTCGTAGAGCATCAAAGATGTCTACGAGTGAGCCAGTGAACATTCAAGATTATTGTAGAAGAGGGGCAGTGGCTGGTGGTAAAAACTTGAGTGCCAAACTTGCCCTGTGGAAAATGCTTTTCATAAAAGTGTAGAGAGAAAACGCGTTTCCAGTAGAAAACTACAAATGTGGAAAGTCCAAAGATGATTTTTAAAATTAATTAATCCCTATCAACCTACTGACCCACCGACAACAAAATTTGATAAAAATATATTATTAATCCTATTAACACTGCTCTGGTGTTGATTTTTTCCAGTAAAATATGATAAAAATCCTTACTAATCATTACGTGTATTGAAAACATTAAAATTTTAATTATTAAATATATTATCTTTCCTTCAAAAATTATACATGTCAAATTAAAAAGACTTAACTTCATATAAGATTTTTTTTTTTTTGTATATGATAGTGCAAAATATATGTCAATACTAAGATATAAAAAACATTATTTCAAATTAGAAAAAAGACTGAAATATTAAAACAATTCCTAAAAAAATAAGTTAATACAGTTTTTCTAATAAATGCATATGACAATGACTATAATATATATAAATGTGAACATAAATGCATATGGTAATGACTGTAAATACATAAAAGTGAAAATGACCTCCTCGTTTACTGATGACACAGAAGAAAACTCATGTACGTTTTCCTACCATGAGGATGAGACATGACTCCACTCAACCTCCACAGCTAAGCAACACCAGCCTTTTTCAAAGACATGATCAGAATACTTATGATGCATGTGGGTGGTAAATTTAGGGTTAGTTTTCAATAGAGTGATAGTAATTATGGTTTAAAAATATTTTTAAAAATATTTTTTTTATTTTTAAAAAATTATTTTTAAAATTAGTGTATCAAAATGATTCAAAATATACATAAAAAATTATGTTTTAACAAAAAAAATTATTTTTTTAAAATACGGATATAATCACATTTCCAAACACTCAGTAAAACTTAAACCATTTGATCAAATTCATGAAGGGCTTTTTATAACAAAATTATTATTATTATTATTATTATTATTAGATAAAAAACATGAATAATGTGTGGAAACATTTTTTATGATAAAAATATCCTTAAGTTTTATTAATCATTAATGTATTGAAAGGATTTTATTGGTAACTATTAAATATATTATATTAACTTAAAAGGCATTTTAGAAAATCAATATAAAAATTAGTTGAAATAACCACAATAGGAGGGAGGGTATTGAAGTAAAACCATTAAATTAGTTGAATTGAATTCTAATTTATCTTGGGAATTTGCACAAATTACGAATTTGAACCTTGATTATTTTTTTTTTATAATAGTAGAGGATATGTTATTAAGTGTTAAGAATTAAAATTACATGGGCATGAAGTCCAAAGATGATTTTTAAAATTAATCCCTATCAACCTACTGACCCACCGACAATAAAATTTGAACCTTGCGATTGCAAAGTTAATCCCTATTAACTACTGCAAACTGTTCATGAGCTTCATTAGAATCTTTGATCCCAATAGGAACAGAGAAAAGACCCAACACTGCTCTGGTGTTAATTTTTTCCAACAAAATACTTCAACTTTCAGAGGGACCAGTCATTTCCATAGACCACTAAAAGAAATGTATGTGCTAGACTGGCTTGCTAGGGGATGATAGAAGTCTACACGTGATTTGATTGAATACACCTCATTTTCCAAAGCAATTTGTCGACAACTTCACTTGATAATTCCACTTCAGAAACCTTATCAAATAGAGAATTAAAAACGATTATCCCTCTACCTCCTAGAGCTTTTCTCTATCTGAAGTTCCATATCCCAGAAAACTATCCCACACACCCATATTAGCTATTGAGGAGACTTTGTCTTCAGAAAGATTATAAATTCTAGGAAACCAGACAGTAAGATAAGAATTACCCAGCCACACATCATTCCAAAAGTTGGTATCATGACCATTCCCAACTAACACGCAGACTTCTTGCTTAGCAATATCCTAAGTCTCTCATCCTTGGCACAAGCATTGAGAATCTTATGCCATATACTGTCCCTTGCATTAGCACTTTCTAAAGGGCAAATTTAAAGCTGCTCTTTGATTATGGATGCTGCAGATAACATCTTTCCATAGTCCTGTATCGAAGTTTCCATACCTTCAAGGCAGGAGACTTAGAGAGAGAGAGAGAGAGAGAGAGAGGAGCTGCAATCTATAGGAAAGAGGCTCGCTGCTTGGGACCATATCTATACAGAGAGTGTCCACCGATCCCCCTCAGGTCAGCACTATCTAGTTTTGTTCTTTGAAAATTTACGTACGATGTTTTGGATTTGGTTTAAGCTCTTCAGACATTAGATGGTTTAATATATGTATAAGCATTCTATCCATAAAGTTTACCTTTTCCCTATAAAGGAGGGGCATGGTGTGTGTAGTTCCATTTTTGTTTTTCATTTTTTTTTTGAAGAACTAAACTAGGTCCGGTCTGGTTTTTTAATACAATTTAAGCAATTGCATATATAGGAAGATTGTTAACGAGTCAGAAGAAGACAAGTAGAGAAGGAGAGAATGTGTTATAGTGAAAGAGGGAGATGAAAGTTGAGTGTTGGATAGAGAGTTTATTAGTAGACTGTAAATGAAAGGAAAAACTTGAACTCTAGATTGTAAATGGTGTAACTTTAATATTTTTAGCATTCTGAGTTGAAGCATTATTTATTAATTTCCTCTCTCTTTTTATTACACCTAATATTGGTCCCACCAACATGGATCATCCATTTCCTTTTCAATTATATCAATTTAAAATTTATTGTATCTCATTACCCAAATTTTACACACTTAGTGAATCAGTGACTTAGTAGCATTCATTTTTATTTGATAAATTTTGTATATAATATAAAATAATAAATAGTAAATGAGAATTTTGTAATTACATAGTAATTGTAATTTTGCAAGAGATAATGAATTTGTGATAGTACTTACATATGTTCTGAACCACGTGACAAATTATTTATCTTGTAATTGAAAGATTTGAGATTTGGTTAGCAGCGAGTTATTAGACAGTAAATATTGTCAATGTTACCTGCAAGGTTGTTCCAAATTATATGAGTCTCGATACATTTATAAACGATCATCCATAACTTCTATCGAACCTCTATAAAATTATTATGACAACATGTATTAATTAACTATATTAGGTAAATAAATTTGCAAAAATATTGGTTTACTTCTAGATTATCCAACAAACTAATTACAACTTCTCGTAAATATTCATTATCAATTATCAATGTCCATATAAATTTATACATATAAATTTACAGAAATTACAACTCTGCAATAGTATTGATAAAAATTAAAATGGAAACGTTAAACAACCTATTAATTATTTCACCACAACACATGTAATTCCGTAATTCAATAAAGTTTCAACAATTTACAAACAAATACAATTTTATAAAATCTAAAACAAATATCAAGTTAGCTTTTAGTTAATCCATTTTAATTAAAAAAACTTAATTTATAAGAGAGAGAAAATATAATAGATATTAGGAGGGAGCATCGTTCAATAAATCCTAAATTATCCAAACCAGTAGGGTATAAAATTTAGATAATTTAGTTTACCAGAATTACTCGACTTGTTTGATTGATTATAAAGATTCTGAGTTAAAAAAAAACGAATAAGAAGTAAAAAAAAAATTAAGAAAATGACAATTTTCTATTCAAATTACCTAGATGCTAACCCTTGGTAGATTTTAAAAGGTGAGGTAATGTGTTAAGATGAGAGGGATGGAGGGAGTGAAATAGAGTGTAGGAGACAGAGGAAAAGAGAATTAGTTGGAATTAAAAGAGATTGAGTTAGAACAGAAGAGGTGGATATGAAGAAAAGTTGTATGTTTAAGTGATAAAAAGAGAGAAAAGAATGAGTTACATTGAGGGGGATATATAGAGAAGAAGAAAATGAGTTAGAGGAAGAGAGGTAGAAAAAAGAAGAAGAAAAAAGTGTTATATTGGTGAAAGATATAGAGTCGCCAAAAAGGACATGAAAGTTGAGTTATATGTCGAATAGAGAGATTATTGATAGATTGTACATGAGAAAAAAATTAAAAAAGTGTTATTGGTGCTACTAAATTCAGGAACATAAAATGTCATGAATAAAAAAGTGCCTTAATTTTGTGAAATAACACAGAAATTACTATATTAGTACACATATCTCAAAAAAAATTCAAAATTGAACTATATACACCCCCCCTAATTCCATTCATTCTTGGTTTGTTTCACTGAACCTGCAGACCGGAAATAGTTAAACTCAGTACTGCATGCGCTTCAAGAATGAATATCGAATTTGAAGGAGCAAGAGCATCAAATGGGGAAGATTATGACATGAATAGAAATATTGTGACACGGCTTAACAGTATGGTGGATTCGTGCGCACCTCAACAGGGCCTGTCTGAGTGCTGTATCTACAAGGTGCCCAATTTGCTTAGAAACGTAAAACCGGAAGCCTACACTCCACAACTGATTTCAATAGGTCCTCTTCACTACGGCGATGCCAAACTACAGATCATGCAGAGGAAGAAATTGATATGTTTTAGAGAGTTTAAAGGGAATAGGATGAGTGACGAGAGAATTATGGATCTTGTGAAAATCATTCGGAATAAAGAAAAGAATATCCGACAATATTATTCAAAGAACTTCGACAAAATTGGGAGCATGGATTTCATAGAGATGATCCTGCTGGATGCCGTCTTCATTATTGAGTTTATAAGGGAGTCAGATGATTTTGAAGATGGTCCTAAGAATTTAGAGCCTTGGATGATGTCCGACATAAAAGAAGACTTGAAGCTACTTGAAAACCAACTACCTTTCTTCATTATTCAGGAAATATATGACGAGGTCGATCGCGCTCGCCAAGAGTTTCCAAGCATTCCTTTTCTTCGTCTTGCTACCTTTCATTTTGGAAAGTACACGTTTTCACAAGGGGTAAACAACGACCCGAAAGTAAAGGAAAGCAGGCACCTCACTGATTTACTTAGGAATGTAATGCGTAATGGAGTCATTAAGAGACGTTTTACTTTTGATAATATCAAGCTGAAATATAGCGCCGTCATGCTTCGCAAGGCAGGAGTGAGGTTTCGGGTCGCCAAAGAGAAATGCTTGCTTAACATAAGATTTGAGAAAGGAGTGTTGGAAATACCACGCTTGGAAGTTGATTACAGCTTCGAACGTTTTGTAAGAAATATCATGGCCTTGGAGCAGTGCTACAAACCGTTTGAAGCTTACATATGCAATTACATTAAGTTTCTGGACCATCTTATCAACAGTGCAGAAGACGTGGATTTGCTAGTTGAAAAGGGAATCATTCTCCACTGGCTAGGTGACGATGCCGCACTTTCAAGTATGATTAACAAGCTTAACGAAAATATTGGCGACACTTCCGCTTATTATGATGATATCTGTGATAAGATGAATGTCCACTATGAAAACCGTTGGAACCGTTTGAACGCAAACTTGAGACATGTATATTTCCCCAATATTTGGAGAGGTACGGGAACTGTTGCAGCAGCTATCCTCCTGATCCTCACTTTGATACAGACAATCACTTCCGTAAAATCGGTATTCTAGGATTTTATCTTGTTTAGTTTTATTATTCCTACGTAATGATGGGCTGGACTGTTATTGTTTAGATTGCCGTTTCATTTTGGGTTTGTGTAGTTCTGAACTAATAACATCGTATCAAATTCTTGTTGTATTGTCCTAAAATTGAGTTTGTACTTGTTTCCTCTCAAAATTCTCTTCTTTTAAGATCATCTTCACATTAAACGAAGCTGAATAATTAATGCATGATCTCGATTTCAATATCCCCAGTTCACCAACAATGAATTTATCAGGCTTTATACATTGTTGATCACTTTTTCTCTTGTTTAATACCTGGGTATTTTTTATTTTTATTTTTTAACATTAGATATTAACCTTAAAACGTCTAGAATATGTGTCATGTTTAATGGCAAAATTTATTTCTGTTTCACGATTTAAAATGGCAGAGTTTAATTCTAGCAACAACGGTTTTCCATATCTCTTACATAAATAGGGGATAGAGGGACTGTTTAAAGACATAAAAACTGAGCAAAGTCTTCTATCCACTACCTTCTTATACTCCCTTTTTTTTTTTTAGTAATTGTCACGGGATGACGTCGAACGACATGCTAAAATGTTTTTTTTGAGAGGTATTATTGAAAAGAAAAGGGTTTTGAATTTAATTATAAAATTATAATTAAAGTTCAGGAGTTGTTACCTAATATTATGGTTACTATGAACCCTATGGTTTGCGAGAGTTTGAATAAGAAACTGGTTGTGTAAGGAAAATATGCATCACCCTCAGTGCACCCTACCTAAGATAAGTTACATTGTTGTTTGATCGTTTTTCTAGGTCAAGTTTATATTCATTAGTCTCGTCTAACGTCCAAGGCAGATCTCCCTTCGTAAGGAAGTCTCCACCTCATCGGGTTTAATCCTAATCATTTCTAAAATCTAAATTTTAGCATCGCATTTATTTTGCATTTTATATCTTTAATACTTGAGGATATACTTTACTGTATAGTTTTACACCTTCAAATATTAAAGTCTATATCTAAACCCTAATATAAAATGAGCAAAACAATTGGTGATTTAACAATCCCATTTCCAGGACTATCACATCAATCATAAAAAGGGAGAAACATGGTGAGTTTTTTTTTCCGCATTCATACCGAAATTTCGGCAGAGTCTCTCTTATACTAAAAGGTCTCAAGTTACACATCCATTATTCACTACTTATACACATTTCAATCATACCACATCTCAAACATCATATTATTCAAGATTACAAACACAATATTCCAAATATTCATCCTATAAGGCCGAACATAATTTTAATTCTTAAATAAAAGAAATAAACATACATTAATACAGTTTACATTCAGACATTGCTTTAAAGGATGTTACAACAATTCAAGTCATATAGTTTATTGAAGGGCAAAACACATCGATGTTCATTTAATTTTTTTATATAACACAAAAACTAGAAGATCTAGAATATTACTCCTGTCATGAATATGATGAACCTGTAACAACATAAAATTTAGAAATAATTATATTAAAAGCAATAATGTTTCAGAGAAGAGAAAACAATAATACATAAATACATATATTCAATGCTATGAATTATCATCATTTCATACAATTCCCGTCCAATGTTTCTAAGTGCATTGTTTCGAGAATTATTAAATAATTCCCTCCTCCCTTTTTATTCCACTATTTTAACCAATATTCACCACTTTGGGGTTGGAGGGATAATTCCTTTAAGTGTTGAACCCCATTTCATTAACATTTTCAATCATCCCCCGTCAAGGATAACATCATAATACTTCCCCAAATCTTGAAAGGAAATGCCAACACTAATGAGTTTCATTAGTGTCATTAGTCACCCATGTCGGGACCAACTAATTAAGTTCATTATAATGCTGACATCAACGCAAACGATTGATGTCATTGACCATTTCCAACCCGAAATGGTCAATCAATTTTTTCCATAACACATTGGAATATTTCTGGGAATGTCGATGTCAAGATTCTTGACATCATTAGCTTTCACATCAGAAATAACTAATCAAGTTTCATATGAATGCCGATATCGATGTCATTAGTCAATATCATTAACTATTCTTATCCTGAATAGTGAATCAAGTCCATTGTCCTTTGTTTTTAGGGATGGTCATGCCGATGTTAGGAAACCTTACTAGTATCATTAGCCTCCGTACTCGGGACTGGCTAATCAAGTTCAAGAAGTGATTATCAATGCAATCCCATAATATAATTCATGTTCTTAACCAAACCAATTAGCCAAATCCATTTTTATTCCTCATTTATTTTGCTTTATCTCCTCTCTTTGTGGGTTCACCTATAGATTTACAATCCAAGAATCAAACAGATTATTAAAATCATCGTTATGTAAAAATGTATAGGTATAGATCATCTACCTATTGCAAAAGCTCAGCTCACACTCCCTTGTTGTTGTTGTATCCCTCCTACAGTTCCTCTTGATGACAATTTGAATTTCACTTCTCAATTGATTGAAAAATTCCAGCCCATTTCTCCTTGCATTCAGCTGGCCCCCCACTTTTTTTTTCTTCACAATTTCTACACTTGATTCTTACCAATTCTTTTGTCAAGTGATGTTTTCTCCTAACAACTTATCTAAGATTGTAAAATTTTGCTAAGTTTAGTCTCTCTCTCTCTCTCTCTCTCTCTCAAATTTTGATAGAAAATCTAAAATCCTCCACCTTTTTCTTAGTGTGTGTTGCCGGTTTCAAGGAGAAAGAAATGGGGTATTTATAGCCTCATTATTCTTAATTGCACTTTAGCCCCATTTCTTTTCTTTTTCATAATTTGAGCCATGCTCATTATATATATCTTTCATAATCTTTTTATTTAATTGCATTATTATAATATTTACTATTATAATCTTTACTCTATTTTATTCCTCCACACCTTTTTACTTCGATCCACGATTTTGATTGGCTTTATCTCTAGTGTCAAACCTTCTCTTACTTTAATAGGGACTGGTGGTTGCACTCATGAAGGATCCACCTTCATCTTTCGTAACAAAGACACATGGAACACATTATAGATCTTGTCTAGATGTGCCGATAGTTCCAATCGATAAGCAACTGGCCTTATCCTTTTCATAATTTCAAAAGGGCCAATGTACCTAGGGGTAAGTTTTCCTTTCATCCCAAACCGAATGATGCCCTTCTACAATGCTACCTTTAAGAATACTTTATCCTCTATTTGGAACTCCATTAGTCTCCTCCAAATGTCTGAATAACTTTTTTGTTTGTCATGGGCTTCCTTTATTCTTTACCTGGTAGTTTTCACTTTATTAGACTTGTACGATCCAGTACGAGCAATAGAAATGTGTTTGGTCCCAAATGTGGTTATCCCGAAGAAGTTTCGTGTTCCTGAATTCATCAAATATACTAGAACACAATGCCCCATGACTCATCTCAAATCCTACTGTAACAAAATGGCAGAAGTAGTACATGATGAAAAACTACTGATGCATTTTTTCCAAGATAGCTTAAGTGGGGCGGCATTAAACTGGTACATGAGATTGGACAATACCAAGATCCAAAAATGGAAAGACTTGGTGGATGCTTTTGTTAAGCAATACAAGTATAATATGGACATCACTCCTGACAGAACCAGTTTGTCCAACCTAGAGAAAAGGGATAAGGAAAGCATAAGGGAATATGCTCAAAGGTGGAGAGACCTAGCTGCTCAAGTACATCCTCCGCTCCTGGATAAAGAGATGGTCACTCTATTTGCCAACACGCTCAATGACCCATACTACGAGCATGTGATTGGTAGTTCGGCCCAACAATTTACTGACGCTGTGGCAGTAGCTGAACGCATAGAGCAAGGAGTAAAGAGTGGTAGAATCTCTGCATCTGTGGAGAAAAGGGGCTTTGAAGATAAAAAGAAAGAGGTCGACTATGTTGAAAGTGGATATAGGGGTAGGAAGAACCCATTCCAGAATTATCACACTCCATCCCCTTCACCCCAAATTTCTAACATCAATCTCAGCCCTACATTCCTCACAAGAAAACCTGAGCCTCAAACCAAACACCAAAGAGTCCAAGAGCAACTACCTCCATTACCGTTGCCTTTAAATGAGATGTACCAAAAGCTACTGAGCATCGGGCATATAGCTCCAGAACCTTTGACACCTTTGCAACCACCTTACCCCAACTGGTACAAGCCCGACCTCACTTGCGAGTATCATGCTGGTGCCGCGGGACACAACATTCATACTTGCAGTGCCTTTAAAAAGAGGCTCATGCATTTGATTAAAGCTGGATGGGTAACCTTCGAAGGAACTCCAAACGTGAGTTCGAACCCTTTACCCAATCATGCTTCAGGTACTGGGTCAGTGAATGCACTAGAGGGGGAATGCTCTGGAAACCTCAAAGCACTGATGGCAAGAGCAAAGTGTGAAGAAGGCAATGTGCACTCTCGAGGATAGAGGTCAAAATTCTTCTAGAGAATGGGAAGATGGAGCTTACCCAATGATTTCCATTTGTTTGATTATGTCCTTTTCAACCTTTTTTTGTTTTGTTGGCAATTCAGTTCATAATGCCACAAGACTTTCTTTGTCAAATAAGCATTTCCTGTTAATAAAATCATGTGTTTTCTTTTCATACTGAGCACACCTTTGTACTTATAAACCACCGCACCGAGAATCCTTTGGTGTTTTTCCCTTTTTCCCAAAACAACAAGCATGACCCCATGTTTTCACAAGGATTTTTGGGAAATCAAAGTGTAGTACAAAAACAGAAATCATGTTGGTGTTTGTTCAAACAAACAAGTTCTGAAAATTCGGGTGATTCCTTAGAGAGGTAACCATGCACCTAGAAAACCCTAAAAAAAAAAAAAACACACACACAAACAACGAAGTGACTCCAAAAGCGGAGTTTTATTTGCATGAATAATGAGAAATCACTCTGCATACTCGCATGAAAGCAAGGCTTACCAATCCTAAATGCATGCATTTGAGATGAAGAAAGGCCATTTTTGATAATCCTTTCACAAGGCTGAAATATATCCTTTGCAGTCCCCTTTTGAGCCTAATAAATTTTTCTTGAAAAATAACCTTGGCTAGGATCACACCCTACACTGGGGGGCAAGTGCCAAAAATCCTTAATGATTGAAAGTGCCCAAATAACTCTTGGGGGCATGAAAAACCTCAACGATTGAAAGTGCCCATACAAAGCTGGGGGGCATGAAGAAAAATCCAAAGGATTCAAAAATTTAGAGCAAAAACAAAAAAAAGAGCCAATGCAATGGTGCTCAAAATCAAATGAAGAAAACAAAAACAAAGAGAAAGAGCCCAAGCCCAACACTGGGGGGCACCGTGGACCATTTTACAAATCAAATCCAAGGTCCACAAGTGTATGAACAAAAAGTTTGGGATATAAACACTAGTGATCCTTAGTCTTAAAGTCCATTAAACACCTTTTGAGCCTACAAATATCCTTTTCTTCATAGCCAAGAGCCAAAGCCTACATTACGTGCCCAATCAAGCCCTTTCTAATCAAAGGCAAGCAATCTAGATCGGTAGGTAGTGCTTTCTCATGCAAACAAAATCATTATTCATGCAAATAAAATGAATGCTTTGAAACACGGTTCTCATTAACCCTCAAATTGAAATTTCAACCTTTTGTGACCAATCAAATGTCACTTCATATTTTTCACCAAAATCAAAACAAAAAGTTTTCATCACATCTGAAAACCTCTCCATAGGAATCACTTGAATTTCTTCAGAATGAGTCTGCTTTGAATCGATGTCAAAATGATTTCTTTTTGTGGAATAGCTTTGAAATTCCAAAAATTCTGCATGAAAACAACTCCTTGTAAATAACCACACCTTCCTTCATATAGCCTCATCCCCAAACCTGATTTGAATACTTGGGGGGCATGATCAAGCTGGAGGGCAATCAAAAACATCTGGTAGAGCTGGCTCCATGATTCCCTTTCTAAGAAACTATTGGGCAAAATTGGCAACTCTTGAGATAAAGGGGCGGAGGACAAAAAAGTATGATGATATCAAGTCTTTCCCAGGGGTCAATATCACAAGAGATTACTCGAGTAAGCAAGAGCGAAAAGAGCCATCGAAGCTTACGATCAGAGACTCAAACTTTTGAGAAAATGAGAACTCCATGAAGAAAAGGGAACTCCATGAAGAAAGGGGACCTACATTTCTCATGTAAGTATACATGCATATTGATCACGATACATTGCTTTCATCCTTGACATAACAGTGTCTCACCATCACCTCTTTGAGCGGGCTGTTAAGCCCTCACCATTTAGATAGTATGCTTTCAAGCCCTATCTACCTCCTTTTTTAGTGGGCCTTCGAGCCCTCACACCTTAGGTAGTGTGTTTTCTAACCCTACCTCCTTTTTTAGTGGGCCTTCGAGCCCTCACACCTTAGGTAGTGTGTTTTCTAACCCTGCCTCCTTTTTGAGTGGGTTTTCAAGCCCTCACATCTTAGGTAGTGTGCTTTCAAACCCTATCTACCTCCTTTTTGAGTGGGCTTTCGAGCCCTCACATCTTAGGTAGTGTGCTTTCAAGCCCTATCTACCTTCTTTTTGAGTAGGCCTTCGAGCCACCAACTATCTTAGGTAGTGTGTTTCCTAACCCTGCCTCCTTTTTAGTGCGCCTTAGGGCCATCAACCATCTTAGGTAGTGTGTTTTCTAACCCTGCCTCCTTTTTAGTGCGCCTTAGGGCCGTCAACCATCTTAGGTAGTGCGTTTTCCAACCATGCCTCCCTTATAGTGTGCCTTCAAGCCACCAACTATCTTAGGTAGTGTGTTTCCTAACCCTGCCTCCTTTTAAGTGCGCCTTAGGGCCATCAACCACCTTAGGTAGTGTGTTTTCCAACCATACCTCCTTTTTAATGCGCCTTAGAGCCAACAACCATTTTAGGTAGTGCGTTTTCCAACCATGCCTCCTTTTTAGTGTGCCTTCGAGCCATCAACCACCTTAGGTAGTGTGTTTTCCAACCTTGCCTCCTTTTGAGTGCGTCTTAGAGCCCTCAACCATCTTAGGTAGTGTTTTCCAACCCTGCCTCCTTCTTTAGTGCGCCTTAGAGCCATCAACCACCTTAGGTAGTGTGTTTTCCAACCCTGCCTCCTTCTTTAGTGTGCCTTAGAGCCATCAACCACCTTAGGTAGTGTGTTTTCCAACCCTGCCTCCTTCTTTAGTGTGCCTTAGAGCCATTAACCACCTTAGGTAGTGTGTTTTCTAACCCTGCCTCCTCTTTTGAATGTGCCTTCGAGCCCTCACCTCTTAGGTAGTGCGTTGTCCAACCCTGCCTCTTTTTAAGAGCTCCTTCGAGTCCTAACCTTTTAGGTAGTGTGTCTTTCTAACCCTATCTCCTTTCGAGTGTGCTTTCTAACCCTCAAGAGGATTCATCATTCCTCAACAAGATGAGTCAATCATATCTCATCCTTGTTTTTCTTCTTTACAATGCTTACTATCTAAAGTCTCTTACGAGACTTTCTATCATAAGCATTGTAAAGAGGGGCATGTCATAAACCCAATTCGGGTTATTCCCAAAATTCATTTTTTTCAAAATAAAAAAAATCAAAAAATCAAAAAATAAAATACAGGCTGGCAACGTGGAGAAAGCTGATCAAGAAAAATAGGCAAAATAGGCAAAAATAAATCTGTAATTTTCGGAGGAAATCCAAGGCCTTTCGGCGCCCCATTGTGCCCAAAATCGAAGAAAAAAAAATGCAAATTCAAGGTCAAATTAAATGATTATTGGACAAATTTGCATAAAAATTAAGTCCAATAACATAATTAAATTTTTAATAGGCCAATTTGATTTAATCATGGGCCAAATTAAATTTTAATTATGTTTAAGAATTAATTTAGGTCCAAATGAAGGATTTAATTAAGTGCAAGGACTTAATTATACTTTAAATGGGTCAAATTAATTTTATTTGGGGCTTAATTGGTGAAAAATTAAGTTTGGGAGCCTAATTTGGGCTTAATGGAGAAGATTGAAATTTTAAGAGACCAAATTTAATTTTTACCAAGTTAATTGATTGAAATTAGGGGGCCAAATTGCAAGAAAATTGAAGTTTTGGGGCCAATTAGGGGTTAAATTGACAAAATCCAAAGCCAAGGACCAAACTACAAGAGGCGCCAAACTGCAGGGGCCTAATTGACAAAATCCGGGGGGCCAAATTGAAGAAATTGAAAGTTTAATGGTCAATTAGGGACGAAATTGCATAAATCCGAGACCAAGGACCATATTGCAAAAGGCGCGTAACTCTGGGGCCGAAGATGAAGTTACGCCGGGACTAAATGGCATCAAATCAGAAGTTTCAGGGTCAATTAGGGAATAATATCGAACGAAATTGAAAGTCGGAGGACTAAATTGAAATTCAGCAAAATTCCCTATTTTTATCCAAACGGCGCCGTGTTGAATCCAAAAAAAATACTGTTCATCTTCTTCCCCACTGAACTGCCCGAGTGGCCGACTTCAGGCCGTGTTTTCTGCCTCGTTTGGCCCCCAAATCCGACAAAGCATGCACCAACATGTCCACCTGGAACCCCTCTATCCCGGGGAGTGGTCCGGTCGGGTCGAAAATGTTTGAAATGGCTCCGTTTATTGCCCCAAAATGTGCACCTCGGGCAGTCTGCAAATTTGGCAGTTCGAGGTGCCCACTTTGAGCCAACGGTTTGGATTGCTCAGGTCGAATCAAGGGCTGATATTTTTCCCCCATTGAAGAAAAGATTGCCCTCTTTCCAGCCCTATAAATAGGAGCAATTTTCATGCTCAGAGGGAGGAAAAAAACGAGCTCAAAGTTGGTCGAAAACCAGCCTTTTGTACCCATTTTTCTGCAAACAATCATTTTTTCTGCTTTCTCTCTCCACCGTGGCCTTCAGCCACCATCACCTTCATCACCTAGCTTCTCACTGTCATCCCCACCTCCAGTAACCATAAAACCATCTCACGTGACGGTTGCACCACTTCTCTCTCTCTCTCCTCTCAGAAAATCTCCTCCTCCGCCACCAGGGACTCCAAAGAATGGCGGAACAAAGAGAGCCAGCACCACCACCTTGCCCGAAGCTTTCACTCCTACCAGCGAGCCGAGTAGCATCTCCTTCCCCGGTCCACCAACGGCTCCAGCCGTGAGCTTTCCTTCTCCCTCTGCAGGAATCGCTCCCTTCTTCCAAGCGTGAATCAGGCCGGCCTCACCACCTTCGGTTACACTGCACCACCGAGCTAGGCCGACTCTCTCCACGCCGGGGTAACTCGCCCCTCCCCGCTACGCCTTCCTTTTCCTTTCACCGTGGCTGCATGCGAATTCGTTTACGCATGCAACAGGCTTAATTAATTAGCCACTTGCTTGGGCCGGGTCGGTTCTAGCCCGCCAGTCGGGTCGGTTCCGGCCGCCCCGCCCGAAAAAGAGAGGACTGTTGGGCCGAGACCGCCCAACCCAAGGGTCCTCGGACCGGACTAATCTGTTTGGGCGGACCGCCCACGATTTAATAAATTTAATTAATTATTATGTATTAAAAAAAATAAAAAAAAATCAAAAAAAATTCAAAAAAAAATTTCAAAAAATCATTTCAAAAAATTTGTGATTTTCTTAAATATTTTCCTACCAAGTTTGCTTAATATTGGGTTGTATACTTACATGATAAGATACAAGTCCGGTATTAAAATGCCCGGTTTTCTCAGAAATATTCAAAAAAAATTTATTGCATACGGCCAAGTCCTAAAGAATTTTCCAAGCATGTTTTCTTTTCAAAATAAAAAATTGCATCTTTCTCACGTTTTGAAAATCCAAAAAAAATGGATATCATAACTAGTTTATGATCATCTGTTAGGGTTTGATCAAAATGTCAAAAACTTTTATTTCAACTTTTTTAGGATTCAGATGTAGACTTTAATATTTGTGGGGTGTAAAATTACACGATAAAGTATACTCTCGGGTATTAAAGATACAAGGTGTAAATAAAAGCAATTTTAAAATTCAGACTTTAGAATGGTTAGGATTTAACCCAATGAGGTAGAGACTCCCTCATGAAGGGAGATCTGCCTTGAACCTTAGAAAAGACCAACGAATAGAACTTCGACCTAGAAAGAATAATCAAACAACAATGCAGCTTACCTTAGGTAGGGCGCACTGGGGGTGATGCGTCTTCCCCTTGCACAACCAGTCCCTTACTCAGACTCTCGCAGACCATAGGTTCCTAGTGACCATAATACTAGGTGGCGACTCCAAAGAACCAAGCAAAAATAATAAATAATCGCCAGCGAACGCCGCGCTGATTTTTTTTTGACGTGCGACAGAGTGTATGGATACTTTCAGACTGACCATTCGTCTGAGGGTGGAATGTTGTACTTAGGTTCACCTCAGTCCCTAAAGCTCGCTATAAGTCGGGTCATAACCTCAATGTGAACCTTAGGTCCTGATTTGACACAATTGATACTGGCATCCCATGAAGTCTAATCACCTCATTCACGTATAATTTGGCCAACTTATCCACGAAATCTGTAATTTACATGGGTAAGAATAAGGTCAAAATTATTACCCGGTCAACAATTACCCTTCTTCCCCCTTGGTAATCCTATTACGAAGTCCATGGTAATGTCCTTCCATTTCCATTCTGGAATCAATAATGGTTGTAATTTCTCTACCAGCCTTTGGTATTACCATCTTCACTTGTTGGGCGAGGAGGCAACAATGAGGTCATTATGGCTGAGGGTGCAGTGGAGAAGAAGGAGAAGGGAGAGAATTGTTGACTAGGGAAGGAAAAAAAAAACAAAGGGGAAGGCTAATTTTTAGTTGACTTTAGACCTGATTTTCTTCATGCTTGGGGCATGTAATCTACCCCTATTTATAAGGTATAGAAGAGGGACATGTTGTCTTTACTAGTGCCAAATATTAGCCCTTGATTCAACCCAGAAGGATCTCAACCATTGGTTCAAAGTTGCTATCATGGCCTAAAAAAGTTGGTTGCTATAGGCTGGTCAAGTTTGCCATTTTTGGGCGACGTCGCGGTAGTTGTGGGGAAAGTTGGCCGGTAGGGTCTACTTTAGGGTGTAGTCCAACATTAGGTCATCATGTTGGTGTATGGTTTGTCAAGTTTGGTGAAGAGATGAAGCATTAAATGCCCCTGAATAATAGCCACTCGATCAGCTTTTTTAGGTCAAAACAAGAAGACAATGAATAGTGAACCACGAGTAGTCTGGTTCTCTTTTTTTCTTACTGTTCAAAACAACACCATTTTGACCTTAAATTAAGGAAATTTGGCCAAAGTTCAATTTGATCCTTCATCTTTTGATTTCCTTCAATTTCACCTAAAATTAACTCCAAACATCTGATTTAATATAATTTTGCCACTGCTGAATTTTAAAATTAGCCCCTAATTTAAGCGTCTTTTTCAATATGATCCCTAGTCTTGGATTTATGTAATTTTACCCTCAGTTAACTATTAAACTTTTAATTTTCTTCAATTTCACCCTTGATTTCAATCAATTGAGCCCCTATAGTTCGATATGTTTTGTAGATTAGTCCTTGTGTAAACCCCGGAAAAAAATATAATTAAAGTTGCTTAAATTGTAAACTAACTACATGAGAAATAAAAGTAAAGAAATTCATGCATATGGTTAAATAAAAACAGGAATTTAGAAATTTTTTAATATAAATTTTCGGGCGAAATAATTTGAAACATTATAAATAAACCCGGTAATGTTGAGGGTTGGATTTAATTGAAGAGAATAATACACTTAAAGGAAATAGGGCCTAAATGCAAATAAGAGAAATTATAGAGTATAAATACTCTTCTCCTCACAAAAAATCTGCAGCAACCATAAGGAAAGAAAATAGGGAGTTTTGTATCCATTCTTGCAAAATCAAGAGAGAAACACTAAAATTTCAAGAACCCATCCAAAATTAAGGGTTTATAGATGGAATAAACACTTGTGAGCAAGGGATTAATAAGAAAATTGAACAAGAAAAGAAGGGTCGGATGTCATTAGAAAATAAAGGAGGGAGTTGAAAATCTTCAACTGGTCGAAGATCAAAATCTTAATTCATACTAGGTAAGGTGTTTTAAACATGATCTTGAAATTCATTTCAATTTCGATAATGAATTGATGCCTTGATATTAAATTATAGGTTAGGGTTCTTAGACATGAATTGGGAAAGAAAATATTTGTTTTTAAAATTAAGTTAATTCATGTGTGACATGTGATGGGGGTATGAAACCAAAATAATTTACATATAAAATGTAGTTTGTGAAAGTATTGTGTGAAGGGAAGGGGGTGACGAATCTGAACAGACTTTTCTCCTGACTTTTGGTGAGATTTCAGGTAGGAGGATGAGGGAATTAGGGTCGGGTTCCTCATAAAAGTTGTAGTTTTGGATGTTAGCTAACCAAGGAAACTGGTCGTGCTCAATTTAGAGCTGTAACACTCCAGTTATGGGTCACCAACCCGATCCCGAGTCATGACCGATTCCGGAGGCGATGAGGGACTGATTAGTTGATGAGTAATTTTAACTATCTTGGAGGCAGAACTGGGTTCTCCTTCCTTAAGAGAACTTGTAGACTCATGTCTTAGCTTTCCAACGAAATCAATCTCACTAAAATGGAGTTCTAGAATTCTAGATATAGTTAAAAATCTGATGAGTGTTCAGACAGTAACAGTTTAATGTCTAGGCAGTAACAATTAGACAATAAAAGTTCAATGTTTAGACGGTAACGGTTGGACAGTAACTGTTGGACAATAACAGTTCAATGTTTAGACAGTAACGGTTGGACAATAACAGTTAGACAGTAACAGTTCAAAGTTAGACAGTAACAGTTAGACTTTCACATGAATATTATATGTAAGAATATAAAAGAACTGAGTCATACGAACACTTGCACGTTGAGATACTCACTCTGAAAATATACATGATATATGTATGTATGTTGTTATGAGGAAACGAACATGCATAGAAAGTAACATATGTGTAATGAATGAATATGGATTCTCTATAATAATCGGCTTGAAGGAATCATAACCAAAAACTTCCTTGTGATTCAAGAGGAGCGACCCGGATTGAATCTTCTGTTAGGGGAGGTCACGAGACAGACGAAGCAGGTGCATGATTTTCCCTTCTATTTGCACTTATGCAATTTAAAGTTCTTCTGGTGAATGCAATTACAATAAATATCATGTTCAATGTAAATAAAGTCCAGCGTATTTATAAGATTAGCTTCGGCTAATGGCATCCGTGATAGAATTGCTGGGAGATGAATTACAAGATTAGCTACGGCTAATGGCATCCGTGATAGGAATGCCGAGAAATGAATTACAATATTAGCTTTGACTAACGGCATCCATGATAGGATTGTCGAGAAATGAATTACAAGATTAGCTTTGGCTAATGGCATGCATCCGTGATAGGAATGCGGGGAAATGAATTACAAGATTAGCTATGAATAATGGCATCCGTAATAGGATTGCCGGGAAATGAATTAAATGAGTAGCTTGGGCTAATAATGTCCGCGTTGGGATGCCCGAGAACGATTGATAAGACTCGATTTGTAAAGGGTATCAGTTGTTGCTACCTAATTTTTGACCCATATGTTGATAAATTTACAGAAAAAACCAAAAAATAGCAAAAAAACAATGAAAACCCCAAAAAATGCATTTTTGATATATTTACATCGTTTTTAGCATTTTCAACGTCATCTCAAAAGAATTAAAATTTTCAAAGGAATTTGGAACGCGTTCAATTTTTAACGCGTAAATTTTATGATCACTGATTTTCCTTGTTGAGTTGACGTTGATATTGCTCATTTTCAAAAATACAAAAAAATAAGAAAAATCAAAATTTACAAAAAAAAAAAGAGGAAAAGAAAAGGAAAGGAAAAGTTGAGGGACTAGTTTGAAAACCTAGCAAAACTTTTCCTATAAATGCGAAGCTACAGTGAACACAAAAAGGAGAAATTTACACGGGGAGAAAAACTGATTCAGGGGGAAGAAATTTACACGGGGGGGAGAAAATTTTTACACGGGGAGAAAAATGGAGAGGCATGGGGGCGGAGGAAATTTTAGGTGAACAAAAATAAAAAACCTAAACCTAAAAAAACTCTCAGCCGCCGCCCACTGAGATTTTTCTCCTCTGCACACAACCTTCCCTTTCAACCGGCAGCCGACCCTTGTTTTCTCCTCCATCTGCCTCCACACTCGTCCCTGTCTTCCCCTCTCAGCCGCTCATTTGTCTCGGCCAAAACCAAGAGGCAGCAGCCCCTTTTTCCTGAAAAAAACTGCAGCCACCTTCCCCCCTTTGGCCTTGGAAAAGCAAGAGAGAACCAAGACAGCCCCTCACAGCTCCTCTCTCGGCCTCTCCCTCATAAACCCACCACAGCCGGCTACAAGACAGCCCTCCCATCTCCTGTTGGTCTCTCCATATTCTTGGCAGAAGAAAGAACCAACCAGACCAAGGCCTTCCCTCTGCACACAAGCCGGCCTTCTACCAGCAGATTGGCCTCCACAGAAGCCAGCCGCTGCCTCCAGCTAGCTCCACCGTTGCCCACAAGCCCCAGTGGTGGTCGAACAGCATCCAGCTGACAGCCACCGAGAGCGCCGCCTAGCAGCCCGCAGGCCCTCGTCCTCACCAAGACCCGAACCGGCCACCGCCCACGGCCTGACACACGGCAGGCTCAGCCCACCGCCCCCCTTGACATACCGTCGGCCACCCAAAAACAGAAAAGGTGAAAGAAGAAGAAAAGAACAGATCTGTAGAGAAACAGATCCAAAACGGAAGAGAAGAAAAGAAAAAAAATCCAAGAAACGGTCTGGACAGAAATGGATTAAAATCAACTGCCTGTGTTTTTTCCTTGTTTGCAGGTCACCGTCGGTGCAGAAAGGAAGAGGGGAGGAGGCTGTTACAGACCCCCCTGTTGGTCCACGCGCCGCCAGTGGCGGTGGCGCGTGGAGGAGTCGCGCCGCCACTCTTTGCATATGAGTATCCCTTTTTATTTTAAATTGTATAACATAATATGTGGGCTATGTTCATATTGAATTTATTTTTAGGATATATATATATATATATGTGTGTGTGTGTGTGTTGTGTGTGGACTGTATGAGGTGTTGAATATTGATGATGGAACCATGTGATGATTCCATTAGAATATGAATAGGTATGATTATTTATTTGTTGTTAATTCTTTTGAGAAACAAAAGAATTTTTGAAGACAAATGCACTTTAGCTGTGTTCTATTTCGCAAATTCCAAGTTGTGTTTTATATGGTGTTGCATTTCCATGAACAGAACCATTTCCTTACCAGTTTTGGCTGATATTGATCTCTGGTTGGTCGTCCCTCTGCTGGATTTAGTGGTTTCTGATGGCTGACTTATGCCATGTGCCTTGTGTTCTGGTTGATGCTGCATGCCATGCTGTGCTACATATGTTGCTCACTCCTGCTCTCATCGCTGTTTAGTCATGCTTTTGGAGTCCCTGGCTTGATGGGCATAAATGGATGTATGCTGCATGCCATGCTGTGCTATATTTATATTTATATTTATATTTATCAATAATAATAATATTTTTATTATAATCATAATAACAATATTAATAGCAATAAATGAATAATACCATTAATATTTTAATAGCAACAATAAATTCTGACAAAATAATTAGAAAAATAATTACTCGCTTGGAAAAAATATTGAGAACCGTGACATTTAAATAATTAGCACTCCACGCGCAGCAGACGACACAATTCTGACAAAATAATTACTCGCTTGGAAAAAATCTCACGTAAATAAGAGATATTTGACGACACAATTCGGACAAAATAATTACTCGCGTGGAAAAAATCTCACGTGAATAAGAAATATTTGTAAAATATTCTCACGTAATTTTTAAAAGCCAATTTGTGTTCTCAGCCAATGTTTTTTTTTAATTATTTTAAATCAATGTGGGTATCTACTTGAGAAGTAAAAATAATTATAAAAAAATATTCAATTAAAACATGATTTAAAATTTGAATTGTGTCAACTTTGATCAACCTATGTAATCCATGTTATAAATTCAAGAAACTTTATAAAAAATAAATTAATTAATTAAAAATTCAATTAAAAAAATATTTAATTTAAAAAGGATCTTAAAAAAAATCAACATGAGTCAACTTTTCAATCTCATAGCATTGGTTATATAAGAAATCGAGATAACCTTACAGAAAAAAAAAATTATGATACTATATTTTCAATTAACTCAATTTTAAAAAATAATATAAAAAAAATAATTAATTAGAAAAGATGTACACAAAAAATTATTCAAGTTAAACTAGGTTAACTTGTTAAACTAAAAACATGAGTAATGAGATAATTATAAGTTTATAGAAAACATATCAAAAAAAAATATATGAAACTCCACTTTCAATAAATCTAATACTGAATAATAAAATTAAGAAAAATAATTAAATTCATGGATCAATATATAACCTAATAAAAAAAATTACGAAGCATAATTTTCAAAAATAATCTAATATTTGATGAAATAATAAAAAAAATGATGTTATTAAAAAGTAAAATTAAAAAATAAATACAAAAAATAAATACAAAAAATTATTCCAATAAATAATATATTATAAGTATAGATCCTTTAATAGTTTGATAATTCAATGTTCACGAAGCAAATAATTGGAGATCATAGTCTACAATGACAGCTCTTTTTTGGCTGTTTTCCAAAAATCAAAGATTAGTTGTTGGCTTAAATTAATTCTTACCTTTAGTTTAATTCTCTCTTTAAGGTCCCTTTACTGAATTCAGATGGAAAATTAATCAAAGATCGGTTCCTGATCGGTAAAAGATTTTTTTTGCTCCACTTTTCTATTTGTCAACGATTCCATTAGAATATGTTAACATTTTATTTGAATATGAATAGGTACGATTAGGATTTCAACAAAAAAAAAAAAAAGTTTTAAAATATGCATTAATTACATTGAAAAATGGTTCAAATTAGAAAAGCATTGACTCAAGTTTTTAAATTATATTAATAAAAAATAGATGGAATTATACAAGAAAAATATTTTATTTTGATAGAATTTAAATTATAACTTCTCTTATAAAAAATAATTTTATTGTTGTAGAATTAAATAAAATAATTTTAAAAAGCTACTCTCAATACAAGATTAAATATTTTAATATATATTTATTTTTTAATTTCTCGATTCAATTTTTAGTTAGTATTAACAATTTATTTAATATTTATTAATACATATAATTCTTAGTTTATTTTATTAAATACCAACATGAAGTTTTTGATTTTCAATTAATTTTATTTGCTTACTTATCTTTGGAGATCATAAAGTTTTTGCTTTCAATATATATATACACCTATAAATCAAAATAATGAGTTGATCTTCACATGGTCCTTGACATTTTATTTGCTTACTTATCTTGATATATAGACACACCAAAAACAGCTAGTGAAAGCTAGCTTCATCATTGAAAAAAAAAATTCCTTGAAGGTTTTTAATATAATAATAATAATAATAATAGGTTAAATTCGTTTTCCAATATATCTCTGAGCTGGCGAAGATCATTGAAGCATATGACAATAATGTGAAAACAACAAATCGCAAAAGAAAACACGAGTTGAAGATGAAAAAAACACTGAAAATACCTAAAATTGTGATTACAAGGTTACCGTTTATTTCTAACTTAAATTCAATCTAATTACTTATCATTTTTTATATCCTAATTTGTATCTTGATTATTTTGCTTTTATAATCAACCCTAGATAAGATAATTTAGAGACTAAAGAACATTAATTTCTCATCTAAATAAGCGAAAATGAAAATGCGTGAAAAATCACATTATACCATCACAACCATGTAGAAGAATACAGTAAAATTAAATAATTTGTATAGCACAAAGTATCCTGTAGTCTTTGTACAGAATCAAAGATGTCAATACTACTCTGGTGTTAATTTTTTCCAACAAAATACTTCATATGATAAAAGTCCTTAAAGTTCTACTAATCATTACATGTATTGAAAAAAAAATATTTTTAATTATTAAATTTATTATCTTTCCTTCAAAAATTATACATGTCAAATTAAAAAGACTTAACTTCGTATAAGAATATTTTCTTTTTGTATATGATAGTGTTAAAGGAATGATATTGGACAGCTATTGTAATAGCATCTCTTCCAATTGTATTTACTGTTTCCTATTGTATTTGCTGAGATTGAGGCAATCACAGTTATTGTGATTGACCTTTTTAGAATAGATTATTTACTTTCCTAGAATAGATTCTGCAAACTGTATAAATCACGTGTATTACAGCCTTCTTAATATATACAAGAAACCATAGAGTTTGCAATTCTTTCATGGTATCAGAGCACCAGTATTGGTGAACCTATTCATACCTTCCGCCACCACAAAAAATCAACCAACACAAAACATAAACATGGATGACAACACAACCGACTCACTCACTCTACATAGTTCAGACTCACCAGGTCTTGTTCTCGTTTCCAAGCCTCTTGAAGGACACAATTATGGTCAATGGAACCGCTTAATGCATATTGCCTTGAGTGCCAAAAACAAGCTGGGATTCATTGACGGAACCATCACACCTCCAGCAAGCACCGATACCAAATTCGCTGTTTGGCAGAGATGCAACGACATGGTGCTGCCATGGATTTTACAGTCACTGAATCCTGATATTGCAAACAGTGTGCTTTACTGCAGTAGTGCATCTATGGTATGGAATGACCTCAAGGATCAATTCTCACAAAGCAATGACTCTAGGATTTTCCAAATCCGCCAAGAAATCGCTGAGCATCGACAAGGGAACCTCACAATTTCAGAATAATATACTAAACTCAAGACTCTATGGGATGAATTAGATTCCTCCCATGAACCCATCATATGCACCTGCGAGGATTCCAAAACACAAGCCTCAAGAGAAGAAAAGGAGAGAGTCATGCAGTTTCTAATGGGTCTTAATGAAGCTTACTCAACAGTGCGTGGGTCGATCCTGATGATGTCACCGATCCCAGACACACGGCGTGTTCATGGCTTAATCATCCAACACGAGCGGCAAATGGATGTGGCAAATCGGCAGATCGAACCCCATGTTATGCAGACCAATCGCTACTTCAGAGGTGGTACAAGGCCCGGGAATCAAATGGCAACAAAATCCCCTGGTGTTGGTCATGGAGAAGGGAATCACGGTCCTTATCAGAAGAAGTTTCTCAATTGTTCTTATTGTGATGGAGACACCCACACGGTGAAAAATTGTTATTATGTCAATGGTTTTCCTGTGGGCCATAAGTTACATGGAAAGAATGTTAAGCCAAAGAATAAGAGACCCATTGCCTACACTGTTGACAGGGATTCCACCTTAGTGCATGACAGTAAGCCAAATGAAAGTCCAACTTTCACCACCGAAGAATATAATCAATTGATTGCTCTCCTGCACAACCAATCCGATAATTTTTCACGTGCACATGCAACAGGTACTGTTACACCTACCTGCAATCTATCACAGCATAACCCATATTCAAATATATATTGGATAATGGACAGTGGAGCGTCAGATCACATTTCATGTTTTGCACCTACACTTAACATGCTTCATGCTCCTCATGATTTTGTTGGGTTACCCAATGGAGGAAAAGCAGAAATTCACAACGTTGGGTCCATTAAAGTATCTGAAACAATAACTCTTGATGGAGTCCTTCATGTCCCTCAATTCAATGTGAACTTATTATCTGTGAGCAAATTGACACGAGGATTGCAGTGTATTGTGATTTTCTTTGATAAGTTTTGTATTGTGCAGGACGTGACCACGGGGAGGACGATTGGCCTGGGCAAGCAATTTAATGGCCTCTACTACCTCACAGCTACCCAAAATCCAAATCTAGCTCACCATGTCCACCACACCTCCCATCTTTGGCACCAACGTTTGAGCCACCCATCCAACGCCCCTATTCAATTACTTTTAAATAAAATTCCAGAAATTGTCTGTGATCCAAATCATGTTTGTGATGTTTGCCCTTTAGCAAAACAAACTCGTTTATTTTTCTCTGCATCTACTTCAAAATCGTTCACTGCACCTTTTGATTTAATTCATTGTGATATTTGGGGACCGCACAAAATACATACTCATACTGGTGCCCGATATTTCTTAACCATTGTGGATGATTTTACCTGATTTACATGGATCCATTTTCTAAATTTTAAATTGGAAACACAAGGGTAATTCAATCATTTTTTTCTTGGGTCCACACCCAGTTCAACCTTCCTATCAAATCCTTGCATTCTGATAATGGGAGTGAATTTATGTCTCTCCAATCTTTCTTTCAAAACAAAGGCACTCATTTCCAACACTCATGTCCATATACACCCCAGCAAAATGGTATTGTCGAGAGAAAACTTCGTCATCTCTTAAATGTTGGTCGGGCACTACGTTTCCAAGCCAACATTCCCTTGTGTTTTTGGAGGGAAAGTTTACAAACTGCATGTTATCTTATAAACCGTCTTCCAACACCCTTACTCAAACACAAATCACCATTTGAGCAATTACATCACAGATCTCCCGATTACTCTGTTTTGTGAGTATTTGGCTGCTTGTGTTATGCCACCAATCTTCTCCCTAAACACAAGTTTGATGCACGGGCTCGTCGATGTGTGTTTTTTGGTTACCCCCTCGGTAAAAAAAGGCTACCGTCTTTATGACCTTACCACACAAAAAAAAAATTTTCTCCCGAGATGTGGTTTTCCATAAACACATATTCCCTTTCTCTACATCCCCGCCCGAAACCCAGGATGACTCTACTGTGCTACCCAACCCCTCCCCTGACCCATTACTTCTCTCTGCACCCATCCCTAACCAAGCCCCACCGCCCCAACCAGTCTTCCCTGATTCCCCTTCCAGTCCCCCTCCTCCTTCCCTGCTTCCCATCAATCCCACCCCACCTACACCCATCACTGGCCTATCCTCACCTCCTTCATCCATCATCCCACACCTTCCCTCTACATCCCCCACTCCTTCCATGGCCGCCCATCCACTACCCATTCGCCAATCCAGCCGCCTCATAAAACCCCCTACCCGCTTCAAAGATTACCAAGCTCATCATGCCACTCTGCTTGCTTCTGTCGATCCCTCCTTCGACACGTCTGGCACCCGTTACCCCATCACTCGGTATGTGTCTCACTCCAATTTCTCTGCACCTCATCGTATATTTATCAATCATATTTCTCAATTGGTTGAACCCAACTCCTATGAGGAGGCACGACATCACCTCAATGGGTCGCTGCTATGAATTCTGAAATCACAGCTTTGAAGGAGAACAACACCTGGTCTTTCACTTCCTTGCCTGCTGGTCATTGTCCGATCAGTTGTAAGTGTGTTTTCAAGGTTAAATACCAGTCTGATGGTTCCATTGAAAGATATAAAGCCCGCTTGGTTGCCAAGGGCTACACCCAGCCTGAGGGCATTGATTACACCAAAACCTTTGCCCCTGTTGCTAAGCTCATCATTGTTCGTTGTCTTCTTACTATTGCTGCTGTCTGCAATTGGCCCCTGCATCAGATGGATGTGCACAATGCCTTCCTGCATGGCGACCTCCATGAAGAAGTCTATATGCTTCCACCGCCAGGGTATCAGCGTCAAGGGGAGCACACGGTCTGTCGCCTCCATAAATCCATATACGGTTTGAAACAGGCGTCCCGAAGCTGGTTCTGTAAGTTTTCATCTGCCATACAGCACATTGGTTTTTTTCAATCTAAAGCCGATTATTCAATGTTCACACAAACACAGGGCAAATCTTTCACTGTCATTTTGTTATACGTTGATGATATGATAATTACTGGGAATAATGATGCTGTCATCCGAGACCTTAAACATTTCCTCAGCACCCATTTCAAAATTAAGGATCTCGGCCCTTTAAAATACTTCCTTGGAGTTGAGATTGCACGGTCCAAATTTGGCATTTCTTTTTGCCAGCGAAAGTATACACTGGATATCTTAGAAGATGCAGGTTTGCTTGGTGCCAAACCTGAGAAGATTCCTATGGATGCAAATGTTGCTCTTATGCCTACAGGGAGTGACCCCCTTAAAGACCCTACATGTTATCGGAAACTTATTGGACGATTAATCTATCTTACCATTACAAGGCCCGAAATCACATATGCAGTGAACACACTCAGCCAATTTATGCATGAACCTCAGAAGCACCATTTTGACAAAGCACGTCGGCTCCTTCATTACCTCAAAGGAGGTCCCGGCCAAGCGTTGTTATTCTCCTCGAATGGGCCACTGCACTTGACTGCATATTGCGATGCAGACTGGGCACGATGCCCTTTTAAAAAGCGCTCAGTTACTAGATATTGTATATTTCTTGGCAGGTCCCTTATATCATGGAAAAGCAAGAAACAAGTCACTGTTTCAAGGTCGTCCGCCGAAGCTGAATACCGATCCATGACAGCCACCGCCTGTGAACTTACTTAGTTGCGATACCTTTTACAGGATCTACAAGTAAGCCATCGACAACCTGCCACCTTACTCTGTGACAACAAAGCTGCACTCTATATTGCAACCAATCCAGTTTACCATGAACGAACCAAGCACATCGAATTGGATTGCCACACCGTTCGTGAGAAAATTCAAAATGGCGAATTCAAGACAGCTCATGTGCAAACACAATTCCAAGTAGCTGACATTTTCACCAAGCCACTACCTGCACCCCTGTTCCAGTCCCATCTTCGCAAGTTGGGAGTAATCGACATTCACACTCCAACTTGAGGGGGAGTGTTAAAGGAAAGATATTGGACAACTATTGTGATAGCATCTCTTCCAATTGTATTTACTGTTTCCTATTGTATTTGCTGAGATTGAGGCAATCACAGTTATTGTGATTGACCTTCTTAGAATAGATTATTTACTTTCCTAGAATAGATTCTGCAAACTGTATAAATCACGTATAGTACTGTTGTAACCCATTTTTGGATCCCCACAAATAAATATATATATATAAAAAAAAACAAAAAGTGTCATTTTGACATCGTTTCCTCTTCCCCTTCTTTGCTCCCAAAACTTAGAGCCCCACCCCCTTTAAACAAGAAACAATGACGCATCTTTGCTCCCAAAGCTTAAAGCCCCGCGCCCACTAGCCGACCAGCCGCCGCTTGCCCTGCTCCCATGCGCAACGGTAAGAAGCCCCACTCACTTGGCTCTATAAATAGCACCCAACACAGCAGTAAAAGAGGGAGGGGGGAAAACGAAAAAAAAAAGCAGAGGAGGGGGGGATTTTTTGGAAGAGAGAGAGGGCTGTTTTGAAAGACACAGGGGGAGAGATTTTTTGAAATTGATAGAGGAAGAAGTTTGCAACAGGGTGAGTTATGGTGAGAGGTTGAGAAGAGAGGAAACGAAGCAGCAAAGGACTACTCGTCACCAAAGATAGCTCACCACCTTCTTCCCACACGCCGCGCCACCATTGAAGAAAAAACAGGAACCTTCACCTCTACGCAGACGAAGAACGAAGCAACAAAACACAGCAACACCACCAGGAACAGAGCACCTCATCATCACCACCAGCTGCCATTGTCTTACCCGCCAAAGAACACCACCGTGAGAAACGGAAGGAAGAAAGGGAAGCGGGGAGAACAGAGTGAAGAAAAGACGATAGTAGAAAAGGAAGGAAGGCCGCCACCACCAGCGCCTCCGCGAAGCGGCGGGGAGGGAAGAACATCGCTGGCAGAGAGAACACCCGAGAACCAACAAAGAAGGAGCCGAGGAAGAAAACAGGGAAGGAAACCAGAGGGTGGCGCCTCGCACGGGAAGAGGAAGAGAAAAACAATCTGGCCCCCGGCCTCCACGACCATCGGCCACCATCCAAGCCACCCCGGTCGGCCACCACCAGCACCACCGCGAGTGTACGCCATTGCCACCGTCTTCAATCACCGTTTCGCCACCGGGTTTGCTCCCCACGCGGCGTGCATGCACCATTTCCTTGCATTTCACTGGTCAAGTGAAATATAATTCACTTGAACGAGTGAAATGCTATTTCACCGTTCGCGGCAATATAATTCACTAGTTCTTGTGCATATGCCGCATAACGATTCTTGTCTTTGGTCTGCGATAACGGTCTATGTTTGTTTTGGGTGGAACCCCACCCATCTTCTTCACTGGTCGAGTCCGATACTGTAGAAAACCAGGCCCCAATTTATTTCGGACCGATTTTGGCCCGATTTTCTTTTGGGCGGTCCGCCCGTTCGAACAAAAATTCTTCGAAAAAATTATTTCAAAAAATATGTGATTTTCTCGTAATTTTATTCTTGTATTTTGATCAATATCGGTTTGTATTTTTATCCTGTAAAGATACAAATGCAGGTATTAAAATAATCGGTTTTGTCAAGTTTTCAAAAAAAATGTTTTGTTTTCATGCATACGGCCTAGTCTCTCCAATATATATATATATATATATATATATATATATATATTATAACATCATATTTTCACACAACAAAGGAAATTTCAAAACAATATATGTATTAGCATGCATTTTGGCTTTAATAACTGATTTATTCAAGCCATGAGAACTAGGCCAATATTTTAAAAATTCTAAAAAAACCTTTTTGTCTTCTTTTAGTATCTGGGATTATGAATTTATACGTAAAACGTATTCCTAAATATTAATAATAAAGTTTTGGTATAGACATTAGAACGGTTAGGACTTTACCCAGAAGATAAAGACCTTCTTCTTGAGGAGGATTTTTCTTGAACCATAGACAGACCAACAACTAGGAAACACAACGAGACCTTGAATTTTATCAGACAAATGAACAATGCAGC
The DNA here is from genome assembly GCA_015852605.2 of Populus deltoides. Taxonomy (NCBI): domain Eukaryota; kingdom Viridiplantae; phylum Streptophyta; class Magnoliopsida; order Malpighiales; family Salicaceae; genus Populus; species Populus deltoides. Next base: position 15,305,094 of record CM027586.2, on the reverse strand, counting down.
TTACCTTAGGTAGGGCGTATTTGGGGTGCTAATACCTTCCCTTTACGCAACCAGTCCCCGTACCCAATCTCTGAGACCAGTTAGGGTTTCTAGTGACCAAAATACTAGGTGGCGACTCCCATTCCATCTTCCACCAATAAAAGACTAGATTTTCTTATCCCTCATATTGGCCGAATAAAGATAGATAAATAGGGACACACATCGCATTTAGATTGAAGTGGAATCTTCGTCGCGACGCGCGGGTGACGTGCGACAAGTACAACCTTCTTAATATATACAAGAAACCACAGAGTTTGCAATTCTTTCAGATAGTACAAAATATATGTCAATACTAAGATATAAAAAACATTATTTCAAATTAGAAAAAAGACAAATATTAAAACAATTCCTTAAAAAATAAGTTAATACAGTTTTTCTAATAAATGCATATGATAATGACTATAATATATATAAATGTGAACATAAATGCATATGGTAATGACTGTAAATATATAAAAGTTAAAATGACCTACTCGTTTACAGATGACACATAATAAAACTCGTGCACGTTTTCCTACCACTCGTTTTGTCGACAGAGTGGTTGTATATTAGCTCTTAACGATGAAAATATTGATGAATTTATTTTATTGGTGATTCTGTCAGTAAGTTTAATGGTAAATTAGTTACGTCACTATATGGAGATCCCATTTTGAATTCCTTAGTAAGTCTATTGGTAAAATTGCCAGCAAAAGCTTCCACGTCATCGAACAATTTTTTTTTTCAAATTCTATGTATTCTATCTGTAATTTAATTGATATATGCTGACGAAATAAATTCGTCAGTATATACCAACTGAAATACAGACAGAATAGTGGCTGTCGGTAATTATTACCACAATTTACCAACAGAAACATTCCGTCAGGTAATTTTGTTGGTTTTTGGTGAATTTCTGGTACTGAAATTTTTTTCCTCTCATGTTTAGTGGGACGATGAGCCTAAGATATTTGTAGGTTGATCGGTGATTTTTTTCTATAAAATATTATCCGCAGATATAAATAAGATGGGTCCAGGAATCAACATTAAAGGGCTAAAATGAAGATTTAATATTTTACAGGGATTATTATGTACAAATATACTTGTGGATTTGATTCAAATATCTTACAAATATTCTCCGGAAATGATTCAAATCAATTTTTTAATAATGCATCTTTCTTGTAAAGGAATAAACGACAACGAAGAAATGCACCATCTTTCCCTCGCACTATCAATCTTTCCATCAACTTTAAAGGACGCTTGGAAACTTTGTCGGCAGGTGAGTGTGCACGCAGCTAAATTTTCAGTCCTCCATTAAAGTTAAGTAATACTTTAAAAGGCGTGGTGTAGCTTTCCGCACAGACCTTTTTTTCTTTTTCCATTCCCCAACAGAGTCTTTTTTTTCCTGCAGCTTTCCCCCACAGACCTTCCTTTCCTTTTTCAATTTTCATGCGCCACGCCGCCCCCCCCCCCAAAAAAAAAAAAAAAACAAACAGAACCTTGTTTTTTTTTTTTTTTCACATATTTATTATTATATTATATCCGTTACAGTTGTAGAGTGTGGGGAAAACTATGTAATTTTCATTTTTCTTTTTCTTTTTTCCATTCCCCTACAGATCCTTTTCTTTTTCTTTTTTCACATGAGCTGGCGATGTACTGATCTGAGATTTACGTTTTCCTACCACTAGTAAGGTGGGTGAAAAAATGTGAGCTACATGAATATGAACATCATAGATGCAAATTAAATATTAAAATCGATATATAAACTTCTAGGTACCAAGTTTAAATAGACTTAACTTTGCATAAGGAAAATATTTTTTTATATAAATGAATATATAAAATATATGTTAATACTAATGTGTAAAAAAAAACTATCTTTATTAACAAAAACTAAAATATTAATACAATTTCTAAAAAATAGGTTAAATTTGTTTCCCAATAAATCTCTGTGCTGGCAAAGAATTACATCGAAGCATATGGCATTGACTGTAAAATTAAATGAATGAGACATAAAATGCATGCATGCAGTCAATATATATAGATGTGAAAGTGACGGATCGCAAAAGAAAACACTATTAATGACAATGACTTTGATATAAAATGAATGTGTCCAAAGAATACGATTCTGTCATCGATCGGTTTAGATTAAGAAGAGATTAGTATTCACTAGCTAGTTAACACTATACATTGATTTCGTGTCTTAAAAATACGTTAAAAATGATGGATCAAATTACAAGAATAAAAATTTGGATATAAAAATGGTAAAATCTCTCTTATATGCTTTTTAGATTTACAAATCTCAAATTACATGTCAAATTAAAGACTTAACTTCATATAATAATTTTTTTGTATATGATAGTGCAAAATATATGTCAATACTAAGATATAAAAAACATTATTTCAAATTAGAAAAAAAGACTAAAATATTAATACAATTCCTAAAAAAATAAGTTAATACAGTTTTTCTAATAAATGCATATGACAATGACTATAAATATATATATATAAATGTGAACATATATGCATATAGTAATTGTTACACGTGTGCGGTGTTACGGTGAATTGTGCTCACTCTGGTATGTTTGAGCATTCGAAAAAAAGGGGGTAGATGAGGATTTCTTGTTTTTTATCAATGTAAAGAGAGAATGGGAGTCGCCATCTAATATTTTGGTCACTAGAAACCCTAATTGATCTCAGAGATCAGGCACAGAGATTGATTGTGTAAATAGAAGATATTAACACTCTAAATACGTTTTACCTAAGGTAATCTGCATTGTATAATTGTTTGATAAAGGCTAATGTATTGTCGTGTTTTATAATTGTTAGTTTGTCTAAAGTTTAAGATAAATCCTTCTCGGTAAGGAGATCCTTATCTTATCAGGTAAAACCTAACTATTCTAACGTCAATAAAAAAAAAAACTACCTTTTTAATATCAGGAATACCTCATAAGTATAACTTTGTAATCCATTAATATTAAAAGAAGACAATAATTTTTTTTGAAAATTTTTAAATACTGGTCTATTTCTCATAACTTTAATCAAACTGGTTATTAAAACTAAAAATACATGCTAAGACATATTTTTTATTATTATATTAAAACATGATATGAAAATTTCTATATTTGTGAGATTTTGACCGTATGCATGAAAAAAAAAATTGATTTTTTTTATATAATTGTTTTTGCAACATTTCAGAGAAAACTTGATATTTCAATACCGAAATTATATATTTATAGTATAAAAACACAATCCAATAGTAATCAAATTAAAAAGACTTACCTTCATATAAGAATTTTTTGTTTTGTATATGATAGTGCAAAATATATGTCAATACTAAGATATAACATTATTTCAAATTAGAAAAAAGACTTAAATATTAATATAATTCCTAAAAAAATAAGTTAATACAGTTTTTCTAATACATGCATATGACAATGACTATAATATATATATAAATGTGAACATAAATGCATATGGTAATGACTGTAAATATATAAAAGTGAAAATGACCTACTCGTTTACTGATGACACGAGCTGACGATTTACTGATGACACAGAAGAAAACTCATGACACGCACGTTTTCCTACCACTATATAATCTAGAGAGGTGCTGCAATGTCTATATAGGAAAGATCAGGCTCGCTGCTTGGGACCCTATATACAGACACAGTCCTCTGATCTCCGTCCTCAGGTCAGCACTAACTTGTTCTGTTCTTTGAAATGTTTAGTTTTGGATTTGGTTTAAGCTCTGCAGACAATAGGTGGTTCCATTTATTTTTATTTTTTAAAAAGTTGGTTTGTTTAATTATGTTTTAGTTTTCCAGCATATATAAAACAAGTGATTATCGGTATCAATACCCTTTGCAGTCACTTTAATTACCCATACTAATTTATTTAGGAGAACTAGCTACATATCTAATAAAAATGGGCAACAGTATTACAAAATAAATAAAACAAAAAAAATTAGAAAAAAAAAATCAGATTGTATCCAAACAAGGAACAATAAGTATTTTTTTAAAAAAAAAAAACTATTAGTAATGTGTTTGAAGTGATTTGTTGATTAAGTTTCATCTTGGCATCTCAAAGTCATCGAATGCTTTATTAAAAACATTTTATAATTATTATAGAGGAATGTGTTCTAGTTTATCTACTAAAAGAGTTCCATCTTTTTTTTAGGAGAAATCACAAACTAATTTAGAGTACTCAAACAAACCTGATGTGTCATAATAACGCATAGAACTCTAGTTAGGTTGTTCTAAATTTGATCTTTACTATTTTAAATTATAGATCCTCATTATGTCGTAATTATATTTATAAATTCTCAGCTAAATTGATCAATATACAACACATGTCGTAGCATTTGATAAAGCTAGATAGAACACCCAACTACTATTTTTGGGAAGCTAATATTATTTTTCTATATAAAACACATTAAATATTAAAAACTCCTAACAAATTAGGCTGAACCCCTCTCTCTTTATATGAGCTTAATGATCCCATATGGATCAAACTAAACATAAATATGTAGGTTATCTTGCAAAATTTGAGGGAAACCAACTAAACATTTTCTAGCATGCATTTTTCTATAAATTTGATGTCTTAAATTTTGATGTTAATGTCACTGAACTTGTTATTGAATCGGAGGTTCAACTTGAGATTAATTACTACTAGTTAATTTGCCTACGTGTTGCTGCCTTTTTGAAATTATTTTATTGAATTCTCTGGTAATTAAAACAAATATTCTAATAAAATCAAATGTTTTAAGTTCTTTGAAGAAAACATCTATTTCTCTGGTGAGAATTTCTCTTTCAATTCATGCATTTGTTTGAGAAAAAATATCATTTTTATTAGTATCGCTCTTTTATAAATCAAAACATAAGTTAATTAAAATAAATATTCATAAAAAATTCAATGATTTAAATGAATAAGAAAAAAACATGTTCCTTTAATAAAAAATATCATTCCTTATTCATTCATTTCTTTTTTGTTATGAAAAAAACACATTTTGTTTTATTATAAGCATGAGTTTTTGATATTAAAAAATATCATTATTTAGATGGTTTCAACTTTGAAAAAGTTGATAACACCTTAAATAGAAGGTTTGAATTTCAAAAAATCTTTATTTAAATTCTAAAACAACTCTAAATTCTCTGTTTTTATTTTTTTAAAATTGTTTTGATGTGATGATATCAAAAATAAATTCTGAAAAAAATATTATTATTTTAATACATTTTAAAACGAAAAACACTTTAAAAACAATTATTATTATTGTTTCAAACACACTTAATGAGCTTAATTAATTACCGGTACGAATCATTTTTATTTGATGGCGTGAAATTTGATTATATACATTAAAAAAATCTAGCTAATTATTTAGTTTATTTAATGTTATAACAAGTGAGAAATAGAGAGACAAGGATGATTTAAAGTGAGAGGGGGTAGAGAAGGAGAAAATGTGTTATAGTGAAAAAGTTTTGAAAATTTGTGATATTCAAAACCGAACTGTGTATACCTTCCCTTCATTCTTGGTTTGTTTCAGCCAACCTGCAGACTGGAAAAGGATACGTTTACTGCAAGTGCTTCAAACATGGAAAATGATATTGAACAAGGGAACGACATTGAGATGGCATCAAATATTTTCAAAAAGCTAGCAACTGAGGTGATACAGGGTGCCCAAACCGCTTCGAAACGTTTATCTGAGTGCTGGATCTACAGGGTGCCCAAACCGCTTCGAAACGTAAATTGGAAAGCCTACTCTCCACAACTGATTTCAATAGGTCCTCTTCACCGCGAAAATAAAAGACTAGAGGCCATGGAAAAGGAGAAGCTGAAATATTTTAGAACGTTTACTGAACGGGAGGGGATGGATGAGCAGAAAATAATTAATATTTTGATCGGCATTAAGAACCAAGAAGTGCGTCTCCGACACTGTTATTCAGAGAAATTCAAATCAATCAAGAGCCCTGATTTCGTAGAGATGATCCTTCTGGATGCTTTCTTCATCATTCAATTTTTGTTGGGGTCATATGATAATGGTAACGGTCATAGGAATTTTGAGCCCACGACGAAATTTCACATCCGAGAAGACTTGATGCTACTTGAAAACCAACTACCACTCTTCATTATTCAGGAAATATATGACCAGGTCAATCCCCCTAGCGAGGATGCTACAGCCATTCCTTTTCTTGATCTTGCTACGTTTCATTTTGGAAAGTACACGTTTTCACAAGGGGTAGAAACCAGCCCGAGTGTAAACGGAAGCAGGCATTTCACTGATTTACTAAGGAATTTGATGTTGAATGGAGCCATTCAGCGAAGTTATAGCTCGAACCCTATCATGCTGAAATATAGTGCCGTCATGCTACGCAAGGCAGGAGTGAAGTTTCAGGCCACCCAAGACAAATGCTTGGTCAACATAAAATTTGAGAAAGGAGTGTTGAAAATTCCACAGTTGGAAGTTGATCACAGCTTCGAACGTCTTGTACGAAATATCATGGCCTTGGAGCAGTGCTGCTACCCGTCTGAAGCTTATGCATGCAGTTACGTTAAGTTTATGGACCATCTTATCGACAGTGCAGAAGACGTGGGTTTGCTCGCTGAAAATGGAATTATTGTCAACTGTCTAGGTGAAGATGCCGCAGTTTCAAATATGATTAACAAGCTTTGCGAAACAATCACGGACACTTGTACGTTTTATGATGATATCTGCAGAGAGACGAATGCCCACTATGAGAACCGCTGGAACCATAGAAAGGCAACCTTGAAACTTGTATATTTCCCCAATGTTTGGAGAGGTACGGCAACTGTTGCAGCAGCTATCCTGCTGATCCTCACTTTGATACAGGCTATAAGTTCCGCAAAATCATTATTCTAGGATTTTATCTCGTTTAGTTTCATTATTCCTACGTATGATTGATGTGATTGTTATTGTTAATTTCCTTTGAAGATTGTTGTTAAACTCTGGGCATGTGTATTTCTGAACTAATAATGTTGTTGCAAATTCTTGTTGTATTGTCCTAAAATTGAGTTTCTACTTGTTTCCTCTCAAAATTCTCTTTTTAATTTTAAGATCATCTTCAGCTTAAATGAAGCTGAAGAGTTAGTGCATGATCTCAATTTCAATATCCCCAGCTTACCTAACAACGAATTTGACAAAAACCTGAAAAAGCAAAGAAATGAACAACGACAGATAAGAGGCAGGAAGTGATCACGGGAGGAAGAAAAACAAAATAGTCCAAACCTTTCTTCCTCTTCTTGTCTTCATATTTCATCACATATTCCAGTAGTTTCACTTGTAACTCAACCATTTAATTCTGTTATATGAAATCTTCCTTCGGGCACAAGGCGATGCGAGCAGTGAAGTTAACGAGCAACATGTTCTTCTCTTACCTTTCATGGCTCATGGACATGGCCAAGCTATTTGATTCTCGAGGCCCAAAGACTACCAAAGTCACCAACCCTCTTAAAGTGCTTCTTCTCTGCATAACAGTCCACAGATTAAAAAAAAAGTTCTGAAATACTTGGAACTTGGTAGTTAATATGTTTTGTAGTGAATTGATTGATAATATACTATATTAATTTTATTCATTAAACATATTTAATTTATTAATAAAAATTTATTTATTTATAATAATTATCAGTTTTTTTATTAATAAATCTAATATTTAATTAATGAATCTAGAGTAAAGATAAAAAAATTTGGATAAAAATATTTTGCAAAAGAAATTATAAAGTTGTTATAATTATAGGATTCTTATTACATCAAATAATTGTTTTTAAATATTCTTGGTTAATACTTTATTAAGACTGAATATGAATTAGAGTTGTTGAGATTCATACATATTATGTTTTTTTTTGTTTATGAAATGAAGCAATTATTCTCATAAGCTGAGATATGAGAGATATATAGAACTAATATGTAGGTGTTTGTCGAATGACTTGCATACTGAACTGACTCCCATGAAAAATTCATATGTAGAGATCACTTATGTCCATGAAAAAAGCTCATGTGACAGTTATGTAAGTAATCCTTAAACTTGAGATCATTGAATTATCTTATATAAAGAGTGTTATATTTTGATCATGTTATATGTTGTCCTAATCAAGGGTAACAAATGGGTAAATATTGAGTATAACATGAACTATATGAATTATGAAAACATATTTCATCTATTATCAAATAGTATTAATTGTAAATCATTGCGCAAGATGAAATGAAATTAAAAAAGAGTTTCAAATCATATTCAAATAATCAATAACTATAGTGTTGAGAACAAACATGATTTTATAAAGTAAACATGTTCAATGTTATAATGTTTAAATCAAAACACTGTTGATAAATGGATAATAATTTCATTGAAAAACTATTAAATCAAACCACTTATGATTTTTCTAGTATTTGGAGAATCACGACAGGTTGTTAAATATTATACTTAATCTTCAAATATAAATCAATCAATTATTGAATTGATAATAAATTAATTTGTTTAATTTGTTTAATCCTATTTTGTTTAGGATTATGATTTATATTTGGGTCAACTTATTAGGGAGCCTAATGGATCACATACATAAGAATCATTAATCAGAAATTAAAATGAGATGATTAATCAAGTGTGACTTGATTATAAATAAGTTTTAGAAATTAAGGATTAGAGTGTAATTTATACATTGAATTACAATTATAGACCTAGAAAAATCAAGTAAGAACTTGATTGAATAAATTTTTAAAATTAGCCTAAAATAATATATGTGATATTAATTAAGAGAAATATTGATATTTTATAGCACTCAAAGGTGTAGCAATCTCCCCTAAAAGGATTTCGAAGATTTTTTATTGGTGGTTCATATGAATTACCATTAGAGACCGAATACATGGACGGCTTGTGATTTGCGACAACTCAGCCTTGAAGCAAATATTCAAAACTGAAAAGAACAACTAATCTTCAAGTAATTTTCACAAAAACCTAATAAATTCTAAATTTGTTTAACAGGTTCTTAAGACTTCTAAAAAAAATTAAAATTTATAGTTTTTGTTATGTGTATGTGTTTCAAGAAATCCAGCAATGATATCGAAGTCATCGTTAGACAATCAGGATTATTGTTTGCATGTTTTAATTGTTATTGGAATTAATTTTATATGCAAAAGTTATTTTTTCTAAAATTAATTTTTCACTCTTGATGTTATAAAAAAAAATTATTTATTGTTCCGACCAGGCCGGACTTTTTGAATATGGTCGAAATCTTCCATAAATTAAAAAAAAAAAAAAAAAACTTTTCATGGCTTTCCATAGGCACTACTGCAAGCAGCACCTCCCCAGCAAAGACAATCCCTCATACTATTGGCTGGTAACGGCAACCATCGCTGCCGCTAATAGTGGGCAGAGAGCCAACGACCAGTAGAAGACAAGAAGAAATGAGAGGGGCAGCATTATGATTCTGCCCATAGTGCCCTTTTAGGGGTTTTTGGGATATAATTATTACCATACCCTTGCCACTTATATTTAATTACAAAAGGATTTAGAGGTTTAATTTATGAATTTATCCCTACAATTTATTACTTATTACAATTTGATTTTTTGGATAGAATTATGATTCTTTCTCTTTATATATAAAATATTGATTTTATATTTTAAAATTAAAACCTTAGATTAAATTAATTATATAATTAATTTTTCTAATAGGATTAGGATTGAATAAAAATGTTTCATTAAAAAAATTTATATTTTATAATATTCTAATAGGATTAGGATTTAATTAAATTGTTTAATTAAAAAAATATTTTTTCTAAAATAAAATGAGATTTATTAAGTCATAAAATTTAATTTTTTTATCCTAAAATAGTTTAGGATGTTAATAAGAATTTTAATATGATTAAAATTCTTATTATGTTTTTTAAAAATATATATTTTTAAAAGACAATCTTTATTAAATAAAATTTATTATATTTGGGAAATTATCAAATTGAATTTAATTAAATATTTCTAAATGTTAGAAATATTATTTAAAAAATTACATATAAAGCCAATAATTGNGTCGAANCGTGCAATANTAAATTGACATTAAATACCAATGCAATTGTATTTTTATGATTGAATGGTTATAATAATAAATAGGACTTGTATGTCCTGTCTTTTCTCTATTATTATTTTGGGTTCTAAAATTTTTTTCTAATATAATTCTCTTTAAATGTAACTCAAGGTTTTCAATAAAATTATGTAAATGTTATATAATTTAGAAATATAAGAATTTATATTAGAAAATCTATTTTTATATCTAAGAAGAAGAAAGCACAGTGAAAAAAGATAAAATCATGATACTCGTAAAAAACTTATCAAAATTTACAACAATTACCTAGATTTTAACCATCTAATTTCCTTTGATGCCCAGAGAAAATTCAACCACCCAAATAAAACTCACGCTCACCAAGTTCCCCGCCAAAGAAGCTGGTTTCCCTGGATGCCTAGAAAATCTTGATTTAGTCACTAATCTAGAAAGTAGCAGTACACTCTTTAGTGATAAATTAGGTAATTAGTATTGAAATTAAAAATAAATGATGAGTTAACATAATAGTAAAAAGTTTTTGATAAAATAACATATTTTTAAATATTATAACTCAAAATCATGACATTAATTTAATAAGTTATATTTAATTTATATGGTGTTTCTAAGCCACTACATTAATTAAATTCCAGTGCACTTGTGGAAGTACACCCATTTGCTTTTCACTGGACTTGGAGCTACTTTGGCTAGCTCGTCAATTTCTCTTTGTGAGCAAGAATCAAAGGGGATGGATTGAGGTAGCTAATCCATCAGAGCTACATTCTGCAGCTAGCCTCCACAGCAGATGAGCTAGATCACAAAGTATATATGGGTTAGTATTGATTATCCAGCTCAACATAATAAAGCATATCCACACTTTTTTTATGTAAGCATTCAAGAGTTTGTTCTACTGAAAGATTTTCCTGCTGCAGGAAGCAACAAGGTGGATCAAAGTTACTCTCTGGAAAGAATCGGACAGGACCAATGTTAGGATACTGGCATGCAAACCCGACAAGATAAAAGGCAAGGGATAAGATAAAATGAGAAATTAGACACACAAGAATTTACGTGGTTCACCCAATTTGGCTACGTCCACGGGCAAGTATAGAAGGATTTTACTAAGTAATGTGGGAATTACAACCTCTCTCTACTAATAGGAGAACAACTGAAATCTCTCTACTAATAGGAGAAAACACCTCACTTACTCTCTCACAAATACCTCACAATTTTGTGGGATTACTTTCCCTCTCTCACTCTTCTCTTCCTCTCTTGTGATGTGCAAAATAAGCTTGGATGCACTGCCTATTTATAGGCAAGCATCCAAGCAAAGGACAAAGGGGCACCAATTGGTGCTCATTTTGTTGACTTAGCTGCACCAATTTGGTGCCAGCTAACTTCACATTCTCCCACTTGAAGACTTTGATGATTTAATCAAGTCTTCACACATGATCATCTGTGATTCTTTTATCCTTTCTATACTTGTCATCTTCATGCTGCTTACGTTTCTGTTAGGCCATAAGAGGATCTGCACCATATGTACTTGTCAGTGTTGACTGGTTTGGTTAAAGCATCTGCTGGGTTTTCCTTCGTGTGAACCTTTTGAAAATCTACAACCAATAGTGGCAGTAATACAAATGATGACAATTATGGAAATACATTTTATGATACGCTTCTGTCATTAATTCGTTGGATGATCCCGTATCCCAATTTCTGGAAACTGTCCCCGGATCCGAAAATGGATCAGCGAGGGATCGGATCGTGCAGAGATGTTTCTACCAGGCCTTGTGATTCATATGGTACCCCAACAAAGGTCCAGTGCGCTTGAAACAGAAAGTTTTGGAAATTGGAAAAACAGACTAAGAAGAACAATGCTGAGAAGGAGACAAGACCAACATCCTAATGGAGGTGAAGAAAATGAGGTGAAGAATCACACTAAGAGAATACCAGAGCAAAGAAAGGAAAGAGAAGACAAATAAAGGCAAGGTTTATCTGCCCAAGATAAAGGAGGCTTTGCTTATTAATTATTTACTAATTTATATTAATTATCATGTTTTTAAAGAATATAATTTTTAAATGTTGTTTTTTTAAAACATGATAATTATCTTGTCGTATTTAATAATACGATATTTAAGTAAATATTAGACTTTTAAAACAGGTAAATATATGTTGTATAGGTCAAAACTTTCTGAAACAGTGTTATTCTATTAAAATTCTTAGATTAGTATGCGAATTAAAAAAAATCCACTCTTTGGTTCTCTAAACACGTTTAGAATGGAGGGGAATAACTACTTGTAGAAAGTTGTTAATTAGCAATGCTTGTTTGGCTGCTTTTTGTAAGGCTTGGCATTTCTGTAAGATTAATTGTTTTCAGTTTGCTTTCGTTTGGAGTTGTAATTCTTTCTTGAACAGGATTTCTTCCTGTTTTGGTTGATTTTGATCTATGAAGTTTTTCTTTCATAGAGCTCTTGAGAGCTGTGATGCTACTAGTAATTAACATGTTTTCAGTGTCTTGATATCATTACCTACAGACAAAACTTGTTATTGTTATTATTTCTAAACAATTTATGCATCAAATGTTGCAATATATTGTTTTTCCAAGTAATTTTAATTTGCTATTAGGTTATAAACTAGATTCATTCAATAAATGGCCAAGCAAGCCAGTAAAAGGAGTTAGGCCCTGACCTCAAAGGTTATGATATTCCAACCTCCAAATCCTTCACAAAATATCCCAGTAAAAATAGATCAGAGGGACTGATATCAGCTAGTCGAAACGAAAACATCCTCGAACATTTGTTTTCTTTGTACGAAGAGAGACTTTGCAAATGGTGGACCCAAGACCCGAGCAAAGAATACGATAAAAGGGATGTTAAGTGTATGTTAAAAAATAATATAAATTATATATTAGAATTTTATTTAATAGTTTATGTTTTTGGGTTGAGATTATTTTTTAATATGATATCAGAGCTTTAATGATCAAGCGGTCATGAATTTAAATCTCACCATCTTTATTTATTTGATAAAAATTAAATATAAGGTAATATGTATTTATATAAATTTTAAATTTATATAATTTTTATTTAAGAAGATATATTAAAAAATAATATAAATTGTATATTAAAATTTTAGATTGAGATGATTGATGGAATGATTGAGGAAGAAGCAACCCCAGTTTCTTTGGATGATTGAGCACATTGTATTTTTCCACCGCAGATCATTGAGAGAAAGTGTAGGTACAACTGAATCGGGTTTGTCAGCCTTTAGCATCAGTTTGTTTCCCTCTTTGTATCTATAGGATGACTTTCAACTCTTCAGTCAACAATTATTAATGAATATTATAATAATATAAATTACAAAAAAAATACAAGATTTAAGGTGGTTCAACCATGTAAATATATTTAAAAAAATAATAAGTTTTATTTTTCATTATATTTAAATACAATTACATTATATGTATTTATAATAGATTCTAAAATGTTCAAAATAACTTAGTCAGCCAAAGAGTAATAATAATTTTTTTTAATATTTTTTTTAATATATCGCAAGGGCGTTGCCTCGCAACCCCAACCTATTAATCATCCTCTAAAATAAAACAAGAAATAAATTTCAAAGATACAAATATTGTTGTTCCGCTTCGCTCGATACGCTCTGTAAAACACAAACTACAACGGACTGTATTTCAGGTCATATCTATGATTCTAGTCCAGAGGATTTTACGAGTGATATGGGGAGACGATCTGTAATTCACCCATCTGTTCTTAAAATGTCTCATCCACCAAGAATACTATCCTGGATGGCAAATGGAATTGGTAGCGGTCTTGATGCTCTCTTCCTGTACAGATTGAATCACGGCTTGCTGAGTATCGGCGGACTCTGTACTCCTCTGCTGTAAAGTACATAATATGTGCTCCGAGAATGTGTAGCAAATTGTCAACATTTGCAAATTTGTCAATCTTTTTCCAACCACCATGACTTTCTTAGTGTAGTAGTTGGTTGGTATTTATTAGGCTATACATAGGTTGCTGCCAAGGCTCTTCTTTCCTGTATAAATGGAGATAGAGAGTGCAAGTGAGTGCAGTGTAGAGGAAGTGTGCAGTGAGTGTAAGTACAACTGTGAGAGTGAGAAAGTGTAGATTTGAGAGAAACACCGAGTGTAAGAGTGAAACACTGGGTTTTGTAGGTTGTATTGGGTTGAGTTGAGTGTTTGTATCATTCCTCCAATAATATACAATCTGCTGCCTCCGTGGACGTACCTGGTTTTGGGGAACCACGTAAAATCTGCTTGTTTGTGTTTTATTTGTGTTTTCTTTCGGTCCAGTATGCACAACAAATTGGTATCAGAGCACTAGGGAAGCTAGAACACTGAAAAAACACGTTTTTCAGCTCTCTGTTCAAAGTTGCAGAATTTTCAAAGTTCTTGGATCTTGATTTTGACCAGCTACAGAGATTCCTCTCGTCGATACGAGTTTGGCGATATAAAGATCATCAAAATCGGAGTTGAAACGAGCCCTGTAGAGCTCGCCGAAGTTTCGCTTGAAATCTGCCGGAAAAACCAGACAGTGCCGGAATTCTCGCCTGAGAAGACAGCCACGTCATCCGACACGTAGGCGCTGCGTCATCATCCACGTCATCAACAGAGGGTCCACATCGCCCTGTTATCAGCCACGTCATCCAACAGTGACAGAATATTCTCTTGACAGAATAAGAATATTCCGTTAACAGTAAAAGAATATTCCCGTGACAGAATATTCCTTGCCTAAGTCAACTCGGTCAGATTGGTTTTTTTGGCCAACTCAGTGATATTTTGACCCGTTTTTGGCCAAGTCCAGTTGGTTCCTAGCATTTTCAACCATTCCGGACGCAACCGTGGTGTCCGTTTTGTGAAACAGCACATCAAAGTTACTGTTTTGGCTCTTTTGAGCATAAAAGTGCGTGTTTTAACAATTTCAGGAATCCATTTGTAATCCAAAGATGTCCTAATGGCTGATATTCTAGAAGAAAGATCAGCGGGGAATGCTAGTATACCTCCACAATACATCCCGGTATCGAGTACCAAATTTGAGGTGGAGAAGTTTGATGGGAAAGGTAATTTTGGCATGTGGAAATGTGAAGTCATGGATATGCTTGTCCAAATGAATTTAGATTTCACTCTAGAAGATAAACCAGAGGATTTGGATGATAAAAGCTGGGAAAGGATAAATCGGTTGGCCTGCAGTTCCATTCGACTTTGTCTTGTAAAGGATCAGAAGTACGCCTTTTCAGAACAAAACTCTGTAAAGGAATTATGGCAAGCACTAGAGGACAAGTTTATGAAGAAGAGTATAGAGAATCGTCTCTACTTGAAGAAAAGAATCTTCCGTTTTCAGCACAATAAAGGTACTTCTATGAATGAGCATCTAAATGATTTCAATAAAATGATAGCTGATTTGAAGAATTTAGATGTGGAAATTGATGATGAAGATAAAGCTCTACTGTTATTAAATTCACTGCATGACACATATGAACATCTTGTCACCACTTTACTGTATGGTAAAGAAAAGATTAAATTCATTGATGTGTCCAATGCTTTGGTGAACAATGAGTATCGGAAGAAGGACCAGATTGTTCACAAGGAGTCAATGTCAGAAGCATTGACAGTTAGAGGCAAAACAAACCCCAGAAGATTTCGAGGGCGAGGGAGATCTCGCTCAAAATCTAGAGGAGAATCATCAAACAGACGATATCTTGCAAAAGATGAGTGTGCCTTTTGTCACAAAAAAGGGCACTAGAAGAAAGATTGTCCAATCAAGGGCAACAAGGAAAAAGACGAACCAACTGTGAACGTTGCACGAGATGAGGATGAACGAGACTCTGCATTCATGGTCTCATCACCAGAAAACCATTCTGGTGAATGGATTCTTGATTCTGCATGTTCCTATCACATGTGCCCTAACAAGCACTTATTCTCGAGACTCGAGGAGTTCGATGGAGGAGTTGTGTTGATGGGTAATGATGATGTTAGTGAGATCAAAGGGATTGAGACTATCCATCTGAAGATGCATAATGGGGTAGTCAAGACACTAACAGATGTACGGTATGTACCTGATTTGAAGAAAAATCTCTTCTCACTTGGAGTCCTAGAATCCAGTGGTTATAAGATTATCATGCATGGTGGAGTCTTAAGAGCAATCCGTGGTGCATTAGTTGTCTTAAGAGGCACGAGGAAAGGAAACTTATATTTCCTGGATGGATCTACAGTTACTGGTACAGCAGCTATCTCCAAGAGCATAGAAGATGATGAAGCAGATAATTCCAGACTTTGGCATATGCGTTTAGGGCATGCTGGTGAAAAGGCTTTACAAGGATTAGTCAAGCAAGGTCTATTAAAAGGCGCCAAGACTGGGAAGCATAGGTTCTGTGAGCATTGTGTTCTTGGAAAACAGACAAGGGTCAAGTTTGGCACTGCAGTACACAACATAAAAGGGATCCTAGATTATGTTCACACAGACGTATGGGGACCTTCAAAGAATGAATCTCTTGGAGGTAATCGTTGGTTTGTTACTTTTATTGATGATTTCTCAAGACGAGTATGGGTGTACATGATGAAACACAAGGATGAGATCCTCGATATCTTTCTGAAATGGAAGAAAATGGTGGAGACTCAAACTGGAAGGAGGGTTAAGACTCTTCGGTCAGATAATGGTGGTGAGTACACTTCAGATCCTTTCTTTGAAGTTTGTCAGGATGAAGGGATCAAGCGACATTTTACTTGTCGCAAAACACCACAGCAGAATGGAGTAGCAGAACGCATGAACCGCACATTGGTGGAGAAAGTCCGATGTATGCTATCACATTCAGGACTAAGCAAAGTGTTCTGGGGCGAGGCATTAAGCTATGCTCGTCATATTGTTAATCGGTTACCTTCAGCAGCATTAAATGGAAGAACCCCCTTAGAGGTATGGTCAGGCTCTCCTGCAAATGATTATGACTCTATGCGTATATTTGGTTGCTCAGCATATTATCATGTTACTGAGTCCAAGCTAGATCCTAGAGCCAAGAAAGCTATATTTTTGGGCTTTAGTGGAGGAGTAAAAGGTTACAGACTCTGGTGTTCTGAATCAAAGAAAGTAATCTTGAGTAGAGATGTCACTTTTGATGAGTCTAGCATGTTACAGCAAGAAAAATCACAGGAGAAGGAAAAAAAGTCTGGTGATGCTCAACAGGTGGAGTTGGAGACTTCAATCATTCCTGTAAAGATTGTTCAGACAATCCTTACTAAAGAAGATTCAGATGAAAGTTCAGATGAAGAGGATGCAACAACTACAGCGACCACACAACAAGAATCCATTGCAACGAGTAAACCAAAAAGGGTTATCAAGAAACCTGCTCGGTATTGTAACATGGTGGCTTATGCACTTTCGGTGATTGATGATGGAATCCCCTACACCTACAAAGAAGCAGTACAGAGTGTAGAAAGTGCAAAATGGAAAGAGGCAATGGATGAAGAGATGAAATCTCTCCACAAGAATCAGACTTGGGATTTGGTATAACTCCCTAAAGGAAAGAAGACAATTGGTTGCAAGTGGGTATATGCCAAGAAGGAAGGTAATCCTGGAAAAGACAACATCCGATTCAAAGCAAGATTGGTAACAAAAGGTTATGCTCAGAAGGAGGGGATAGATTATAATGAGGTATTCTCTCCAGTTGTTAAGCATTCATCAATCCGTATTCTGTTAGCCTTGGTTGCACAGTTTGATTTGGAGTTAGCCCAACTTGATGTGAAAACTGCCTTCCTACATGGAGATTTGAAAGAGGAAATTTACATGTCTCAGCCAGATGGTTTCAAAGTCACTGGGAAAGAGAATTGGGCTTGTAAACTGAAGAAGTCATTGTAAGGATTGAAACAATCTCCTCGTCAATGGTATAAGCGATTTGATAAGTTCATGGCAGAACATGGATACACACGGAGTCAGTTTGATCACTGTGTATATTTTCGCAAACTTCTTGATGGTTCTTTCATCTATTTGCTCTTATATATGGATGATATGTTAATCGCATCGAAGAGCAAGGTGGAGATTGATAGACTGAAAGCTCAACTGAGAACTGAGTTTGAAATGAAGGACCTTGGAGAAGCTAAGAAGATTCTTGGCATGGAGATTCAGAGAGACAGAAGAAAAGGCACAGTCTGTTTGACACAGACCCAATACTTGAAGATAATTCTACAGAGATTTTGGGGTAGATGGTAAGACCAAGCCTGTAAGCACACCTTTAGCTCCTCATTTTAAGTTAAGTGCTTCAATGTCTCCACGCACAGAGGAAGAACGCAAGCATATGGCTCAAATTTCGTATGCAAATGCAGTTGGTGCATTAATGTATGCAATGGTTTGTACAAGACCAGATATTTCACATGCTGTCAGTATGGTGAGCAGGTATATGCATGATCTGGGAAAGGGTCACTGGCAGGCAGTTAAGTGGATTCTACGATACATTCATGGCACAACTGATATTGGTTTAAAGTTTGAGAGGGATGATAGACTCGAACAAAATTTAGTTGGTTATGTGGATTCGGACTATGCTGGTGACTTAGACAAGCGGCGTTCCACAACAGGCTATGTGTTTACACTTGCTAAAGGGCCTGTAAGTTGGAGGTCAACATTACAATCAACAGTAGCTTTGTCAACAACTGAGGCAGAGTACATGGCAGTAACGGAAGCTTTCAAGGAAGCTATTTGGTTACATGGGCTGATTGAAGATTTGGGAATTGTTCAAGAGCACGTGGATGTCCATTGTGATAGTCAAAGTGCTATTTGTCTTGCAAAGAATCAGGTTCATCATTCCCGCACCAAGCACATTGATGTTCGTTTTCATTTTGTTCGAGAAATTGTAGATGAAGGGGATATTCTGCTACAGAAGATTGGTACCGTAGATAATCCAGCTGACATGCTCACAAAATGTGTCTTAGGGATCAAGTTCCAACATTGTTTGGACTTGGTCAACATCTCTCGGTGTTGAGCACCTTCAGGGTGCAGCGCCATATGGCGCATTAGAGGTAGCATTGATTGATCACGAGGATTGAATGGAAAAATCTTGTCAAGGTGGAGATTTGTAGCAAATTGTCAACATTTGCAAATTTGTCAACCTTTTTCCAACCACCATGACTTTCTTGTTGTATTAGTTGGTTGGCATTTATTAGGTTGCACATGGGTTGCTGCCAAGGCTCTTCTTTCCTGTATAAATGGAGATAGAGAGTGCAAGTGAGTGCAGTGTAGAGGAAGTGTGCAGTGAGTGTAAGTACAACTGTGAGAGTGAGAAAGTGTAGATTTGAGAGAAACACCGAGTGTAAGAGTGAAACACTGGGTTTTGTAGGTTGTATTGGGTTGAGTTGAGTGTTTGTATCATTCCTCCAATAATATATAATCTGCTGCCTCCGTGGACGTACCCGGTTTTGAAGAACCACGTAAAATCTACTTGTTTGTGTTTTATTTGTGTTTGCTTTCGGTCCAGTATGCACAACAGAATGATGATCTTGCTCCTTGTCTAGACATTTGCAATCTCGGAGTTTTTGCATTCATTTTACTCTTTCCCGCCCCTTATCTTGGAGTTTTTGCTCTTTTTGTAAATTATTTCCTAGCTCGAAAAGGATTCTACTACTTGCTTGAAAATAATACTAATCAAATCAATTTAGAACTCAGAACTCCTCAAGTCAGAGACCACGTTCTTCGAGGTTGAGTTGTTGTCTCCAAGGCTATTTCTGTCACATATAAAGCCTCTTAAATCTCGACTTTTCTTCTCCTTTTCCTTATAGGAAACTCTCCTTGCCCAGTTGCCACAAGAACACTGCCTCTATTTTCCAACTTATAGTTGCTGAAATTCCTTCTCCCACAAGGACTCCTTGCACAGACCTCGCAGCTGCCGATTCTTGGATGTTGTTCCTTTGCTGCTGATTTGTGGTCTACCTGGATTCTCATTACCATAAGAACATTTGCTTGCTCTGTTGTTTATTGATTATTTCATATGCCTTCGAAATCTAATTATGAAGGTTTGTAATTTTAACATTTCTTTGTTTCTCTTTCCTCTTCTCACTCTCTTGTTTTTCATAACAGACAAGAGAGAGCCGAATCTTCATACTGAGATTCCAATAAAAAAAAAATTGATTTTAGTATCAATGATTTTATCATAGAAAATGGAGTTCATTGATGGCAGTTTTATCTTGAAAATACATCAGAAAAAATATGTTTTTTAATTCAAATTGACTTATAGTTTTTAAATAGAGTAGAAGATGTTTTAGAGTTAAAAATAGATTTATTAAGATTTTTATGATGTTTTAAAAATATTTTTAAATAAAAAATATATTAAAACTTAGGATTTTAAAATTGAAAAAAATTATTACAGTGAACAGTATATATTACATGCTTATAGTACACTCTAAGACATAGTTTACCTAGAATCTTACCTGAAAAAAAAGTCTTAGACATTAGGTTACTAAGTTAATTCATATGTTATTAAATTAATCTTTAATTAGTTTTATTAAAACATTGTTTTATTTTTAAAAATAATTCTTCATATTAATCCAATCATGTCTAGATTAGGATTGACAACATCATTCCATTAACGGTAATATTTATTTATAATTTAACTTTAAATTTATTTTAAATCAAATTTTAAAATACAAATTTTTATAATTAACTTGGTAAAACAACCTGGATCTAACCTATATACTTTTAAAACATTCTATGAAAATAAAATATACAAGCTAAGTTTCAATCTGGTCGATATTTGATAATCTGATAATAGTTATTTTTTAAAATATTTTTTATTTAGAAATATATCAAAATAATATTATTTTTATTTTTAAAAATTTTATTTTTAATATCAGTAAATCAAAATAATTTTAAAAAATAAATAAAAATTAAATTTTAAGTAAACATCATTTTAGCTGTAATGACAAACTCATTCTAAGTAAATAAACTATCATAGAAATATCAAAATATATTCAGTAAATTAAGGGTGTGTTTCGGAGAGGTATCGTTTCACAAAATTTTTAATTTTTTTTAAATTAATTTTCTTAAATATTTTTGAATTGTTTGATAACAAAAATAAATTTTAAAAAATAAAAAATATATATTATTTTAATATATTTAAAAGAAAATTATTACGATATTAAACACAGTCGGAGACCCGAGATTAGTTTGGTTGCAATTTCAATGTCGTCGCAATGGAAATAAAAACGAGGCAAAAAATCACGTGCATCACACGTGACAAAAAGGAGAGCATGTAAGAACAGTGCTTGCAGCTAGCTGTGACAGAGAAAATGGAGAGACTGTGAGACAGCATAGGAGACCTGCTAAAATTCACTCTTGAATCCCAAGTTAACCAAACCCTAGAATTCAATCTCGGACTCTCCAAAGAGTTCTGCATTAATCTCCTAGAAGAAGACCCAAATGACATGTCATGTAACTGTCCTGCAACGGGTAATGAAAAACCTTATAAAAAACATTTCTGTGTTTTTTTTTTCAATTATTTGATTAAAGATTTGATTTTTAAGCATAAATAATTAAATGGACTGCAGATTCTTTTGATGGGGTCGCTCAATATCCTTTGTATAAGCGTTTAGCTTTGTATCATTCTGTAACGTGTGGTGCTTTATGGAGAACTTATGTGCAGATGATGTTTTGTGATGAAGATAGTAACTTGAAGTAGAAAGAAGAGAATTGGAATCAGTTGATTAAAGAAAAGGGACTTGAATTGATAAATGTAAGCATTTTCTAATTGTTATTGAGTGTTTTTAATTAATATTGATTGGTGATTTAAGTGTTTTTCTTTGTCGGGTTTTGGAGGGTGTATTTTGTGAAATTCATGTTCAAGAACCTTACTTTTCACTCTTGAAAGGTGTTGTTTTTGTTTCTTTGATATGTGGTTTTTCAATGTTTTCATTTTTTTAATATATTACCTGCTGTTTATGTGGTTCAAGACATTTTCTTTTGTAACCTGGGGTTGTGTGTGTAGATGGGAGCAAAACAGTCGAAGGAAGGTGTGCTACTGGTGATTACATAATGTAGATGGTTTGCCATATGCTTCAAGTACATCATCATGAATATTTGCAAGTTTATGATTGTGCAACCTTTGAAGAACTCTCTGCAAGAAAGTGGATGAATGTCTTTATTTTCTTATATATTTTTGTAGCTTATATTCAGTTTGTTTTGCTATAGAATTGGGCTGGGAGATGTGATACTCGTAAACAAAACTGTGGTGAGTTGAGCCCGCATTGTCGAGATATATTCATTCATTTATATTTTCAGTCTGGGCTATATACTTTTATCTGTTTCCTGAATGTTCACAGATATGCTTCATTTTTGAAGATGTTGCAAGCTGAGAGTCTCGAGAAAGTCCTTCCTGGAGTTAAAACTGTTGAAGAAGGTAAACCTAGTTCTGTGTTGATGTTTATGCTTTGCTGTCGAAATGATGTTCTCAGTTGAGACATAGCGAGGATGACTTGCTAGAATAAGCTGTCATACCTCGTAACTGCCTATAATGCTGGGAAAATTCAAGATTTTAGTTTGACTAGTTAGGGATAAGGAGTAGGGTTTCTGTTATTTGTGCACAACAGTTACTGGGTTGTAAACTTCTAAATATTTCGGTTTGCATTTGTGCAAGAATCTTTACATTACACTCTTTGCTCCAAGAAATCATTTTAAATCTGTATTGTTTGAAATGAGAGACTTGTTGAAAAAATTGTTACTGGTGATTGCGTTCTTGAATTTATAAGGTCTGAATTGTATAACAGGGCAAACCGGGTGTCAAGATTTATAGGAAATTATATGCAGAAGAAAAGGAAGTGTCTAATGGTATCCTGGCAATCTGTGTTTCAAAACTGGCTGCCCAGCCATACCTTTCTCTGGCTAGCATACTGTTTGTGAGTTCTTCCTGACCCTTTTGATTCCTATTTTCATGTGTGGGACTTAAGTTTAATTTTATAATGGAGATCTTTGGGATACAGATGTGACATAATATTTATCGTGTGGATCATGTTTTGAAATAGTCATACCTGTAAAATGGCTTTTAGAGTTAAAAGTTCTGGTTATTTTGGTGTCTCTAATGCAGGGATTGAGTTATGGAGGTCTTCAAAGTCAACTGCGTACTGCAGGTACTGGTTGAACAGTTTCTAATGCCCTACCTATTCCAAGATCGACACTTCTCTCATCCTTCATTTTTCCATATAATCTGAATGTAAGATCATGGTACATAATGAATTGTTTCATGCCGTAAGCTATCTCAAGAGATTTTTTTTAGCTTTTTCTGGGCCCTATGATAAGAAATTGGGTTGCATTGAATTGATCTGTTCAAAATCTGGATTCAATAGAAAGTCATAGTAGAGAAAGCTCATAGCAGAATTTACTTATCTCTTAAAATGCAAACAATGACTATTCAAGGGAGAGCAATCATCTACCTTGTTTTTTCTTAATATCTGATATGTTAATCTAATCTATTTATCTTGTTCCAATTTAGTCATCCGTGAGAGAATTGTTTTGTACAAAGGGAATAATTTCTTGCTTGCTGGACTTAATATTCATGTTGCCTTTAGACCCCCCAAGTAGTGGCAACCAAGGTTGATTTTCAGCATTCTTTGTGGGTACATTTCCTAACTTTTTTTTCCTTTTTGTCAAACTGTCAAGGAAGCAGCTGTCTTGTCAGTTCATTATATGTTTGAGCAGGTTTATGCATGCCAATTGTAGAATTGTTTCAAGCTTAATTTTGTAAATATATTGTGGTTCATGATTATGAGGTTTTTTTATTTATTGGCTTGAGATCAAAGGCAGTGCCTTGGCGAAGCATGCTGAAAGGAGCAGCGATAGATTTCAGTCCATTAACCGCTTGGGGTGTTCTTGGTGGAAGTGGTGAGTACCTTTTAGGATTTCAGTCCTTGAACTAGATTTCTTACTTCATTATTCTGTATGGAAGTTATCTTACAACTAACCGCTTTGCAAGACTTGTCATTCATTTCTAGATTTGTCACATCGCCCACTCACACTTAACAACCACTGTCACATACTGTACTGCTCTTGAGCCATGCTGCCGGTGCAAAGACTACCCCCCCCATTTACTTTCCAATTCCATTTGCAGTACTATGGTTCAATATTATATAGGATGTTGTGTTTTAAAGCCAAAGCATAAGTTTCTCTTGAGGAAATGAAGACGAAACCTCTTTGATATGCATTTGAAAACTCTTTCTGCAAATTATAAGGTCAAAGGTTCAAACTTTTTCCAACAACCAAACATCCATAAAACTCTTACTAAATGCGTCACCTATTATAAGAAAATGGATGTGTCTTGCAAGTTACATGGTTGTGCAGGGCTATGGTCCTTTGTTAAGGAATTGAGTTTCTCATGTCCAAAAAGAACACATGGACTTTTCTTTTGTTGGCCTTACCATTGCATGCTTGGTGACTATCTAATATATTATCATCACTTTTATCTTACTAAATTCCACAAAAAAAAAGGCTTGCAATGGATGTCATAAATCGCTTAATAGCTGCTTCTTGCTGGCAAAACATTCATGCTGTTCCACAACACGGGGCTGTCTTTGGGATAAGGGTAGTTGATGGTTATGGAGCACGTTGATCTAAGGATGGAACGAAGGTATATTTATGCTATTGTAGTGATCCTTGTAACTTCATGTATACTTGCATTGATGGATAACGTGCTAGGAAACAGAAAAACATGTACAGATTGAATAAGGGTTGGCTTAGGCTTAAAACATGCTAAATTTTCAAGAAAAACATGAAAGTTATGCTAATTGAGGCCTCCTTTTTCTTGTGGATAAAAGAACAAATTCCAAAAATCTGGAGAAGACATCCAAAAGAGAAGAATAAGAGAGAGAGCACGAAAGGCTATGTATAAGAGCACCTAAATCCCATTAAGACCCTATTCTATTCTATACTGTTCTCTGTACAATATCTTGGTACTCTGCTGAGTACTCCTAATCTGAGTGCATGTAACGATGGATTCCTCATGAAATCGATAGATTGGTGAATCTAATCAGCTTATCAGAGTAGCTTGTTGTGAGATTTGCATGGTTTGTACAAGAGAGTGGAATTAACAAGTGACTTTCAGTGTTCTTAAATTGACTACTCAAAAGTGCCCATTTATTATTGAAAAGCATTTTCCATCGGATTATATTATTTGAGCTGAAAATTAAAAGAAGACATTCACAGAAATCAGTTGCTATAAGTCCCTCCACTCACTGACAAACAGTAAGGCAGGCAGTTCCACCATCTAGATTTTGAGGCACAGCCCTCCATTCCCAACTCTCTCGCAACCGGTTTACTGGCGCTAATGGTAGTTTTAGGAAAGCATGCATATAACTGTTTCTTTTAGTGCTAAAACCTATTATTGGATTGTAAATTTTGTCCTAAAAAACGTGTCCTGTAACAATGCAAATTCCGTTGGCTTTTTTGCTGACACTGAACCTGACCCTGTTATCAATGCCCAAGTTTCAACTCACCCATTGTTTTGTTCATTTCAGTTCATTTCACTCAAAGAAATGGAAGCATTAGTTTGCTTGAGGGGGCATTTCGACTGGCATCCTTGAACTATGTACTGTCTCATAGTAATGCCTTAGCCCTACCCTCGCTTTCCTTTTGTGTCATTTCAGTTAATAGGATTTCTTGAACTACTCATGGAAGATGGTCACTTAAGGGGATTGAAGCATAGTTTGTGTGAGGGGGCATTCCTAGTGGTGTCCTTGATCTGTAAAATTGTCATCATGATAGCAACTTGAATACAAAGTTTTCAAAGAAATGATATCTTAATAGCAGTGCTCAGTTCCATCTTATGATACTGACTGGGACTTTAGAGATCATTGATCTTTATTGATGTTCAATCTCTGCTTGATTTAAAACTTGAATAGAAAGTATTTCTGAGCTTGGCTGGTCAGGGGCAATAATCGTTATGGCACCAGCATTGGTTTTGTGGTGTCTATGCACATCTTGATGTATCTTATGGGAAAGATATCATAGGTTTGCAATCATTCCTTAAGTAGCTATCACTAGGTAACATGTCCTGCCTCGTACTCACTTGTTCTTTGTTTATGTGACAGATGTATTTACATTAAGGTCGATAAGCAACCTATATAGAGTGTGACATGTCACAGTACAGGTTATTCAGGCAACCTGGAAGAATTTTTGAAAATTTTGATTGATGATGGCACCAAGATTGCATCAATATTATCTCAAGGCAGTAGCAGATCAAGGGCTGATCGCAGTCCGCAAGCACTTGTGCATATTACAACTGTTAAATGAACCATCCTTGTCAACCCCTCCCTCCATTAACATTTAGTGTATGTAATTATCTTGGGGACAGTTGATGTTAACATTTTTAAGGATTCTCAAAAGCATGCAGCATACACCGGCTAAGGACAATTTATGTTTTCCCCTCACTTTGTTACTTCTCTCTAATTATCTGAATGGTCGTGCAGTTTGGATTTATTGCTTTAGCACTGTTGATATTTGAAGTTCTTCTATTGTCAATCTATTAACCCCATATGTCTCCTGGTCTAGCATGAATGACACTCAGTTTCTCATGAACACCGTTGGTGTCATGGTTCCATCAATTTCCTTTTGAACAAGGTTGATGTGGTTAAATCTCCTTGTGTTTGTAAGTGGTGTTCGTCCTCTTGTTTAAACTTAAATACGTAGTTGCTACGAGATTTCTTAAAGTTACAGAATGATGAGAGCTGCATGGAGAAGATTGCAAACACAAATACTAGGGTTTCATTGATCTGACACTGATGTTACCTGCTTTGCACTCCTCTTTTAGGTGCTTTAGGTAGTCTATCGTCGGTCAGTCTCTCCCGGGTCATTGTCGATGTTGAAGCAAATTGCAGTTTACTTTTAGCAGCACTATCTCCAAATTGATCTGCTCTATCGTTTAGTTTCTGCTGATAAAAACGATTCAGAAAAAGAACGGATTGCTTTACCATAAAACTTTTGATATTGTCCGGAGAACTTTCCGCATTTGCAGATGATAAATAACTGAACAGCTTTCGGCGACGCTTTTGAAATTACCTCTTTGCACGTTAAGCTCCTTTTCTTCTTTTTCAGTGGAAAGGCTAGAAATGCTGCAAGAGCTGTGGAAGTCTGATGCTTGTTAAGATAGAATATTCCGCTGGTAGGGCTTTGTGGTGGCTTTTCTTTCTCTTGAAGTAAGATAACATGGGCAGACCAGACCATCTTCTTCCCAGTTATCTCATTGTGCACTGTTATTATAACCTTTAATCGCTTGTTTTTCTTTTGATTCAATCGGGAGGCTTGATGAGTCTTGTACAATACAATGGGATGGCTATCTCCTAGGATCATCAAGACGAAGTAAACAAGCTAAATCTACATAATAAAATTGAAATTGATGAATTAATGGAGGCATGTAACATCCTCCTACCAAAACTCTACTTTTCCTACTTTATAAATTATTAGAACATGCCCCCTGTTGGCTCATCAGTTTTCCCATCTAACATCATAATCACAATCACTATTATTAATGGTGGTGGTGGTGATCGTCGTCGTCGTCATCTGTCTAGATTTTGTTCCTTGAGAATCAAAATCCAAGAAGATAATTAAATAGTAATGAACGTAAGCAAAACACTAAACTCCCATCAGCACTTTATCCTTGGAGGAGATTAATGCCTGTATGTTTGAGCTCATATGAGACTGAACTTTATAAAGGGTTCCCTCGTACGTTTGAGGTCAGCTTTTGACTTTTGAGGACTTCTTTCTTATTTTTTTCACTGTGTTTTTTTTTTTTTTTTGCTTTCTTTTTTCAGTTAGACAGGGAGGGATACAAATCTACAAATTGTTAGATATGTAGAGTTCATCTTTGTGGATAAGTCAGTCAGTCAATCTGAGCCTTTATCATCATCTACTAATCGCACAACCATGAAGTCTACTGCTTGAATCAATGAGAAATATTTACCAAAAATATAATATTTACTGCAGCACCAGAGAGAGTTTAATGTGTATTGCCTTGCCCTTCACCAAATTAGCTAAGAATATTAAACTCGGGGTAAATTGGTTTTTTCCATGTAATTCATTTATTTTTTTTGTTTTGAATGGAGGTATAAAGGTTTTTTTTTGTTTTTTAGAAATGTAAAATACTTTTATTATCCTTAAAAGAAAAAAAATTTCATAACATTAAGCGTTATCTAGTAGTCGATAACTGGAAACGTGTGTTGACCTGTTTTGGAGGGATTATCATCAGAGTGTTTTTTTTTTTCTTTCTTTCTTTTTCTTTCCTAAAAATTCATGCTTGGCAATGAAAATTTTTGGTTGTCCCATTGGTAGTGAATATTTGAGTACCATTTCTCATTATTTTGAATTTTTAATTTGTAGCTTTGGTACTTTTATAAGTTTTTTTTAATTACATTATTTAATCTATATTTTTTAATTTTTATTTTTAACCGATTCTTTTTTTTTCTTATCTTTTTTGTGAACTTTCAATTGTTTTTAATTTTATCCTTCAACTAAAAATTTAAATTTGTTATTTTTTTTACTTTTGATCCACATTCTCTTGGTGGTTTCTTCTTTAATTATTTTGTAAAATTAATTTTTTTAATTTATCCCTTCATTACAAAATTATTCATCGTCCAATTTTTTTTTTATAAATTGGATCCTTGTGATTTTAATTGCTATATTTTCTTTGAAATCCTCTTTTTGTGATTATTTTTTTAATTCCAACCTTGATATTTGATTAATTTATTGAAATTTAAGCTTCATAGTTTTTTCAGATTTGGTGGTTCCAATCAAATGGCACAGGTCACGGGCTCACATCATTTTTTATTACTTATTTTTATTTTTAATCTCATTATTCGTTATTGATTTTTTTAAAAAAATAGGCTTCATAGTTTTTTTTGTTTTTATTTTTATAGGGTTATCTCAATCTTATGATAAGATTTATGGGTTCGATAAGTTAATTCAAGTGGGCTCGCATTTTTTTTTTGCTTTTAATTATTGTTTTTATATGATTGATTTTTTTTATTTTATCTTTCAATATTTGATTTGTTATAGCATGGGTTAACATCGGCTTTTTTTATTTTGTTTTTTATTTCTATAATTTAATATTGGTTTTTTTGTAAAAAAAAACAATATGCATCGGCTTTTTTATTTTTTTTTATTTTTATCATTTAATATTTTTTTTCAAGAAAAAACAATATGCATCAGCCTTTTTTATTTTGTTTTTTATTTTTATTATTTAATATTTGTTTAAAAAAACAATATTCCTACGTTGACTAAATATTTTTTTTCTCAAAAAACATTTATCCAACTCAAGGCGGGCTGTTCTATAAAAAATTGCTTGATGAAAGTTCTGTGAGATACAATTGAAAAAATATTTTGCAGTATAAAAAATATGGAGCACGTCAAACTTGCTGTTTAATTTTATCAAAATTTCATTTTGTTGTGGCAGGCCAGCCAGCTTTACGTACCCCCTGCAATGAAAACTATGCTACTTCAAACTTTTCTTTTCTTTTTTTTTTTTTTTTTTTTGTGAAACAGATACTTTTCTATTAAAATATTGTTTTTGCAAGGTTGATCATTTCACACTCTATTTCTTTTTTTACTGTTTTTTTCTCTTTATATTTGAGATGGCGTGTTTGGGATTGTAGTTGATATTATTTTTTAAAGTGTTTTTTACTTAGAAATATATCAAAATAATATTTTTTTATTTTAAAAAATTATTTTTGACATCAACGATCAAAACGATCTAAAAACTTCAAAAAATATTAATTAAAAATTAAAAAAAACGCTTTTTAAAACGCAAAAACAAATATGACCATCTTAAAATAAACTTACACGTCAATTGAAAGTAAATCTTCCTTCCCGAGTAAGGACACTCTCTATTGAATTTGTATGAATGTTAATTATAAATTCAATTAAAAAAAAAAAAACCCCGATAGGTCGATGTAAAACCTAGCATGGATTGGTTTTATTTTAAAATTATTTTAGAGATTAATTTAATTAAATTTAAATTAATCCAATTAAATTTAGATAATAATATTGTTAATTTCACTTAAAAAAACAAAACAATATCTTTTAACAAACTCGTGTCTAATAACTATACTCCAACCATCAAAATTGAAGTGTAGTTTTTAATTTACATGAAATTCTTTGCAAATTGAACTTTATGTAAGCTATGAAAAACACTTGCAGACAATGTGGGCTAGAATATATCGTGGACCACATGAATGGAATCACCATAAAATTAAATCATCTTTTTTATTAAAAAAAAGACTTGAGGCAAAGGCATATGTACAGTTTCTCCAATGATTGGATGGAGAAACAGCAGCCTCACCGCTGTCCTCCTGTTTAATCATTTGTATGGAATAATATGCTTTTAGATACCATTTAATTTTGGTTTTATATATGCACCATTAAAACCTTCCTTTTTTTATATCCATTAATAGATTGTCAATAGTAATATAAGAAATATGTGTGATAGTTATGTTCTCTAAACAAGTCATTAATTAAATGTTTCTTTTTTAATTTAAATTCTTCAAGAAAAAATATCAAATTAAACTAGTATGGTAGCGGTATCTGAAGATAAAACCGAGCTTAGATTAACGAAAATGGATAAAGACATAGGCTTGTTTGGTTTTGTGTTAGCTTGTGTATTTTTTAAAGTGTTTTTTAAATTAGTTTTTATCTGAAAATATATTAATTTAATGATTTTAGATGTTTTTTTTTTATTAACGTGGGTGTTCGAGTCAGCTTACACACACCTCAACTAATCTCATGAGCCATAAAGTTAACGACCATGTAGACCTTCAATGGTCATCATATTAGCAACCACATGGTTCGAACTTGAGACCACAGGAGGAGCAAACCCCTTAATAATAATTTTAAATGTTATTTGATAGTTTTGATGTGTTAATATCAAAATAAATAAAATATTATTTTAATATATTTTTAATTAAAAAAACTCATTACACGACATTACTAAACACACACCGACTTGGATTCGAATATTTCCTTGTTCCAAGCTTTCATATTATTGACATCTCAAACATGATGTATTAACATTTGTTTATAAAAATAATTTAACTTGTATAATTTTTTTATAAATATATTTTTTACTATTGTAAAATAAAAGGAGAACATGATTTATTCATATATTAAGTTCATTTATTATATTTTATGCTGAGTTTTCATGTCAGTCCTCTCTCTATCTCTCTTTTTCTATGTTTCTTTCTTTTTGCTTTATTTCATGCCTTTTTTTTCTTACGTACAGTGATGCAAAAATGTTCTTGGCAGCTTTAATAAAACTTCATCAAACTTTAATGGGGCTTGCAAGCTTTAACCTATAGTCGGGTCTAATTTATTTTTTTAAGTCTCTGCTACCTAACAATATATATTCCTGTGTGCTGACATGAACTTGCCTCTTTAATTAATTATTAATATGATTAATTATAAATATTCCACGAGCTTGGGTCATGGTCTAACACATGAATTTCAACAAAGCTGAGAAGGATTGAATTGACATAAAAACATTAAGAATTAAGAAGACTGTGAAAGAAACATTTTCAAGTACTTGGATGTCTTTTTTGACTTGGGAAAATTAATGTTTAATTAATGTCTTAAAAAAAAGTGGATGATGCATGCTTGCTTAATGAATATTATAAGATAAGCTATGCTTAATTTTTTTAATACAAATCTTGAAAGCAGTTTTTAATTAATTTCTTTTAAATGTGTTAGTCTGATTAGTATGATGTAGAGAATAT
This sequence comes from Populus deltoides, assembly GCA_015852605.2. Lineage (NCBI taxonomy): Eukaryota > Viridiplantae > Streptophyta > Magnoliopsida > Malpighiales > Salicaceae > Populus > Populus deltoides. The sequence continues at coordinate 15,273,305 of CM027586.2, read as the reverse complement.
ATATATCTTTAATATAGCTTTAAAATAAATATAATGTTAATTTATATAAAAACTAGTTCGAAAATATCTTTTGTTTTTTAATTATAAGTTAAGAAAAAAAATATTTAAAATATTTTGTTACCCCACCCCTGCAATAAGTTAGCAGATGACCACTTTTAGGAGGTTAAGTATTAATTTCTTCTACTTTTCCCTCCCGTGAACCTTAAATGATGGCAATTTGACCCCTGCTCACCCATTAGTAGTGATTTTTGTTTTTTTAGTACTTTTTAAAAGTATATTTACCTTAAAAAATATTAAATTAATATTTTTTTAGTATTTTTCAATCATTTTAATTAATACATTTTAATAGTGATTGTTAAAAATTTAGCACATGGGTCACATCGATAAATTAAGAAAATCCAAATGATATTATATTATACGCTAATTACCTTAAATTAATACATTTTAATAGCTGCCATTAGTCATTCATCGGCAAAATCTAGAGTAGTTAGTTTAGTCTACTAATATACTAATAAAAGTTGGAGCTCTACAAGTATGACCTAATTCTACAATAATATATAATTGATGATAATTAATTTGATATATATATATATATATATATATATATCACGTCATGCTGAGCATGAATATTCATCATCATTATCAGTATACTATATATAATCAATATATAGTAATCACAATAATTATGTTAATGACTCACAGTAATGATATAAAATTGGCAAAAGGTGCAAAAAGTTTTTGGCAAATGAAAGACTTTTGAGTATGATCAGTTGATTTAGTTAAAATCAAATCGCATTAAAGTAACAATTATTTAGTCTATTTTTCAAGTGCTACTACTTTTATCATAATCTTCTTGTTTGTGCTAACTGAAAAAAATTATTCTTTGTTATTTTCCCTTTAACACTACCCAGTTGCTATTTAACAATTATGAGATTCCATAGGGATATTTTATTTCTGAGAATAAATGTCTTATTCCTTGCCAAAACCATCCATGATTGCTAACTACTGAGATGATACTGACCTAATTAATATTTTCCCGGCTGCCCTTATTAATAATTAGTTGTTTTGTTCATTGATTAGCATTTCAAAATAGAAAATACAGATAAAAAAAAAAAGATAGAAATGCTTTCTGCAGTGGGGATGTTGTTTTGAGATGATACTTCAGCAAGCTTGTTGTGAAGATCATGATCTCAGAGATTGTGTTCTGCTTTCTCTCTGGTGTTTTCTTTATGTTGCTGTTGGGTTGCGTTTTGAATTTCTAGTAGTTTCGTTGAGTTTTGCTGCTGTGGGAGTTTCTGAAGTTTCCTGTTTTGCTAACATGGTTCTAGACCTTTACTTCTGTACTCTGGTTTCATCAGCTTCTGTTTTCTTTATCTCGATAGTTTAATTAGGTTAGGTTAAAGCAGTTTGATGTGATTAGAGTTGTTTTTAGATTTTTGCTCTAATTTTGTATGCTAACTTTCTATCTCCTTGCCTACTTTTGCTATAATATATGCCTTATAAAAAATAAAAATAATATAGCTTTATGCTAAGCTTAATTATTACTATTATGGCGGCCAAATTGGACCACTAGACTAGCAAAATAGGTTATTGGAACAAGGGAGTTGCTTGTTCAGTTGGTATGACTAGAAAGCGTCTACTTGTACTACTTGCACATTTAATTAGCGGTCCACTTTAATAGTAAAAGTTTGAGATTAAAAGATTTGATTTTCCTGTAGTTTTAGATTCAAGCTCTGTAGTTGCTAATATGATAACCACTAGAGGCTTACATGGTCGTTAAGTTCAGGGCCGGTGGGATTAGTCGAGGTACGCACAAACTAACCCGGACACCCACGTTAATAAAAATAAATAAATAAATAAATTAGCCCAAAAGTTTCTTGTAAAATTTTTGTCTAATTTCTTGTAGGATGCTATGATCGATTTTTCCACCACAAAACATCTTTATGATTTCTGAAAAGTTCTTAAGTTTTCATCAGGAGATCGCATCATTTGAAGGTAAATAGTAGAATAGTTTGATGTTCTTAACAATAGTATACTAAACTCATGTAATGTTTCTTGTACTCTACGTACCCATAGGCCATGAGCAAAACAATATAACTGTGTTCAGATACTAAGGAACAAGAATTTTAACCTTAATTTCTAATGATAACATAGAGGTTGCATAGGTAAACCATGCACCTAGTAATCACCATAGAGTTTAGCTTAAAACAAATTAAAATACATATAAGAATATTTCAAATATAATACACAAGAAATTATTCACATTAACAAAATAGGATGACTATGACCCCCCACCCCAAGATATAATTATACTATGGATATCTATATCAATATAGCTTTGTACTTGGCCATGTCTGAACTCAAATGAAATTTGAGTTTAGCAAAGGTTCTGCCTCTAGAGTCAAAGGGGGCCTCGCCGATCACCCATGGACATAACTCTCTTCAGTCCAAAAGACACACTGACACACTTCTTTCCTTCCCACCAGCAAAGCAATGATCAAGTAGCAGCTATAGACATGCAAAGCAATAGCAGCAACAACAACAATAATCAGCCTCAAACTAGCCATACATCAACAAGCCGGTCTTCGGACTCCGGTGAGGCCTGTGGAGGAGGAAACAAGTGGGCATCAAAGCTTCTAAGTGAGTGTGCAAGAGCAATCTCAGAGAAGGACTCTAGCAAGATCCACCACCTTCTATGGATGTTAAATGAGCTTGCCTCTCCTTATGGAGATTGTGATCAGAAATTGGCATCTTATTTCTTGCAAGCTCTATTCTGTAAGGCTACCGAGTCTGGTCAACGGTGTTTCAAAACCCTAACAACAGTAGCTGAAAAGAGCCACTCCTTTGATTCAGCTAGGAAATTGATACTAAAATTCCAAGAGGTAAGCCCGTGGACTACTTTCGGCCATGTAGCTTCAAATGGTGCAATTTTGGAGGCCTTAGATGGGGAAAGCAAACTTCACATAATTGATATCAGCAATACCCTTTGCACTCAGTGGCCTACTTTGCTAGAAGCTTTAGCCACAAGAAATGATGAGACGCCGCGATTAAAGCTCACCGTTGTGGTAACTGCTAGCATTGTAAGATCAGTCATGAAAGAAATAGGCCAAAGAATGGAGAAGTTTGCTAGGTTAATGGGAGTGCCCTTTGAGTTTAAAGTAATTAGTGTGCTAAATCATATAGGAGAGCTCACAAAGGAAGGACTGGGTGTTCAAGAAGATGAAGCAGTGGCGATTAATTGCATTGGGGCATTGAGAAGAGTTGAAGTAGATGAAAGAAGTTCTGTAATCCAGTTGTTCCGATCACTTAACCCTCGAGTTGTGACAATTGTTGAGGAAGAAGCTGATTTTACTAGCTCAAGATATGACTTCGTCAAGTGCTTTGAAGAGTGCCTGAGGTATTATACACTATATTTTGAGATGCTAGAGGAGAGCTTTGTCCCAACTAGTAATGAGAGATTGATGCTGGAGAGGGAATGTTCAAGGAACATAGTTAGGGTTTTGGCTTGTGATGAAGAAACTGGTGGAGGAGAGTGTGAAAGAAGAGAGCGGGGTGTCCAATGGTCTGAAAGGCTAAGGGAGGCATTTTCCCCTGTTGGATTCAGTGATGATGTTGTCGATGATGTCAAGGCATTGCTTAAGAGATACAAAGCTGGGTGGGCACTTGTGCTACCTCAAGGAGATCATGAGTCAGGAATTTACTTAACATGGAAAGAGGAACCTGTAGTATGGGCTTCTGCATGGAAACCCTAAAAGGGTTATGGCCAGAACACCATCTCTATGCTCAAATTCGAGGCTCGGCATGGCAATTTATTCACAGGATGGGAACGGCGCGCCATGAACTCATATTGATAATTAATTATAGAGTACTACTACTTTCACTTTTCATTTCTTCTTCTTATATATTCATGCATGTTTGTATCTTATGCACTCCAACTTTTATTTTCCTATGTTATATGCTTGGGAGTTTGTGTTGCTTTTCAACAACTCTAGATAATTGTATTTGTTTGAAGGTGTTTGCACTTGTGCCTCTTTTTTGCAGTTCCATGGCATCCCTTTCCCTTTTGGCTTGCCTCCTCAATATCTTTCTCTGCATCCCATAGTGGGCAATTCGAAAGAAACATTAGCAATTCATCCATGTATTCATCATAGAAAATGGTGATTTAATCACATCCATCATATGATCATCAAGTTTCTGTCCATCCAAGAATAGAAGTTCCTATAAAAAAGAATTTCCTGTTAGTCCCTTCCTTTATGTCCTAATGTATATTGACAAATCCTGAGTGGATTGTTGGTATAATTAAATTAGCTCATAACAGGTAAGCTCAAATATGCACGGGAAGAGTTTGGTGTGTAACTTATGTATTATTGCTGTCCTTGTTTTCATCTTCCTGCAATTCCCATGGCAACACAAGAAACAAATTATGTAGAAGATCCTTCTTCAGTTCTTATTTGAATATTTAATTTCTACCAAAACCTAGCTCGGTGGTGATGTGTATGCCTGACTCATTAAAAATTAATTTGGGAATTCATTGTTGATTGCGGGCGGCCTGCAAGAGCACCCATTTATTAATGCCTAGCCTCTGATCTATATATGGATTTGATTATTTTTTTTAATGAAAAGATAAATGTTTGATTATGTTATTTTTTATTTTTTAAAAAGAAATGTCTTGTAGTGCCTGTTTGATATTATGGTAGTTTTTTATTTTTAAATTGCTTTTTACTTGAAAATAACATCAAAATGATATATTTTTATATATTTTTAGATCGTTTTGATGTGATAACATCAAAAATTAAAAAAAAAATTATATATATATATGAAAAAATATTAAAGCATTTTATATAATATTACTAAACACACACATAGACGCCTACATATTTGTATTCAATAACTTTTTTATTTATTATTATGTAATGGAAAAGGATGGTCCCTCGTTATATAGCTTTAAGATCCAACAAACCTTCTGATGAACCAAAGAAAGTAAGCTACAAGTCAATCGGTTTTAAGCATGTTAATTGAGGTATAAGATTAAACACCTAAATGAATTATTATTATTATTATTTTTATCTATTTTTTGCACATTAGGGTTAAATATCAATATTGTGATTAAGTTTTAAATAAATGACATCATGATAACGAACGCAATTACCCTATAGTTTATTGGGTCCAAAAAAGATTAAACAAACTAATTGAACTTATTTGCGTGGTGGCAATGAGCATATCCCTACATCACCAATTTGGAGAGTAGCTAGGAGATGACATTTTCAATGATGCATGACTGAACTTAATTTATTAAATTATTTGTCCCAAATCAACATAAGAATCTTCTCTTCCCTGTGATGATATTTGATGCTATTTGTACAGATTATTTTATTGGCAAGTAGATGATAAGTGCTTGTCATGCTAGTGAGAATTAAACCAGAAATACTATACTAACAAGAGATTTCACCAGCTATGCAAAGAATGGCAGTGTGTGGCCGCAGTCTCTTGAGCATCTAAATTAGGTCAATTTTTTTAAATTTCAAGTCACTCTTAGCCTAATCTATTGCTTGGATTTTCATGTTTTTTTCAGAGAACCTGTTTTCCTTTGTTATTTTCTGTGTGATGGGTCACAAAAATGAAGAGCGACTGTGCTATTGGAAAAGGGATAGAAGAGAGGACATATTTGTGAGGAAATATATGCATAAATTGACATAAAGAGAAGGAAAAGGGACCAGGAAGAGACCTTGGTGGCAAACAGATGAGAACCAGGCAGATCCCATGTTTGCTTTTATGTCTCGTGATTTGAATAGCATATTTGCCTTTAAATTGCCATACTTTGTGTACAAACTTTAGGCCAACATTATATAGTGGAAAACAACTTTTCTTGATTTAGATAGCTAGGACCTCTGCCATTTTTTCACCTACAACTACTCTCTTCAAGAACCCATTCACACAAATACACTTGCCGTCAAACACGCTTGGACACATACTAAGAAACCTTCTTTCTCCTCTTCTTCAAATAATTTGCTTACTACAGTCTTATTAACCTGACTTGATGGATAGATAAGTTCGGTAACTCGTTGATTTGACCCGGTACTTGATTTAAATTGGTTTTTAAATTAAATTATATAAGAGTTAATCTAGTATAATACAATCAACTTACAATAAAATAAAATTAGTTAAAATATACAATTTAATTTAATTTAAAAAAAAAACTTTGAGATCACATCATTTTAATTACATCGATGTAGCTTAACTCATTTTAGTTGGAAACTCAGAACTTAAACCAGTCATAGGAAGGAATAGGTTTGATAGCTTTGGTTTGCTGATCTTGCGTGTTGGTTCTCCTAGCTGGATGCTTGGGTTGGAATCTTTGTAATGGAAAAGATTTAATTAAAACAATAAGTATATCCCCATGCGAATTAATCTTGAGTTTCTTGAGTTTTGATATGGACATAGATTCAGTATGGGAACTCGATAGGTATGTTGTATAGGAGGATCAAATGCGTGCGATGATCTCAATTACACCATTCTTTTGACACCACTCCTTTTGTGGAGTCCAATGAATATAATAGTATCCCTTGAGCGGCTTAATTAGCTACCTAATGTCATGATTTATGTTTTAATCACATTATCTCATGACTTTGTCTCATGAGTTTGAAATTTTAACTATAATCACTTTGTCGTGGTTAGTATTTTATGATAAAATAATAGAAATGTGTTTAGTTAAAAATATAAAAATAAATGTGTCTTTGAAATAATTTTCTTAAAATGGGTTTATATATATACTTTAAAAAAAAGATGAAAAAATATATTTTTTTTATTTCTTTTTTCAAAATAATAATGTAATGTTATTTTATTAATACCACTAATTATATGTCAGAGAAAAAGCAGCACTGATGGAATCATTTCCTCTCACTTGGTTGATATATAGGGTGAGACTTTTTCGTGCCTAGCTAAAGTAGATTACAATTATAGCTCATGTGTGCTATTTCATTTTTGAAACTCTTGATTAATTCTTTCCAAGGAATGTCTCCCTGTCGTGGATACAATGTCGTTTGAACGCTTGGATATTGAAGTTTGAGTACGACTAATTACCCTGTTAAAAAAAAATTGAAAGACTTAATGGAGTTTGTATATATATATATATTGATTTAGTTGGGGTCAGGGTCGGGTTTGGGTAAGGTTTCGGGTCACGCACGATAATATCCATACCCTATCCCAACTCGACTTTTTTACTTTGGGTATTACTCGAACGAACAAAAACAATTCCTACATATTAGGTTCAAGTCGGATCAATATCCAACGTGTTGAAAAATCATCTAACCAAAAAGTTTAAGTTATTAAATGAGGTCACAAAAATAGTTTTTATATTACCATATATTTTTTGGACTTGAAATTTACACAGACTCACACTATCTTATGCTTAAATTTTATCAAATAGAATAGCGGTGATGAGATTTGAACTCGTAATTGCTTTGTCATCAAGGCTCCGATATTATATCAAAAAACATTCTCAACCTAAAATCTTAAACTGTTAACCGAGGTCTCGAGAATAGTTTTTATATTACTTTCTAACACAACGGGTATATATAAAATTGTCATCCTTACTTGTCCCATGTCCACATATATTTTTATATCAGCATATTAAAATTATTTAAAAATACTAAAAAATTAATTATTTTGATACTCTTTCAAGCCAAATACATTTTTAAAACACATTCAAATGTAATTCTAAACACAAAAACAGATGGAAAAGTTGGTAAATGAATTTACTTTCTAGGTCATCATTTAAGGTTTGAATTTAAAAGAAACTTTAAAAGTGATTTATATACATTTTATTGATTTTTCTGAAACTCAAAAAATATATGAATGATTTGTCTAAAACTCAAGAAATATACTCTTAATACTAACTATTTAACTTGCGCTCTACCACGGGTTGGATAAAAAGATTGAAGAAAAAATTGATTTTAGCTTACAAAAACGCATTTTAAAAAAAGGAAAAAATAATGTTGAATGATGAAAAAAAGCAAAAAAAAATAATGTCAACCCATATTAACATATTAAGCCCGTGACCCGATTCATTTAAATTAAAAGCAATAAACTTTGAAAACCTTGAGGTCTAGTTTTCAACTAATCGAATGTTGAAAAAAATCAAACATACAAAATAAAAAAAATAGTAATTATAAGTTAAAAAGGACTTGAGGTTGCTTAGGCTAACCCGCCTAACCTACGGGTCAAGTTATGAGATTAGGATAACCCAACGAAAAGTAAAATAAAGAAAATAATGAAGCCTAATTTTTTTATATAAAAAAAATCAATGTTGAATCATAAGATAGAAAAGATTAGAAAAATAGTAATTATAAGCTAAAAAAAGCTTGAGCCCACCCGAGTCAACTTGCCAAACTCACGGATCAGGTTTCGAGATCGGGATAACCCTAAAGCAAAAAAAAAATAAAGAAAATCACGAAACCTAATTTTTTTTAAAAAAATGAATGTTGAATTATGATACGAGACAAAAATAAGTAAAAACAATGATGACAACCCTTGTTGTCTTATAAAATCCATGCCCCAAGCTATTTGAATGGAAGTACCAGATATAAAAAAACTATAAAGATCAATTCTCAATAAATTAGATATTAAAAGATAAAATAAAAAAATCAATATACAAAAGGAATTAATTATCAAAAGGAAAAAAAGGTGTGAACCACCTAGGTTAACTAGACATACCCACAGGTCAAATCATGAGATAATGATAACTTTATAAAAAAAATAAAAAAACCATAAAGCCTATTTAAGAAAAAAACCACCATCGAGTAATGAAACCAAAAAAAAGTCTGAATAAAATATAGGAACCCAAGTCAACTTATAAAACATGTGACCTAGACCATTTGATTGGAGACATTAAATCCAAAACCAATTGATAAAGAATAAAATTGAAAAAAAAAACAACCACAAAAAAATTCAAAAAAATAAAAATTAAAAGAATGATGATCAAATTCAAAAGAAAAAAATGTGGATAATTTTGAATTGAAGGGATAAATTAAAAATAAAAATAAATTCTAAAAAACAATTAAAAGGAAAAACCACCAAAAAAATGAGGACAAAATCTAAAAAAATAAAAAATCTTGGTTGAAGGATAAAATTGAAATCAATTGAAAGTTTAAAAAAAAACAAGAAAAAATGAATAAAAATACAGGATCAAATTTGAAAAATTAAAATATGAAAATTCTAGATTGAAAGGTGCAATTGAAAAAATTAAAAAACAACTTAAAAAAATCAAAAATAAAAATTAACAAATCAAAACAATGAGGACCGATTCATAAAAATACACAACCAATGAGACTACCCTAAAATTATAAATGTCAGGCATGAATCATGAGAGAAAAGAGAAGGAAAAAAAAAAAAAGCTTTTGCGGTGACAATCTGTCTATCAAAAAGCAAACAAATTTAACTCTTAACTAACCTGCTTATAACTTAAAAAAAAAAAAAAAAAACCATGTGCAAACATAAAACTAATTGCCTCTAAACCAAGCCTAAATAAATTCTAAAATAAGGTTGGTTTCATGATTTTGCTATGATAAAAATAATGAAAATATTAATTGTGGCATAAAGGGTAAGTTAGTAATTAAACCGTGCAAAAAAACATGAATCTAAAATAAAACCCCTAGCAACCAAATATATGAATATATTTTTTTTAAGGATGGTAAAGGTTTTCCATCATAAAAAAAAATATGAAAATATGTCTGTAGTTTGTACCCGCACTAAGAAAGATAATGATAAATAAATCATATGAAAAAGACTATTTTATTCCTAAACTTAATCTTTTGACCTTATTTGAGGAAGGTTAAAAATATTATTTTATTATTACAATTCATAATAAATTTTTTTTATGCTATAGTAAATATTCCACGTCATATATATATTTTTTTTATAAACATGAAAATTCACTTAAAATATATCGATTATTTAATCCACCAAAATAAAAAGGTAGTCAGTGTGAATGCATGCCCAATCTTATTTCTAATCCAGCCCCCGCACGGGCCACTACCCATCTCTTGTCAAAAGAGATATTTTCAAAGTTTTTTTTTCACAATCATTCACCAAATTAATCGGAGGCAAATTGAAAGTGAAGGTTAGAATCTATATTTCATGGATAAATAGGGAAATATATTGCAATTATTGACCCCTACATTTCTATCACTTCACATATATTCATATTCATATATATATATATATATATATATATATATATATATATATATATATATATATATATATATATATATATATCATGGATAAATAGGAAAAAATATTGCAATTATTTGCCCCTAGATTTCTATCACTTTATATTATTTATATTCATTCACAATAAAAAAAAGTTATTAAACATGGTTTATCCCTTAATCTTTACCAGGGTTCAGGTTATAGATTGGATAGGTTAATGTAGATTAATTCGAGTCCATTAAAATAACATTACTTTAATTTTTAAAATTTAAAAAACAAAAATTTTAAAATCAAACTAGGTTTTGATGAGATCAACAAGATTAACTCTGAGTTGATTTTATTATAAAATTTGAGTTCGGTTAAAAGTCGAATCTCAAATCAACCCATCAATCCGGTTTAATAATTATGATTATAAGTTATTCTTCAAAAACTTTAAACTATCCTAAAAAATAATTAAAAAGCATACATTATCAAAAGGAACATATACATAGTAACAAATTACAATTTTGTACATAAACATTTGATTAGACAAGTATAACGTACCACACCACCAAAACAAGAGAAAAATGACACACATAATCTTATCCTACCTTCTATCATCTTAACTATAAAAGAAGCTAATAATATCATAATATATAGATAAAGGGAAAAGTAATAATATTATAAGAATTTCAAAATATTTGACAAAAAAAAAAACCATGGTTATAAACACTTGGGGATTCATGTTAAGTTTTAGTAAAGGATTAAAAATCTAAGATTTTTTTGTCAAATATATCAATTTTTTTTTACAATATTTGTGTGATTTCATAATATCTCAATTATTCATCATCAAATCCGGTCAATGGCACATTTTTTTTTTTCCTTTTCTCTTGTTTTGTTATGGATTGTGTCCCTATCTCCTCAATTATTCATGATTACATTCTATCTTTTAATTTCTTTTTTTTTCTATTTTTTTCATGTATTATATTTTAAGAAAAGTTATATATAAATTCTCTCCTTTTTTTTTTAATTCCATGGTAAGTTTTTATTGGTCTGGGTTTTCTTCTTCAATTTTTTTTATTTATTTCTTAGACAATGATATTATCAATCAATATTTATATTTTTAATACGTATAATATGATTTAACAAAATTAAAAACTGCATGGATATAGATTAGGGCACAAAAGCCCATCCTCCCCTTAATCTCTATCTGGTCGGGTAAAATTAAGATATTTGGAGCGGATCAGAACCGGTTTCCTTCGGATCCCTACTCAACACCTCGTAATGTTTTTTATTATTACGTTTGGGCCTACAATTCAACTACTTAAGCCTTTGGGTCAGACTGCAGAGGCCTAGTAAGTTAGAAGCCCAAAAGAATAACCACTGGCGTAATAAAATCAACTATACAGGGCCAAAACAGTCCACAAACACAATAAATTTTCTAGGGTTTAAAAGCAAGTGATAATTGTAACTCACCATATATATATATTTATATCTCTCCATCTTAACAGAGCTAGGGTTTGGGGAGCGCTGAGACTTCAGCAAAGACGAAGAGCTCTCAGAGACTCTGAAAAAGTCAAAATGGTAATACCCTTTTAACCTCTCTCCATATCTCTTGCGGTTTTTTGCTTGGTTATTGTAGAGATCATGTTTCTTGGTTGTTAGACAGAAGGATGGGTTCATCTGTGTTTTTATTTTTAAGGATGCTGTGTTTTAAATGGTCATGTTTCTTCTTGCTATCTGTGTTTTTAATGGTGAAACTTTGAAAGATTGTTTTTTTATACAGTGAGAATTTTGAAAGATTGAAACTTGGGTTAAGAATATGAGTAAGTTTTGGACTTTTTAATCATTTTGCTTAGGCTTGTTTGTTGGGTTCTTGATTTTTACAAGTGTGAGGGATGAAACCAAGGAAAATTAAAGCTGTAGTTGGATCTGAAGAGAAGGAAGTTGGTGACTAGTTAATGTGAATAGTAGCTGTAGTTAATCTGAAGAGAAGGAAAATTAGGTGGTATGTATTATGGAATTTTTTTCATTTTTGTACTCTTAGCTTTATCTATCGTCAGGTAGGTTTTAAAGCAGATTTTACTCTGTGATTATTGAGGGTAGTTTCCTATGCTATCTTTTTAATGTTTTACTGAGGGAACTAAAACTGTTGGGAACTGGGGTGGAACTGGGAAGACAATGTAGTCTAAGGTACAATTTCTTGAAACCCAGGGTGGTTACTAATTAGATGGTGAGTGGAAGTTGTCTATTATAGAAGAAGATAAGGAGAGCCTGGAAATGGAGATAGAAAAACAGGGTGTAGTCTTAAGGTAATTTGAGTACATTTGTTGCCTTGTTATTTTTGTTTCCATGAATGGTTTTGTGGTCCTGTTATTTCTTATCAAAAGGAAGAATTGCTCCTAAGCCAAAGGCAGACCTCCTCTCATTTAAAACTGATACCTTTTGCTTAATTGTGAATTAGTTTTTTCAGCTGCTTAATCTCGAGTGATCACTGAATAGAGCTTGAAATCTGTATGTATCAGTTCGTGATTTTGTCCATTCTTCTACATTGAAAGTTATTTGAGTGATTTCTTCTGGTTTTTGTGAATGGTTGCAAGAGTGTTGGATGTACTTAATCTAGTGTTGTCAATCATGTCACTTGATGATATTTGATTTGATACATCTTTTTATTTGTCGATGTATTCAATCATTCTGTCCTTGTTTGCTGTCCTTGATACACAGCCTAAGCAGATCCACGAGATCAAGGATTTCCTTCTTACTGCCAGAAGGAAAGATGCACGCTCTGTGAAGATCAAGAGGAGCAGAGATGTGGTCAAGTTCAAAGTTCGCTGCTCAAAGTACCTCTACACTCTTTGTGTCTTTGATCCTGAGAAGGCAGACAAGTTGAAACAATCTCTTCCTCCAGGTAAGTTATCAAAAAATCTTCCTTAAGAAGTTATTGTTCACAGTGATTCATTGTTCCATGCTTCTCCTAGTGTCATGACTATGAAATACACAGCCTAAAATCTGTAGATAGAATAACCAAAAAGAAGGAACGTGAAGAGATAGTCCTAAAAAAAACTAGGCATGTATGCATCTGCGTTCATTATTGACTCAAGATAGCCAGATGCTTTTATTGTTGTTTCTTCCATTTATTGATGATAGGTGGTCTGTTTCATTAATTGCATCCTGTCCATTTTCTGCGGCTGCAGGTTTGAGTGTTCAAGATCTGTGAAAGATGGGCAGTCTGGTCCAAGCTTGTCGGCCGATGATTTTTAGGAGAGATATGAACAAGAATTTTCCTATTTCGTGTTCTATTTTCATGGTTAAAATACTTAGTATTGGATTTTGGCTTGGCACTTCATTATGATAAAGTTTCTGTGGATCATTTAGTAGTTAATGTCACTCTGAAATTTTTCTAAACGTTTGTAGTTTTTTCTTTCAATTTTGTTCAATCACCAGTTCCATGTTTCAAGTGCTTCACATAGCATGTAAGGATTTGTGCAAACATCATTTTTAATCTGGGGTGATTCTTTCCTGAGGTTATGCCAATTTCGGGTAATAACTTGCTATTATCATACAAAACTCTGAACGTCGTGGCCAAAACTTTAATGTTCAAAATAATTTTTCATTTTGATTCTAATTATTTTTTTAGCGTCATTGTATATTTTTAGGTCAAATTATACGATAATTGATGAGAAATAAAATTAAAAAAAATAGAAAAGATGTTGTGATGCGTTTAAAATTATCATAAAAAGTTTATTTTACTCCTTAAATTTTATAAATTATATCTATTTGGTTTATTAATAGTTTTGCAATTCATTTTAGTATAAAATTTTATTTTTCTAGTTTTTGGTTTATAAGGAAAAAAAAAAAGAATGCTGAATTTCAGTGATAAAAAATGATTTTGACCATTATGTCAAAAGATTTTTGGTGAAGACTAAGAGAGTTTTACATGTATGTTTTTTGAACTGGAAATTATCTAAAATATCATGTTTAAGTTTATTTTTTTATCTTAAAATTGCCTAAAAGATTAAATCTAAGTTTAGAAAAAAAATTTATTTTAGATTTTTGTGTGGTTTGTTTTTTTAAAAAAACATTATATATAAGATTATTAGGGTGTTTAAGTTTTTTTTTAGATGTTTTAAGTTAAAAAAAATATAAATATTAAGACGAACAATACGTCATTCTCTTTTATTTTTTTATTTATTAAATAGGGCTTGTATACTATTATATTTTTTAAAAAATAATGCTTGTATACTGGTTTTTTTTAATTGTGTCAAGCATCATGACTCAACACTTAACCTCTTTCTTTTTTTTAGTGTTTTTTTTTTTATTTTACCTTTTTAAAAAATTATGTTTTTTTATTTGTTTTTAAAATAATTTTATAGTTAATATTTAAATTAATATTCTTTCTCTTATTTTTTATTTATTGTATTTAGCTCCTTTTTAAATAGTGATTGTTTTTAATTATTTTGTATATTTTTTATTTTTAAAGAAATTATTCTAATTCATCTATAACTTTTTTATGTTATATAATTGAAATCTATTTTTTCAAAAAAAAAATTATATAGTATTTCCAATAAGTACAACCTTGCGATATATTTTTCTCATTTAATTTTATTTAATTAATTTTATATGTGTATCTATTTCTACTATCATTTGATTAAATAAAAAGTTAATTTCAATAAATACAATAATGTAAATAGTTTATATTATGAGATTAAATATTTTGATCTACACCCGCTTCTCGACTTTTACATATATGTATTTAGTTATTGTTAGTGTCTTTTTTTTTTCATGTATTGACATAGATTGTTCTCAATTTATTTAATTATATACATGCATAAATTTTTTAATTTATACTTAATATTTTTATGTAAATAAAGAAAGTGTTGGAAAATCCTACAAATTAAATTTTTTTATTCAAAAAGAAAAATACAAGTGAAGCACATGTTAAATAGCTAGTATTAACACTTATTTCAAGTATCATTTTTGTGTGCAAAGACCAATTTCAGATGGCAAAACTGATTTCGAGTTATTGCTTGGCTTGTACATGCAATTTTTGGGTAATAACTTGCATAGAGGCTCAGATTTCAGGAGAAAACTTGCTGATTTCAGGAGAAAACTTGCCGATTTCGGGAAACAGTTTGCCGATTTCAGGTAAAAACTTGTGATGTTTGAGTCATAACTTGTCACGACTTGGCAAGTGAACACCCAGTTCGGGTAATTACTTTTCAAGTTTGGCAATAACCTAGCATTTTCGGGTAATAACTCGGCTTGGAAACACCAGCTTTGGGTAAAAACAAGCACTAACTTGGGTAACACTTTGGGGTTGCATGGTAACGTCAATTTCGGGTGATAGCTTCATGTGCAAAAACTAACATCGATTTCTGGGTTATGAGAAAACAAAATAAAAACAAGAAAATCAGAACATGAACTGAAATCGGGTTGTGAGTTGGTGCCTCCAAGTTCGGGTTGGAGTTGGTCGGGTTAGAACTTGCAGGCAAAGGGTTAAAAGTTGTGTCATGGTTTGCAAACAGCAAATGAGGATGGAGGTTGGAGATTGGACTGTAATAGGAGTGGAAGGGCCTTAAGACATGGAGGATTTATTCATGGATAATGTGTAGAAACCCTGAGGCCTTATGAACTATCCAATGATTTGATTAATGTGGAGTTATTAATGGGTTTGACAAGGAGTTCTTGCTGCCTTTGCTTGTTATTTGTTTCTGTTAAAAAAAAAAACCCCATGATTGCCTTGATAGATACAAGGTTTCATATTTTAGCTTGAAGGAATTGACACGATGATAAAGAGCAATATTTCAATAAATTATAACTCAATTTTTATTAATATATAACCAATAAATATTTGATTTACTGATAATTAAACTTGGTATGTTTTGATGTGGGGTTGAATTATTTTATTTTTAGCTACTAATTGTTTATAATAACTCTATGATTATCATATTATTGTGATTTGATAAAAAAAATAATCAATTTTTAGCTCTACCATCTCATTAATAAAAAAATGAAGACGGATATTTAGCGTAATAAGAAAATTGAAATTCTCATTAAATTTCTTTGTATCAAAACGGAATGAATTTTTGTAATATATTGTTTCAAATCAAATCATATGTTGAATTGAATTCAATTCATAAAAGATTTTTTAGAATCAATTCTTTATTATAATTCAATTCAATTATGGTGTTTAGTTTGAATTCAATTAATAAATAAATTGAATTAACATGTTTGGAAGAGATAAAACTTGATTTATTTTATTTTCTATATTACCTTATTAACATTATCTTTTTTATCCGAAAAAGGTCTCTCAAAAAAGTATTTTGAAGAAGCTAATTAACAAACAAACTAAATCATGTTATGAAAATATTGTTCATTCAGACTCATACAACTGTGGATTGTAAGAGTTACTTCAGCTCATATGCTCTTTCTTTTGGTTTGTGCATTATTAAATAAGCGGGGCAATACCCTTTCTTCAGCCTGTATTTGTTGTCGCCTGTCAATTTGTGCATTAAATGAGTGGGGCAGTGACATCATTAATAACACTTGTTTAGTATCACATTGGGTCTCTCTACAATATTGAAAAAGCTGTTGTGGTTTGCTTGGAAAATAGTGTCACGTTTGTTAGAGATAATATTCTGCACTCTTTGCATGTGATTCATTGTGCAACAATTGTGCTCTGTTTTTTGTCTGATCAGAAATTAAAAATTTCCTATTCTTTTTTAGTTTACAGCCAAATGATTTTTCTTTTGATTTATCTGTCTCAATGCATGTGATGGACTTCTACTAAGGATGTTTTTGGATTTTTCTTTGTGCTGTTTTTTAACTGGTGAAATGTCAGTTCTAGAGAGTTATTATGGCAATTGTTTTTCTTGCAGGTGGGTTCCGAGGTTTCCAGTGGGCTATTGCTTTTTTTTTTGTGTCTTTTATATTCAAGTCTGTGCATTTCTTTGGCCATCGGATGTTGCACTCTTTTTTTTTTCTCCATTGCCTCTCCTGCTGGTTGTTGAACCATCAATTTAGTCTTTTTTTCCTCTCTTCATTGCCTCTCTTGCTATCTTTGTTTAGTTTGTTTTCTGATGTATTTTTTGGGGTGTTATTTCATTCAGATTCTATCGGTTTTTAGGTGTTGCATGTGTGGTATATTTTGTGTTGAACTTGTTGCCCTTCGGTTAGATTATTTCTATTACCGAGGTTAGCTCATGTGCGTGCCATTCTTTTGTTTAGTTGTTTTTAACACTCCTGTCGTAGTGCTTTTCATGCACAACTTCTACATTAATGTTGGTTTTTTCTGCAAGACTTAACTAGCATTTAATGTTATTTTATATTGGAATTTGCATTTGTTTCTTTTATTGTTTGCAGGGTGGCTAGCCTTATTTTTGTCTTTCCTTGCGTTTCATTGTGCTTTTAACTGTATACGTTGCTCTATTTGCTTTGCTTTGCTTTGTTTTTTTTTCTTGCTTGCATTGTATTGTCACCTTATTTAATTTGTGTGTTGCCTCTGTTTTCATCAGATTTGTTAAGCTTTTCTAGCCTTCTTTCCAGTTGGGTTGCTGCTTTGTTGAGATTAAAACTTGCTTACTTTACTCTGCTAGTATGTGTAAGTATTTATGATCTGGAAGATTAATGATTGTCTTTTTCTTACTTTGTTGGACTGTGTGACCAACTTCTCTGTTTTTCCATTTTTTTTGAAAATTATTTATGTTGTGTTTTCTTTCTTTTTTATGGTCATCAAATTTATGCTTTAAATTCCCATTTTTATTTATTTGGCCAATTCATATTGCAATTTACATTAGTTCTTTTCATGGCTTACCCTTTTGATTCCGGTCATTCATTTAGTGCAGCATGTAATGTTTTTTAAGTTTGGCCATTGCTTTGAATAATTGGTTGGTCAAGTTAAACATTTTGTTATTCCCTTACTGGCTGAGATTACACTTTAGGTGCTACCAAAATACACAGAGCATAAGGTTCTGAAGTTTAAGAGATAGCCAAGCAAAGATGACCAAAAGCTCCTGTGGAACACATGAACAACAAATAAAATCAGCATCAAAAGACAAATGGCAAACCAATCAAACAATCAACCATGACTGAACTGACAGTGCAACCGACAAAGGCCAAAGCTTCAAAGAAAAGAGAACATGAACCTTGAAAAAAGTTTTTCTGAACAGACCAAGCACTTTAACCTTATTCTAAGAAGATCCTTAGTGATGTTTAAATGGCCTTTAAGTTCAGAATATGCGCAGAGACTATCAAAGCAAAACAAAAATTCACAGCAAAACCATCTAAAAATGATGCATCGAGATCTTTCATTTTATCCAAACCATCCCTACCATGCATGTTTCCCAGAAGCCACCCTCCTTATACGTGAAAGCCTAACATATATTGACACAATTAATTGTATGCTTTGGTCTAAATCCATAGAGCACACAGGCAGTAACAGAATCCCCCTCAACAGCAAAGCAATTTTAAAAACAAAAGCACCAACAACAAATAACCTTAAAAGCAATAAATCACAGACATCGAAAACAGAAACCAACAACACAAATATAAAAACTAATCCCTGTTGCAACAACATAGAAGTGTCCATCCCAAACACCAGTCAACATGGAATGCCGCCCAATACAAATATCATAAAGCAATAAGAAATTTTCAAAAACTTCTTTTAGTATTAAATTCTGTAGTAAATCAATAGGTTGATTTCTAATTTATTTTTGCTCCATTCTTAGAGATTAAATTATATTTGGAATTCAATTTTTGACGTCCGAACTAATTCTAAACATGAAATTTCATTAAATTTTTTAAATTGAATTCATTTTGAAGAGTTCTAAATAGTCTATAAGCAAATTTAAATTCAATTAATAACTTATTATAATTTTTATATTTGAAATAAAATATTAAATAATATAATTGAAGTTAATTATACTATTTAAAATACATATATAAATAAATTAAATTAGCGATGTTAACTATTTTTCGCTTAACTTAGAAATCATTCTTTTTAGGTAAATATTTTTTTTGTTAAAAAAAAACTTTATATTTATTTAAAATGATATAAAAAGAAAAAGAAAAGAAAAGAAAAGAAAGTTTAATAACATACCTTATAAAAAACAAGAATGTCTTGACAGTGATTGATGCAGGTCGAGAATGAAAGGATATTCTGATGTCAAAAGTTTTTGGAAGGAAAAAAAAAAAAAGGGTATGCTAAAGACAAAATAAAAATAAAAGTTTGTGTTAATATCTGTAAAATATCGTTTTCAAACATTAATTTTATGAGATATTACTATAGCAAATGAGAGGAACTCCTATCAGATATATTTTCGCACCTCTTTTACAAATTAAATTAAAAAAAATTATTAACATAAAATAAAATACCATGATTCAAGTGGAAACTTGATAAATATACTTTTATCTCTTACTAGAAATGACCCCATGTGTTTTTTAAAATTTAAAATTTTACCTAATTATTTTAAATTATTTTTTTATATGTTTAGATTAGATTGTTTTAAAATGTTAATATTAAAAATAAATTTTAAAGAAAAAAATATTATTTTAATATATTTATAAAAATAATGCAGAAGAATACTTTGAAAACAAATCTTCATGCGAAGCAAACGTTTCTCTCTTTTTCCACATGTTTGAATAACATACACTCCTGTAGTCTCTTTGATCTAATCTCTTTCTCTCTCACTTCAGATTCTTATAATATCAGTAAAAAGAAAAACCCAGCTCTCTAAGGTAAGTTGTTTTCCTTCTTTAATTTTGTTTGTGTATATACCCGCCTTGCTTTTATCAATATGTGCACTACTCTTTGGTGACTGAGAAAATGCTTTGACTTGTAAAGGAAAGTTGAAATTTTGAATCATGGGTTTTGTTTAACTGGTTGATATTTGAATAACCCAGTTTGTGATTTTTCAAATTGAGAATTTATTCTATTATTCTTTTGTAGTGGAATCTTACGTTGAGTGTATGGTTGGTGAAGATGTAGTTATGTAGAGAATGATCAGTGCTTAAGATTGGTAATTGAATGGCTATCTCTGTTTGGCTGCTGAGATAATGTGGGAAATGAAAAGAAAGGGTTTCTCTATGAGTTAAAGACTAGAACTTTGCTTTGTTGTTTTTGGTATTTTAGTTAACTCGAATAGAAATTTGCAAAATTTCTGATTGATTATTTATTTCTGGGAAACACATTAAAGGGTTTTTTTTTCTAGTTGCCTTAATTGGACTGGTGGAGATTTCAGCTGCTGAAGAATGTTATGAGAGTAAATTTTAGTTCAAAACTTGGTTAAAGGATAAGTCTTTGTTGAGGATATCAACTCGTACCGTTGTTGCGAGGCATTGTCATAAAAGCTTTCATTGAGCTGTGATTGTGCAGAAAGATGGTTGGGAAGTCATTAGTCCAGGTTTCAAACTGTCCTTCTATACTATCTTCGTCATCATTGATTAATGTATCTCATAGTTCTTCAAACTTCTTGCCTTTTCTTCCGGCAAGACCACAAAAGAAACTCATGGGGGTGCGAGCTATGTCAGCAGATACAGGGCATAGCCAACAACCACCCTCTTCTTCGGAGAAAATGAATGCACTTGCAGTTATTTTGGAGGTTCCTCGTAATATTTGGAGGCAAACATTGAAGCCGTTAAGTGATTTTGGGTTTGGTCGGAGGAGCATTTGGGAAGGTGGTGTTGGGTTGTTTCTTGTGTCTGGTGCAGTGCTTGTTGCACTCAGTTTGGCTTGGTTGAGGGGGTTTCTATTGCGGTCTAAATTCAGGAAGTACTCGGCTGTGCTTGAATTTACTCAAGCTAGTGGTATTTGCACAGGAACACAAGTTAGGATTAGAGGGGTCACTGTTGGTGAAGTTATCCGCGTTAATCCTTCCTTGAAGAGTATAGAGGCTGTTGTGGAGGTTAGATTAATGATTATTTTTTTTGTGTTTCTTTCTGACATATAAATGCTGAGGTTTGTGGTTTTGTTTTTAGTCAAATGTGTTCCCTTGTATTTTTCAGGTTGAGGATGATAAAAATTTTATACCTAAAAATTCACTGATTGAGGTGAACCAGTCTGGTCTTCTCATGGAAACAATGATTGATATCACTCCTCGTGATCCAATCCCAACACCTTCTGTTGGACCTCTTGATGCTGAATGTGTTAAAGAAGGTCTAATTGTTTGTGATAGGCAAAAATTAAAGGGACATCAAGGGGTGAGTTTGGATGCCTTGGTTGGGATATTCACTCGTATTGGACGAGAAGTAGAGGAAATTGGTGTTGCCAAGAGCTATTCATTGGCTGAGCGTGTTGCTGCTGTTATTGAAGAGGCAAAGCCACTGCTTACAAAGGTTTGATGTGCCCTACTTATGCTTTGTTCTAGTTTTGATGGATAGCATATTGTCATGCATGCACTTTTTAATTAAATAACTGTCTCAGTTTTGCAATCATCAACATGGTTCTTATGAAAGTGAAGGCTTTCTTCTCATACTAGTTAAACTTCACCTGCTGTCTTATGAAGTTTCTGCGGACCTCATTTGTCTTAATAAAATATGCTGCATGAGAGCCAATCCGTTCAATTAAATTGCTGGGGCACCCTTAGGACCAAAAGAAGTGCAGAATTGATGATGATATTACATTTCTTAAAATTTTGATAAAAAGAAAGAAGGATTTAACTTGAGCATTGTGTTTGTAAAATTTTTAAGAAACTTCATGCACAGTTTAGGTGTTCAGGAACCATCTAGTTTCTTGCTTGTTCACTTGAATAACCAAATAGAATCCTGTGAATGACAATGCTTTTCAGGTTTAAGGTTGTCGGCCATTAATTTGTTACCCTGTAAATGAGTGAACTACATTATGGAATGTGAGAGTGCAACATTTCATCTAACCAGAAAACTTAAAGATGAACTCATTCCATTTCACTGAAACTCCTGCATTATTGTCATATATGCCTTATGATCTTTGACAGGTAGGCAATTTGGACATTGATTGGTACGAGGTAGTGCATGTATCTTGTGCATGTACTTTGCCTACTGCGTGATTGAAATTCTTCCATGTTTGTTGTCAACATTTAACTTGTATCCATGCATACTTTGATTTTGATGTAGTGATGTCTCAGATTAAAGCCATGACTGAAGATATTCATCCTTTGCTGTCTGAGGTTCGTGATAGTGGCCTGCTAAAGGAAGTTGAGGATTTAACCAGAAACTTATCACAAGCCTCTGAAGATTTAAGGTAAATTGTCCCAAACACTTTTCCTTATCCCCCCCTCCCCACAATTTAGAATGTTTATTGATGTCTCACGTTTACCATTTTAACACTCAAATATGATGATGACCTAAATGAAAAATCCAAATATAACCCAAAAGAAACAAAGTGGTGGTTTTTTTTAATGGAAATCTAGGTTTACTGCATCTTTATCCTACTTTTTTACGCTAGCTCACAATCGTAGACCTTCCATTTTCCTCAGAAGGGCACATACATCCATTATGACACCAGAGAACACTGAGTTGATTCAAAAGTCCATTTACAGTTTGATTTTCACTATGAAAAACATTGAGGTGAGATCTTAATCTGAAACTTATTCCGTTTTCTGATAATGCAGAAATCATGAGTGCTGTTGTCTAATTATTTTTATCCCTGTTCTGTGTGTTCTTCAACCATATCAGAATATAAGCTCTGATATTCTGGGATTCACGGGTGATGAGGCTACAAGACGTAACTTGAAAGCACTTATAAAGTCCCTCAGCAGGTTATTATAAAAGCCAATGAACCGCGAAAATGGTATGGCTATCTTCAACAGCTGATTAGATGGCCTGAAATGGTTCCCTCATTGTGTTAGCATTATTGATGGTAGAAGGGCTCATTCTAGACTACTTGTTGAATGTTCTCCCATGGCCTAGCTAGAAGTGACAAGAGAATGCTTTTTAGACGAAAGCATTTTTGTTATACGAAATCATTGATTGGCATTCTGAATATTTTCAATTTTTTTCCGTGGGATATTACTTCCCAACCAAGAAACTAAGTCCATATTAGAAGAAATAGAATACATCATCAAGAATTCCTCGTCCATAATTCCTTCTTTTGTTGTCATTTAGCTCTCTTCTTGAAAGAATCAAGATGTTTATTCAAAGAATCAGAAATTTCCACGTGTATCTTGGAGTAAATGTGAATAGAACAAGTCTAAACACCACCTCAAAATGTAATCCTCGAACTGCAATCTCAAAAAATAACAAGAGAGGAGACCAATCATCTTCGGATTTTCAGCCTTAATTTTGGATTTTATTTTTATTTATCTTATATATTTAAGAATTATGATTCTTCTTTCGGTTTCAAACCTGTTTAAAAAGCTGTAATCGTTTTTGGAGAAAGAGACTATTCGAGAGGAATTATTCAGTAATAAAAACCAGAATTAGGGTTCTTATTGAGAGATGTCTTCCTTGATTTGTGATTCTTAATTTGTCAAGGTTGGACTACATAAAAAAAAAAAAAAAGAGGCTTTTATTTACACCAATCAACTTGTTGTCCATTAGTAATCATACAACATAGTATGAAGTTCAAATTCAAGTCCTAATCTTGGATTTAGCTACTCTTATGCTTCTAAAAACATGATACAATTTCTTCCTTGATCTTTATTATTGAATTCAAAATCAATGGTTAAAATAAAAATATATGAATAAAAATCTGATTTTAATATTGAAAAATCACTTTTTAAAAACTCTTCCAGCACAATAAGAAATACACAGTAAATACCAAGCGTATATAATTATTTGTTTCACAAGTGAAAGTCGGTGTAGTTACAGTTATTCACATGCTATCCTTGAAGAGGTGGTAGCCACTAGCCAGCACTGCAGCGCCATATATCTGACCATGAAACCGATCAATGTCTAAGTCTTTGCGTATTTTTTTGACAATATGGTCCCTTTTTCTTCCGTGATTTCTTTCTTTTTGTAGTGTTCTAAGTTTTAGCTTCCTTTCACGTTTATCTTGCTGTGTTTTTCGTTAATTACTTGCAACTTTATGGTGAATTTGCTTTTAGAAACATAAATGTCTTATTTGAGGCCAAACAAATGAGGGATTGAGGGATTTTCTTAGTGCATGTTTTGTTTTTTTTCATAATTATTCAATTCAACTCGGTGTAGTACGTCGATTTGGAATTTGATTCTTCATCTTCTTTGGGTTTCAAAAAAAAAATTTAAACTGGAAGGTTGACTCAACAGGTCAACCCATGACCCAATCAAACCTATTTGATTTTTTAAAATAAAATTCTTTAAAATAATATAGTTTTAATTTTTAAAAAAAATCAAAAAAATATTATTTTAATTGACTTAAGTTAACTCATTCAACTTGAAACTTTGATAATAAGCTTAGCTGGGATTAATAACTTTGCTTTTCGCATTTTTAATCATACTTCTAATTACAATATGAAATGAATATTTATTTCTACATAATGCATAGGAACTTAATAAAAAAATAAATTCACAGTAATTAGTACCTTAAACAAACTCTTACAGATTACTGAAAGATTTTGTCTTCATTTTGACCTCACAATGGTTTATATATTTAATCGATGGAGTGTTAATTAGAGCAAAAAAAATGAAGAAAATGTCATTTTACTTCTTAATCTATACTTATAAAAAAATTAATTAAATGTCAAGTAAATGATTATTGATTAGGCTCATCAACCTTTGGATTTGTCTTGTCTGAAACCTCAATGAGATTTGATCTCAAATCTTTAAGAGGATGTCAACTGATTATTATTATTATTATTATTATTATTATTATTATTTTGATAATTAAATTGTTCATAAGAAATATTTGTAGAAATAATTTAATGGGCCATTATTGCCTAGCTTTAGTGCTGCTGTAATAAGAGCATGCCTCAGCTGGTGGGGGGGCGATGGTGATGTTTCTGCAGAATGAACACAAAATTAGGCATGCGTGGTCAATGTGCCATCCCAAAAATAATTGGTAGGGACTTCACTACATGTCATCATCATTATTTTTTATAGTCTAAGGTGTTTCTAGGTTTTATAACTAGGAGATTAATAAATTCTCTTATAATTGGGTTTTAAATATGTTTATCTATATTCAAACAAATACATCCATATTCTTTTAGATTAAAATTTGAGATAATCGTATAAAAAAAAAATTTATTTGTGTTTGATTACTGTTTTAGAATAGAATAGACAAAATTAATAAGAATAAAGGGAATACGTTTCTTCTATATTTTCTATTTTTTTTCTGTCTCTTTAATTAAACATGTTTTTTATTTACTGTTTATGTCCTTTTTATTTCAAAACAATAAACAAACTATATCTTTTAAATGTTATCGTCGCTGATATTAAAAAGTCATTCAAGTTGTAGGGAATGCTTGTTTTTGTGATTAAATTTGTTTTTTGAAGTGATTTTTAAATTTTTTTTGTTTGAAAATATATCAAATATATTTTTAGGTATTTTAATGTGTTGATATTAAAAATTAAAAAAAATTACTATAATACATTTTGAATTAAAAAGTATTTATAAAAAACAACTTGCATTACATTACTAGACACACATTTATATTACATGATTGTTTTATTGTGCAATAATTTAAATCCAAGTCACTTAAAAAAAATAAAAATAATAAATCTTTTTTAATAAATTTTTTTATATCATCATAATATAGTAGCGTTAAATAAAAATCCTAACCAATGGGAAAACAAATATATCAAGAAAAAAAAGGTAATATGAACAAAATAATGAAGAAGAGATCTATTCAATTGAAAGTGTCGGGATTTTGTTGTAGATGGTTTCTTGACTAATCAACATTATTAATCTTTTTGCTTAGGGATTACATTAATGCAAATGAGTGTTGTCAAGAAACCAAACCTTCTTGCTTTATTGACAATTAACTTTAAATCAGCAAATAATTACAACCACTTTAGCATATTCTAACCCTTAATCTTATTGCTTTTTTCCTTGTTTTCAATTTGTTCAACAAATACTCAAGAAATTAAAAGAGAGAGAGAGAGAGAGAGAGAGAGAGGAACAAGGAAATTATTAGGTAATGAGTCACAAACAGAGATGTATGGTATGTGTGATGTGTCGGCATCCATAAGATTAGAGTAATTATTACTTGATAAAAAGAAAAAAAAAAGAAAAAAAATATACTTGATCTTGCTTAAGAGTTACACTGTACCTTTATATATACTTGAAGAGGATACTTTCCTTGTTACATCCAAAGCATTAATCCCTCCCGGTCCAATATTCAATTCATTATAAGATAATCTAGTTAATTCAAGTTAATTTAGAATTATATTATTTCAAGATTATTTTTTTAAAAAAAATTAAATAATATTAACTTGAATTATTAGAAAAACAGGTTTAAACATGGCTAATTTTCATCTGGTTTAATTTAAAACCGAATTCACAACAAGTTTTAAATTGACTAATCACTGGATTGGTCTGGTTGGTTGGGATAGGTTTAATAACATTGAATACATCTTTCGTATTCTCGAGATTTATCAAAGAAAAACTTTTTTTTATTTGAAATACAAGTAGGAGAAATTATAAGCAAACTTGTTCTCTCCATTGTCTTCCAATCAAAGTCATGCCTCCTTCGAATGAACACAGAAGGGTATGGGCTCTCCATCGATGTTGCCATATCAACTTCTCCTGCATTAAAACCATATGCTATATATTTTTCAATCACACCAGTGATCTTACACTCTGCAGTAAAAAGACGAGTTACATTCGTAGGATCATGCAGACAACAGGTCTAAAACCTGGATTTTGGTGGTAAAAATTGTAAAAAAAATACCTTAATGACTGGAAAAAAAGAGAGGTAAGAGGTAAAATCTTGCATTGAGGCTACAGTGGCTGCTGCCATGGTCCCAAAGGAAGACAGATTCCTTTCATCTTCTTGTAATCTTTAGAGATTCCTCGTGCTTTCACATCGTTTATGTTCCTCGAATTTGTTGAAAAAAATGGTTGAAGTTGAGAATCTAACGTTAATGGCGGCAATGATTAGACAAACAAAGCTTTAGGACAGCTCTCAAGTTAGGTCCGGGATGTCACAATGACATTATCTTTTTGCAACTTGAAGTATTTTTTTTATTTAAATAATATTTTTTAATTTTTAAAATTTAATTTTAATATTAACATATTAAAAAATATAAAAATATAAAAAAAGGATTTTTCTTAAAGAAATCCAAAACTTTTTGGAGACGCTTAGTCTCAACTCAACTAGGTAATTAAAAACTCCATCATATTTTTCTATTTAAGTTGGAACTTAATCCAAACCAAATCCGGAATCTTGAGTTTCTATGCAAACCCTTTATGTTGTTCCTAGTTTATTCTATTAACTATAAATAAAACATGAACCACCTTTTTTTTTATGTTTTGCTTTGACATGTTGATTAAGTACAATAAAACACTATTAAAAACATGCATTATTGTTGCTAGGGATGAATAAAAAAACTGAAAAATTAATTAAACAAAAAAAACTCTAAAAAAACTGAATTATAAAAAAAAATTGATTAAATCAATTTTAAAAACATGCATTATTGTTGCTAGGGATGAATAAAAAAACTGAAAAATTAATTAAACAAAAAAAACTTTTAAAAAACTGAATTATAAAAAAAATCGATTAAATCAATTAGAATATTTTAAAAAATATTCAGTTCGATTTGGTTTCAATTTTATAAGCATAAAATTGAAAAACCAAACTGAACCTAACTGGAAAAAAAACGAACCAAATTGATTCCAAACCTATTAAAAAGTTCAAAAAACCTTAAAAAACAATATAACTTTTTGTTTTTAATATAAAATAACCGAATCTAAACCAAAATTAAAATCCGTTAATTTGAACTAGTTTTAATTTTATTTTTTATATTTTATAAGATTTTAATTTGGTTATTTTTATTGATAAAAACCAGATTTAACTGAAGAATCACCCATAATTTCTTTGAAGTTGATGAGAAATAGAAACTTGCAACAGCATTGCAGACGCTAGGGATTCTGTGGATTGACTTGGCCATATCAGTTGTCAGCAACTAAACATCGCAGAGATGTCTCACGCTTGATTGTTTTTTAGTATAATTCCTTTTCTGTCAAGTAAAATGCCCCTTTCTTGGTTGACCTCGGAGCACAGCTTTGTCTTTCATGGCGATCCATGTCTGGCTTGCTCAGCCTGCTCACTGTCTTGATTGCGTAAAATCATCCTGCAATTCTCTTTTTTATCAGTTTACAATTCCTGTCATCACTCAGAATCATGTCCACATAAGCAAATCCATAAAAATAACATAGTTTTTATCAAGTTGATTAAATTACGAGTTAATTTATCAGATAGAAAAGGCAATCTGATAGAAATGGATGCTTTAAAAGTCCGTCCAAATGCACTGTAGAAACTACTATGGTAACAAAATCACCATGCAAGAGAGGTAATTCATCCCCAGTTGTGGAACAATATCCAAGAAATTAACATGGAAGCACGCACACCCATCAATATTGTGGATGATGAAGCAACACAAGCCATGAATCTAAATGAATCATGACAAGATAATGCAGTAGCGATAAGATCTTTGTACTGTGAGGTGAAATCTTCATACTAGTTACAAATTTTTTGTGGGGCAAATTCTGTCTATGAAGATAGCCCAAATCAAGCATGATCATATGTTTTGATTGCATGAGATAGAGCCAAATTGGTGTGGGGGCAAAACCAACAAACCCTAAAAAGAAGACACATGAGAAGTGAATCAGCTAAGCACAAAAATCGACAGCTCACGCAAGATTTAATACCCTTTTAATCATAATCTTAAACAAGTTATTTATATTCGAAAAGTGTTTGAGAGTGGGCTATCGGTTATTTTTTAAAGTGTTTTTTTACTCTGAAATGCATCAAAAAATTATTTTTGACACGAGCACATCAAAATGATCTGAAAAACTCAAAAAAAATATTAATTTAAAATAAAGAAAAAAATTCAATTTTTTTCACAAATATTTTTGAAATTCAAAAATAAACATGCCCTTGAACTTATTTACTAACAAAAAAATTGTTTTTATTATTAAAATTGAGCATGACATATATTGTATCCAAGGAGCTAGGACTAAAGTTCAAGAACTTGGGACCCAATCTATAAACACAAATTGAAGTAAGCCTAAGGCAATAAAAAGAAAACTATAAAGAAACACATGATTTCTTATATGCAATTAAGAAAAAAATGATTTGAAGGATGTAATTAAAAAAATCAAGATTTCATCAGGACTAAAATGTAAACTTTTATATGCAAGATTTATTCCTTTTTTTATGCCTTCTACGGATCTATAGATTAAAGGAAAGGAATACTTACCTTTGTAATCAAGTGCTTATCTCTTCCTTTTGCAACATGGGGTCACAAATTCTTTGTTTTCCTTAAAGTTTTGAAAAAGAATCATAGGTATTAAACTAAATTAGTGGGTTTTGAATCACATATTTAATAATAAGTTAATCTATTTTTTTTAAATTAAAATAACATTGATCTATAAAAAAATTAAAATAAAAAGATATCAAGATTTTATGGCAAGTTTTAATAAAATCAAGCAAGTTATAAATTTACTTGCTGGATCTATCATATCAAATTAAATTAATTTTAAATTAACAATTTAAAAATTAATTAATCAAGCATCGAGTTCATTTACCGAACTGAATTTAGTTAGAAGAACTCAAATATGTTAGAGGGTGTGGTTGTGGTTGCTTTTTAAAGTGTTTTTTACTTAGAAAAATATACCAATAATATTTTTTTATTTTTTAAAAATTATTTTTGAGATCAATACATTAAAATAATTTAAAAACATTAAAAATATATTAATTAAAAAATTTAATTTTTCAAAAAAAAAATTAAAACACAGTGCCACGCCTTAAAATCTACCGCTTGCCTTGATACTGTGATGGTGAGTCACAGGACTCATTGGTGAAAGAAAAAGAAAAAAAACCAAAAAGTTATTTCCAAGATAATAGAATAAAATAATAAATAAATAAATAAATAAATAAAATAGAAACATGATAAAAGAATGCAACATGGCAACTGCCATGCTATCTTAGGGATGTGACAACCTTTTCAGGTAGCCGACAGCCATTACCTTGTAAATAACACCCCCAATTGCGGAGCACATGCACCCATTTGCACTCTCATACGCATAAATTATACTATCAAAATTATTATTTTTTATTTTTTTTAGTTTTCTTTGAATTTTACATGTAATTTAATCGGCGATGATATTCTTAAATCAATTTTCGTTTTTCAAGATTATGTATTTGGTGTTTAAAATTGAGTTTCAACGGTTTTTTTTTGTTAAAATTTTAAAAACTTTTTTTAAAATTATATATTTTTAAAATGTGTTAATATTAAAAATAATTCTTTTAAAAAAATAAAAATTTAATACATTTATAAGGAAAATATATTTTAAAAAGCAATCATTATAACACTCTCAAATACCACCTCAACTTAATGCTTAGGATAGTCACGTTAATCCATGAAAATCCAAATTATATTTTAAAGAAACAAGTCAAACAACATCAAGTCATTTGTAAGGATGTGTATAATTCAATGCATTTATATGCAGTTAAAAAAAGTGTTCATCAATGGTGTTTTATATAAATAATGTATATTCTTCTTACCTTTAAAGAGTTCATACCATTTAATTCATAAACCTTTTTTTTTTTTATCAAGGACTAATGTTAAATTAAAAGCAGCAAATTCTTTAAAATTCAGGAATTATAAAGGAATAAATTTAATTATTTAAAAAATTCCATAGATTGATTACTGACAAAATAAGTAACTTAATCCTTACATTCTATGACAGTAATATTCCTCTAACAGTTTCTGCAAGAATTCAAGAGACTTTTGTATTCAGAGTCCAAATCCACAAAAACAAACACTTCCAATTCACTAAGTACGATTTACAAATCCTTTTTTATATTCATGGATTGAATTCCTCAATCCAATCAAAGAGAGCTAGTTGAAGTGGGTCAGGTTTCATCTTTTTTTCTTGGACACATTACAAGTTGTTGTGCATATGTAAATGTGTCAGGCTGTGACACCTCTTCTCTCTCTGGATTGTGCAATACATGAAAATCATACGTTGAGCCTGGCATCACCAATTATTCTCTTTAGCTTTTCATCGGTATGTTGCAAAAATTTCAGCTTCTTATGATCACATGATATCATATCCCATGTTACATGCTGCACCTGTCAAGAACTAGCTTAGCTTCTTTGTGTGCTTTGTATTAAAAAAAGGTTGCCTTTTTAACTCCATTGTGATTTACAAAATAAATTTGCAAACTTGCCTTCGGGTTTTCGTTATCTTGGTTGTCTCTTGTAATGAGTTGTTAGCAAAAGGAAGACCAAATCTTATTTGTGAGTCTTCCTTTTTCTCTTTCTGAGTAGTTAAGTTTTTGAGAACGCACTTCAGTTGCCTCTGCCAAGCTGGACACCATTATTGCTTCTGAAAGCATCTTTAAAGGAGTTTTCAGTTTCTGGGTTTGTTTTGTTTTTATTGATTAATGTATTTTCTTGAAAAAAGTTTCCATCTTGGTTGGTTTTGGTGTCTAATATTTACTTTTAGTTAGGTTCTTTATTGCTGGGGCTTGGTTTTGTTCATAGTTTATGTATTGGTTGGTATCTTGTTTGTTCTTCTAATCTGGATCTTGAGCATTCCATTTCTCTCACTTTTTTGAAACTGATATGTGGTTTAAAGCTTTTTGTGGTAACAAATTTCATTTGGGTCTAAAGGGTGATCCTTTCTTTCCTTTTCTGAAGAAAAGTAAATATCTTTGATTGCAAATTTGCATTTTGTTTTTTCAATATTGACATAAACTCTTCCTTTTCAACTATTTCTTCAAGTTCTCCATCTGGGGTATCCTTAGAGCATCCGGGCATTGGCAAAACTCTTCCTTTTCAAATATTTCTTCAAGTTTTCCATCTGGGGTATCCTTTGAGTGATGCAAACTGAAGGCCTGTTAACAAATGGCAAGTCTTGTACCTGGAGTGTTACTCAAGCTTTTGCAGCACATGAATACAGATGTCAAGGTTGCTGGGGAACACAGGTCATCTTTATTGCAAGTGGTGAGCATTGTCCCAGCATTAGCAGGTGGTGAGTTATTTCCTAATCAAGGGTTTTATCTTAAGGTATCAGATTCATCTCATGCGACTTATGTGTCTTTGCCTGATGAGCATGATGATTTAATTCTTAGTGATAAAATCCAATTAGGCCAATTTATTCATGTTGAAAGGCTTCAATCAGCCTCACCAGTACCTATTCTTAGAGGGGTTAGGCCAGTACCAGGGAGGCACCCTTGTGTAGGGAGCCCTGAAGATATTGTAGCAACACAGTCTCCTGGTTTTCTCAATAATAATCACGTGGGGAAAGCCAAATCACCTAGAAGGGGTGTTTTGAGCAGTACGAATGTTGGAGAAAAGGATAAATCAGTGGGGGTTAGACTGAATGGTAATTCCAATAAGGATGCTTTGTCAGATAAGAAGACGACTCTGACTAGATCAAAGTCTCAATTGTCAAAACTTACACTAAATCTGGATTCGAAGAAGGAATCTGTGGCAAAATTTAAGTCAACGAGTTCAAGATCAATTCCTTCTTCCCCGACTAGTTGTTATTCATTGCCCACTTCATTTGAGAAGTTTTCAAATGGGGTTCGGCTGCAGGCAAAGGTTAAGGGACTGGACAAGGGATCACCTAGGATTGTAGAAAAGGCAAGTTCTGTTCGTGGGGCCAGTCCCACTGCAAGGAGGGTGCCGGTGATCAAGAATGTTGTTCAGGGGATTGAGTTTGGGGCAAAAGCCTTGAGGAAAAGTTGGGAGGGGAATGTGGAGGTGAAGCATAGAGAGAATTCGAAATTGACAGCTGCCAGACATGATTCAAAGCCTGAAGCTAGGAGTATTTCTGTAAGTATTATTATAAATGGATTTTGTCTTTAAGCAGACTGTGATTTGGTTGAGATGTACTTGAAAAAATGTCCTGTTTCAGTTTAGATGTAAAATGTTGTCATAAATATGGAGTAACAAGCAGGCCAAGTCTGATTTCGTTCTTTTCTTGTTCATGGGTTTTCAATGTTCCTAAATATTCAGTACTTGAGCCTTTTTTTCAAACTTATATCCTTTTTGATTGGTAAACTGTTGAATTGATTTATCTCACTCTTAATAGTGTCCTGATTTTGTGTGACCCAAAAGGTCCTGAATCTATGGGACTCAAAGGAGATTTTGGAAATGTTGTGCTGTTTACTGCAATTCTCCAATTCACTGTCACTGGTTTCCCAACTCATCCTTGTCGAATTATCATGCTCGCCATCTAAGCTAATTGTACATGGCAGACTCCGAGAAAAAGTACATCAAGTGAGAGATTGCCATCTAAAGAGGATTATAGGGCCCAAGTATCTGCCAAGTCGTCTAAAGAGGAGAATAAAATTCAGATATCTACCAAGAAAAATGTTGCAAATGGAAGTTTGGATGAACAAGACAAGGCAAATAAGCTAAGAACAAGTGTTGGAAAGAAATCATCAGAACATGCTAACAATGGGTTACCAGGAAATCTGGTCAAGGTCTCGATAAATAGCAGAAGACTGACTGAAGGAAGTGTTTCATGGAGTTCTCTACCCTCTTCTCTTGCCAAACTTGGAAAGGTAAAACTTCATTTTTGACAAGTTCATGGGCTTTCTTTCTGTTTTCCGAGAGAAAAAAAAGATAGTGGTATATATGATTGAGTTTCTAGACTTTATTAACGTTACCTGTTTGTTGAGTGCTGAATCACTGTGCTGCTTAAGAGCATTCTGTTGAGCTATTTTATAATATTATGCATGGCCCGAGCATAACATAGTAGCCACACCTCCTTTGACAAGGAGGTTGAAAGTCCAAATGTGTCGCTCCCAAACAATCCCATCATCAAAAGAATTCAAAACAGAAAGTGTGATGTACTTTTGAGCTAGCATTTCTTCATGAAGTAGTTTTGAATTAATGATAACAGAATACATGGCCTGAACCTTGGAGGCAGGGGCCTCAGGCCACTTAAACCTTAATTCTTCTGCTTTCAGCTGTTTGCTCATAGCAGCATAGTCATCTGTAACTTACAGACTGTAAGTAAATATCAATGTATAATACAACGCCACATCATACATTCTGTAGTTAGTGATTTGCTCATGGGAAATGCAAGTTTTCCACATAAACTAGGGACACTGCTGATACGTTAATTATTTTAGTGGTTAAGAGCCAATTCTTTTGATTCCACAGTTATTATCTGTAACATTTAGTTCAATTGGTTTCTGGTCTTCTAGAAGATTTATTAAATTTAATTACTTTGATATTTTCAATTTTCACATATCTCTACACCTTTTTTATAGCAGGAAGTTGTGAAGCATAGAGATGCTGCACAGATGGCAGCAATGGAGGCTATTCAAGAGGCAACTGCTGCAGAGAGCTTACTTCGATGTCTAAGGTATAACTACTCAAAGAAATAGTGGCAACAAGGGTAGAAGTATTAGATCACTAGGCTGTAACAAGCAATCAAGTTGTATAGCTTGGTTTAGGATGAATGATGCGGTCGTCTTGGTAAATGAAGACAGCTTCATTTGATCTATAAGGCATCAATTGCAGGAAAAATGAACTCATGAATTGGTCAAAAGACTCCCGGGCCAATATGAAACTTCATAGCAAATACTGTTGAAGGTTCTATGGATCAAAGAGTAGTTGTATGCAAACAGCGTGGTTAATTATAAAAAGAAGAAGAAAATGTCAAAACTTTCTACTTGTACTTCTGATTTCTTTGTAGCTTGGACTACATCCAGTCCATATTTGAGAAATGTTGGACAAACCGAGATCAACTTGAGTTCTACTTGCATGATTGAAATATTGAGAATATGAGAAAAGTAATTTTCAGGGGATTCTTTGATTTGACATCTCGGATGTGTAATCTATGTTCAGTTTTTTTCTAGTGTATGAACTATGAACATTTCAGTTTTAATTTTTTTTTTCCTGACATTTTGTATTGTGCCTCTTTTCTCTTGCAGTATGTACGCGGAGCTGACTTGCTCTGCTAAGGAAGATAACCCAAAACCTGCTGTGGAGCAGTTTTTAACTCTTCATGCGAACTTGAATAATTCTCGCTTGATTGCCGATTCTCTTTTTAAAATTACTCTAGTTGGTTCATCCCCAGATTCCAATGACAATCCATCTGAAGAAGCACTAAAGGTCATGTCTGATAGACATAAACATGCAGCCTCTTGGGTCCAAGCTGCACTGACCACCAATCTGTCGTCCTTTTCAGTGTTTACCAAAGATTCTACAACTCCTACTCTTGGTACAAAGCCTACTGCCAGCAATCAATCCATTTTAGTCCTTGAAAATTCTTCGAAGAATACCTCAACAAAAACTCAAGGGAAAGCCCGTCCAATGGTTGGCTCCAAGCTTGTAGCAACAGGAGCTTTTCGCAAACCAGGGGATAATTCTGCCATTACTCAAAAGGTGCCACCCCAACCTCCACCAGAGTGGATCAAAGGAAATGGCCTTGACGAGGCAGTGGACTTGGCAGAAATGTTGCGGATGGAATCCCAGGATTGGTTCTTGGGATTTGTTGAGAGGTTCTTGGATGCCGATGTGGATACCTCGGCTTTGTCAGATAATGGCCAAATAGCAGGGATGTTGACGCAGCTTAAAAGTGTGAATGACTGGTTAGATGAGATTGGATTGAACAAGGATGAAGCAGAAGCACCCCATGTTTCATCAGAGACTGTTGACAGGTTAAGAAAGAAGATTTACGAGTATCTTCTTACACACGTTGAATCAGCTGCTGCAGCACTAGGTGGTGGATCACAATCATCACTGGCGATCCGAACTGTAGACACTAAAACAAAGAGGTGATACTATTAGTTTTTGTAGCTTGGCCACATGCAGTGTTGGTGATGCATATAATAGTAACATACCATTTGAGCTGTGCCCCTTAGCAACCAAACCAAGTGGGCTTAGGAGCTCAGTGTTCTAATCAATGTACATAAATCCTACATGGGTTTGAGGTATAGATCACTATTAATTATCAAAGAAAGCATTTGTTGTAAGTGCAGGGTTTTTTTTATCCTCACAAGAATTTGTTTATCTTTTTCCTTGAAAGCTACACAATAAACAGTTCCATAAGCTGGAAAAGCAATATTTTATCTCCTTTTGGAATGCTTATGCAAGTTTCTATCAGAATATGTCCCTTTTAGATGTTCTCGTATTTGCATTCTGTGGATATGAATTGGCTCAAGAAATTGAACACTTGCCAATGCGAATTTGAAACTTAATAGGTGCTAGTTTTGTAAACTGGCAAGCTTCTCAACCTCCAAGGATAGATAGCATAAAGAGATATCATGGTACAGTTGATCAATTTCTGCCTATCAACAACAAATGCAGGTGCTGAGTCTGTCATCAGCAAGTTATCCAAATCCTGTTTTGATGTCATGGTCTTGAAAACAAAATGGAGGAATGTTTTGAAGAATAATGGCTGCTGGACTTATCCAATTCTAATGTCATTCTAAGTGGTCTGTTTCACCATAATTGGCATCAGAATACACCTGAAGCCAACAAACTGAAATAATTTTAATTTCACATAAAACATAGATTTGAAGTCCTGCAAACAACAAACTGAACCTTCCTACTGTCAATCTTAGTCCCATTTCCTGATCTTCCTGCCAAGCTCAATTCACCAAACGTCGTCCCACTTTTGACTTGCATAGTCTCGGATGCTTGCTGGCATGTTCTTCAGTCTTGTAGCTACGGAGGAACTCAAACTTCCTACTGTCTGCTTTTGGACTACTAGCCTATATGGTTTCTTAGCCTATTCACATTATAAAACATCTTATAGAAGAAGGCATCACGCCTTTTAAATATCCTAAACTTACTCCATACTTCATACAGGAGATGTATCAATAAGACTTGAAACTGGTCGATTATGGTGAGATTTGGCCAGCACGTTCTACAAACCTAGTTCTATAATGGATCAAATTAGTTGTAACCTGTTTAAGTTGAGATCATATCCAAATTATACTAAGTTGATGTTTTTGAATTTCATTATTTTTCTAGTTGTTTTAGTATTCATTTTTCTTTATAGTTTAAGTTGGTTTAACTACTATTTAAAAAGTCTCACGCGTTATTCTTATAATATATTTTATGAATTATATATTATATTTTAAAATATATCATAATTATCTCTTCTAATCTTAGAGTTTGAGTAAACAAAGCTAGTAGTATACCAGCATTATTTTGTCGTAGCCTACCTTTGAGAAATACATTAAATTTACAGGTTTGCAATTTCTAAGATAAGAGTTATTTAACAAATGGATACCTAGGCTCCATTTATCTAAGCTTGTGCTTTTTACAATGCTTTTCAACCCAAAAAACAGAAGCAGCAACGCATACAAACTGGCTTTTGGAGACCACAATAGAGTGGATTCCAAGGATGATAGATGTTCGTCTAGAGGACTTCCCCAGCTTCATTCTCACAACAGAACAAGATGAGGTTATGGTAAATTAAGTGATCAGAGCAGCAGAGAAAGCTTCGAAAGTTTCAGATATTATTCTAAATACTTTCGATGACTTGAAGCATGATGTTTTAGTTGCTCTCTTATCCATTTGTTAAATAACTTTGCGGATTTCAATAGAACAGGTCGCTACTATGCCACAGGGAAATAATTGGACACACGCTGCCTAGAATGGAAGAGCATGTTGAGATGCTTCAGAGACATCAAAGAAGACCGTTTTTTAAGCAGGAGTACATCTCACGAGCTGTCATAATAGCTCGAGCAGCTCGAGCGTGGTGAACATGTGCTAGTGTGTGAAAGGACCGGTTGCCAGGAGAGAAAAAAAAAATTCAATTACCGACAATGCCACGGGGCAAATAATTTGAGATGTCTTATAATTGAATGCCTTTGAAAACACAAGATACAAGTACGTCGCCCGCTCCACTACAGTAGCTAGAGCGTGGAAGGAACTACTACCGCAACTTCTTTTTTTTACTTTGATCTTTGATTTTATAAGCACCCATCAATTAAGTCTTGAATATCATATCACGTGTATTTAAATTATTTTCTTTCAATTTAATCCATAATTATCCAAAAAACTTTTTAATTTAGGCTCGAATTCCATCTAACCAAGTCTAATAAATGCCCTGCTAGAAAAAAAATAAGGGAAGGGAAACAAAAAATAACAATTGACCAACCATATTAGCGCATTGTGATTGTATCCCTAGCTCGAGTCATGATTTTTGTATTAAACTTAAATTGATTAGGTGACTCGTTGTATCTCTGTTTCAAAATTAACATAGTTAAATATGCTATATTGAAATTTTTTTAACCTATCACATGTTGTTATCAGTCATTTGAATTGCATTTATCTTGTCAAATGAATTTAATAATATTATGACAATTTTTATATGATTAATTTGATTCTCGAGTTATACACATATTTGGGTTGGGTTAGAATACTTAAAATTGACCTGCTAAGTTAGTTTTAATAAAATTATCAAAAGTTGCACATTACCTCATTATTTTTTTATGTGTTCAAGAAAACAACGGCATTTAAGATTTTTTTCTTTTAGATTTGTTTTTATTTATACCAAGTTAACTATGTTCGAGATGAGATTACTCCTAATGTTTGCAAAATAAGCTCACATGAACCTTATTGACACCTTGTAATTCATACCATTAACAGAGCTCGAGGAATGAAACTAGTTGATCTCTACAAAATGATGAAATAATGTTAAATGATTCAAAATTGCCATTTGTTTGAGTGAGAGAGTTGTTATATGATGCCTTTGATCATGTCTCATAACGATGCCTGGACACTTACAAAGAATTTCATGAATCTTTTAGTCAAGAAACACTCCAAATGTTGAAGTGGCATCAATCACTAGATTCAAGAAGTAATTTTTATTATATTTTCAATTTCAAACCTTCTTTTTTTTTCAAAGGAAGAGAAGAAATCGACCTAAATTTAAGAAAAAGGAGATGTTCTGAGAAGAGAAAGGATGAAAAGAGAGGGGAACGAGGAAGAAGAAAGTTGCAAGGAGGGAAGAAATGAGAAAAAGAAAATTTTAATTTTTTTATTAAAATTTATTTTTACCATATTCATCCGATATGTAAAATATATATAATCTTTTTTAAAAAATAAATCAAATGTTATCACACTAAAATGTTTGGAAATTCATGATAATTTTTCCTAAAAAAACATAAAAAGTGTTTGAAAATATAATAATAATTAATTTTTAAAATATTTTTCACTCGAAAAATTATCAAAATGATATTTTTTTTATTTTTTTTATTTATTTTAGATATTAGAATATCAAAACAATTCAAAAACACAAAATAATTAATTTAATAAAAAAATATTAAATTTTAACATATATATATATATAAATATATATATTAAAACACACTTCTAAACAACTTTCATAATCTTAAAAATTAAATTTAGACTTTAAATAAATTTATAGATAAAAAAAAACCCAAATATTGAAAAACTTTAGATTTGTAGAGGGGTTATTTATGTAAAATCACTGCTCACACTAGATTCTCTCGCCCTGCCATACCAAATTACCAATCACTAGATCTCTGGCACTTGGAGCCAACTGGTTTGCCAGAAATGGAGAACAAGCCAAAACTACATGTCGTTCAAGCCTTAAAGCAACTATTTTTGCTCTTCGCTGTCCACTCTCTCTTCCTCTTCCCTTTCACTCTCTCAGAAATCTTCTTTGAGGAACGTTTTGAAGATGGTTGGAAAGGTAGATGGGCTTTATCAGACTGGAAAAGAAGTGAAGGCAAAGCTGGTACTTTTAAGTACACCGCGGGGAAGTGGCCTGGTGATCCAGATGATAAAGGTACAATAACATGTTCAAGATTTGATCTTTTTGTGTTTATGTTATCTGGGTTTGAATTTTTATCGTTTGATTTGTGTGGAAATATGGTGTTTCAGGTATTCAAACATATAATGATGCAAAGCATTTTGCTATATCAGCAAAGATAACCCCAGAGTTTAGTAACCAGAATAGGACTTTAGTGGTTCAGTATTCTATTAAGTTTGAGCAAGATATTGAGTGTGGTGGTGGTTACATTAAGCTGCTTTCTGGCTATGTTAATCAGAAGAAATTTGGTGGTGATACTCCTTATAGGTAAAGAAAATGACCCACTTGATTCTTTTGAGGTTTGAGAATTGGAAAGTGGTCAGGTTTAAAGCTTGCTGTGTCTTTTGTCTTTGCAGTT
Source organism: Populus deltoides (assembly GCA_015852605.2). NCBI lineage: Eukaryota > Viridiplantae > Streptophyta > Magnoliopsida > Malpighiales > Salicaceae > Populus > Populus deltoides. The sequence goes on along the minus strand of CM027586.2, from coordinate 15,232,884 downwards.
TTATGTTTGGACCTGATATATGCGGTACACAAACAAAGAAGCTTCATGTTATATTGTCTTATCAAGGACAGAATTATCCTATCAAGAAGGATTTGCAATGTGAAACTGATAAGTTGACTCATTTCTATACATTTATACTTAGGCCTGATGCATCTTATAGTGTGTTGGTTGATAATAGAGAGAGGGAATCAGGAACCATGTATACGGATTGGGATATTCTTCCTCCACCAAAAATTAAAGATTCTAAAGCAAAGAAGGTACGATAGGAACTAGGGGTTGGATTTTGGTTCCATTTTTTGCAGGAAAATGTGGTGATTTTCATTGTTGATAGTTTGGTGTTTTTAGTATAGCCAATAAAGGTTGACTTTCATTGTTTCGCAGCCAGCAGACTGGGATGATAGAGAATATATTGAGGATCCTAATGATGTCAAACCAGAGGTATTGCCTGGTAGTCTGTTTAATAATGTGGTTGAAATAGTGATTTATATGTGTTCCTGGTACATTTTGTGCATTAACTATTTGCTTTGATGTTGCAGGGATATGATTCTATTCCCCGGGAGATTCCTGATCCTAAGGCTAAAGAGGTTTGTTCATTGCCTTTAGCATTTTAGAATATCTTCTTTAATTTTCTCGTTCTCACCATGTTGGGGTTTGAAACATGTGATTAGACTATTCATGGATTAACTTGCCTTTATACAATGACAATGCTCTAGGAAAATGTCTTTCTTTTTGGCCCTCACTTAATCAACTTGATTGTTGGATAATTAGGTTATAAATAAAAAGAGATATGTAGGTTTGTCGTTTATTTAACTGTCACAGCCTAGAAGACAAAATATAACATGCCTTATTCTATTGCTGCTTTGAATAGCCCGATGATTGGGATGAAGAGGAGGATGGAATATGGAGGCCATCCAAGATACCGAATCCAGCTTACAAAGGACCATGGAAAAGAAAGGTGTGCATCCATACTACTAACCAAAAGTTTGAACAAAATATCTTAGCTGATTAATAATGATTATTGAGTTAAGTTGTTATCCTGATATTGTAGAAAATCAAGAACCCTAACTATAAGGGAAAATGGAAGACTCCATGGATCGACAACCCAGGTATGAATCATTCCAGTGAGACCAAATGGTTATTTTTATCACTCATTTGGGGAAGAATGCTTTGGAACATACAAATGCTCAGAAATAGGAAAATGAGCATTTTGGCCTATATACCAGCATTTAACCAAATAATGGAGTAGGCAGTATGTTCCAACTTCCAAGTGGTGAACTTTGCTACTGGGTTTTAGACAAGTCTTTTATTGTATAAAAAATGGAAATTTCATATAGGATACTAACAGAGCATAGTAAATGAGCTAGCTTCTATGTTGTAGTAGGAATATTTGCTGGTGTTTTAAAGACAACTGGTCCTCCAGCAAGTTTGTATCAGTTGTCTCTCTAACTATGTGGTTGATCTAATAGATGTGCCTGATTTTAGTATCCAATTTCATTTTGTAAATGCTTACAATCCACTTTCCCTTTCTTTTTGTCAGAGTTTGAAGATGATCCTGACCTTTATGTGCTGAAGCCAATAAAATATGTGGGTATCGAAGTTTGGCAGGTAGGTCTCATAACTTCTTTCCCTCTTCTGGAGATCATTCATACAACCTGTTGTTTGGGGGGGAAATAGCACATTAATGATACCAAGAAAAAGTAAAATTTAGTTCTTTGAAACAACAAATGATTGTATTATCTGATCTGACAAACACATTTGCGGCTTTGTTTATCTGAAATCAAGATAGTAGATTTTATTATATTAGTATCAGTAAACTGGTTTGTTTGAGTGTCGACCAAGCCTTTCATTCTAGATGGAAAAACCATTTATTTTAACTCATTTTTGCTGTACTGGTTTATTGACTTATATCTACCCCTCTTAGTGGAGTTAGGATTTGTACTCAGCTCTTTTGATCCGTCCAAATAACTGAGATGCCTTGCCCTAAAACAGATTTGAATTTCTCATTGTACATTCCTGGCAAAAAGATTAATCTCTTCCATCATTGTGTTTTCAGTTGAGTTTGGATTTATACTCTCAACTAAAAAACATTCTAAGTTACCTTGATCTGATGACATCAAATATTGCATTGCAGGTGAAGGCCGGATCAATTTTTGACAACATATTGATCTGTGATGACCCACAATATGCAAGAGAAGTTGTAGAAGACGTTTTCCAGAATAGAGAGGTGAATTTATTGATTTTAGAATCCATAATGGCGGCTTGGTTCCAAGGAACATGGCGTAAATTTGGTATTTAGATTCTCATTTTATGTATATGCCAGATAGAAAAGGATGCCTTCGAGGAAGCAGAGAAAGTGAGGAGAGCTCGAGAAGAAGAGGTGACTACCTTTGTTTGCTTGCTTTTGGGAATTTGCAATTTGTCCTATAACTCTACTTTTAGCCATTCTTTTTTAGCATTATCCAATGGATTTGAATCATTGCATGAGTAGGAAGCTCAAAGAGCAAGAGAGGAAGGTGAAAAGAGGAGGAAAGAAAGGGGCCACAGGAAGCCTCGCAGAAGGGTAAAATATCTCTTGATATCTTCTAATTAAACCTTAGTTGCCACTTCAATGTTGCATCTCTTGAATGCAGCTGCTTGAGTTTTTTAATGGTACCCCTTAAATAGAATCATTTTGATGAATGATGCTCCAAACCATTAAAAGAAGTAAGGAACAACACTTTAAACCATTTTCAGATTACCTTTTCATCATGTTTCATTGAGAAAGAGAGATGAGCAGCTAAAGAATCATAAAAAATAAAACGTCATTTTTTGTATTTATTGTGAAGCTTTTTATTGGTTTGGTGAATGTTGATATAACATAAAAATTTTGTTTTGCAGCATGATCCCCGGGACTACATGGATGATTACCATGTAAGCATATCTTCGGCACTCTTTCTCTCATTTTCCCATTGAATTGACTCTGTTTTCAATAAACTCATAGCAAGTGGTAAAAGATCAAGGCTTTCTCTACAATAGGCAGGAATTATTTAGCTCGAGCCTTTTACTTTCCATCACATTTCATTAAAAAGGGTACCTATATTCTTTTCCAATCAATATAAAGCAACACAAGCTGATCAACTTCATGGTAAGCTGTTATAACATCAATTTCTTGGCAATGAAGACAGTATGCAGCTTGAGGTGTTCTCAACAATCATGCATGATCTACACTGGAAAACCATCTCATGCTTCAGCTCAAATACTTTAGTTTCTCCCCTGAACTTTTCTTTTGCAGGATGAACTATAAGCTGTCCATGGCTGTTTCCGTTCACATCTTACAATCGCAAGAGAGATCAAGTTTCAGATTTCAAAAGGCAGCATGTTTCAGTCTCAAGCATGTCATGTTGTTGTACCTCCTGTTGTATTACTGTTGCTGTAACATAAGAGACCTACCACACCAAATAAGTTGACCAAGTTGACGTGCCAATCCAGCCAATAAGGCTTATGTGGGCTAAGTTGACGGTAAATTGATGGACAATTTTGAGTCTTCTAATCATTGAAAGTCCTCATGGTTTGAATGGATTCAGGATTGTTTATTAGTTGAGATTTGGCTGTATGAAACCTTTTTGCGGTATAAAGAGAGCAAGTTGTGCTGCTAAGTAGATAACTATGCACTAGGTCATATGGATTTCATCTCCACAATGGCTCAATTTTCCATTGAATTAGCAAAGATCAAATCACGTGCTCTGGTGAGTTGACTATTTTTTTTTTTTAAAAAAAGTCAATTAGTTTCTTATTGTGTTGAACAGGTTGAAAGTCTGTTGTCTGGGTTTTTAATCAGGTTATAATAAGTTAATTCTCTGTTATTAATTACAAAACCCGACCTGAGCCAGGTCAGGTTTGATCTACCAAGTCGATTTGGATCTCGGGTCGTTCTCAAGAATCTCAACATGGCCTGAAAACACTATAAGACCTAACATCTTCTGTTCTTGTTTGCTCTCTGTGTGTGTGTGTGTGTGTTCTCGTTATATTCCACTGTTGCTGAAAGCATTTCTAATGATTATTCTTTGATTAGGGCTAAAAAAAAATTCTTGATTAGGGTAATTTTGGGAAGGAAAAGGAAAGAATGGATCGGACTTGACGCGTAATCTGCCACGTGGGCCCAGCATAAAGCAGTTAGTGACGTTACCCTCCACTACGAACACCCACTTACACGTAAAGGGTCTCCGTCACCTTTTCCTTTTAACGTTCGTCACCGTCATGTAACTTTATCATCTCTTCTACAATGAACAAGAGCAACATAAATTAAGGTAATAGAATAATAATACAGAAGAAAACAAAATTGCAGTCCATAAAAATTGATAAAAAATAAAAAATAAGAGGAAAATAATATTTAAAAAACCGACATCTATAGTTCCAATTGAGCATTAGAAAAATGCTTGAATTATATAAATATATTATCATAAATTATATTCAAAATACTTGTAATATTTTAATTTATCTTTTTTAGATTATCAAGTATATAAATTAAAAAATGTTTGTTAGTTCATTGAGTCTTAATAATTATAGTATCATATTAATTTAATAATTGAATCTATATTACATTCAAAAGAGTCAATATATATATATATATATATATATATATATATATATATATAAAATATGTTTTTAAGATTCCAATTTAGGTGACTTGTTTTCCATGTTGGTCAACAAAGTATGATAATAATAAATCATCATCATCATTCAAGTGACAAGTTCCACCAAAGTGCCAACCCACAAACATCCACAATATCTCTCTCTCTCTCTCTCTCTCTAAAAAACTCAAAAAGAATAAAAGAATAAAAAATAAAAGAGGGAAAGAGAAAGAAGGGGAGTGATGCAGATGATCTCCAAAGCATCTTGTGCCATGGCTTCCCTTCCTTGCTCCAGGGTGGGTCTACTTTCTTGCTTGTTTGCATTCCTTGTTTACTCCAAACCCTTTTGATTTTACTCTATGTTTTGTGCTTTAGTGGTTGTTTAAACTTTAAAGTTTCAGTCTTTATGGGAAATGAGTGATCTTGATGTCTTAACCCATTTGAGATACTGCAAAATCTTTGCTTCTGTTTTTTTTATGCACTATCTGTTTGTTTGTTGTTTAAAGTTTTCTTTTTAACTGTTTTAAAGAAAGCCCATTTACTGTTTTGTACTGGTTTTGATAGTGGAAGTAGAACAAATGGTAGAAGTTCAGGAGGTTGGATGGTAAAGAATCACGTAATTTGATGCAATGGACATTTTATTTTTAGTGAAAGTTGAAGGAGATGGCATGATTGGTGACTTGTATGTTGACGTATGAACTTTTGATGAAAGGAAATCATTTTGAGAAGTTAACCTTCCATGTATATTGTTTGGCCTTTCTAATGGATATGATCCATTTATTAATTTCCATCTCGTGCCTTTTGTTGTGAACCGCAGGGGATGCTTTTCCATCTATATGGAATAGGTTTTTGGTGTTTGTTTCTGGCCTTTGGTGCAGTAGATGTGCTTGCAAAATTTGTGGAGATTGATAATTAAGACCTTACTGTTTTTTCTCTCTCATATTATTAGGTGAGGAGTGGGATTCGCGTAAGGCCAGGCACGAGACAACTTTCCCTTAGAAAAGTTATTGTGTATGGATTCATGCGTTTGTTGTCCACACCGTTCAAAACCTTGCGTGGAGCAAGTCGAACACTTAAAGTTGCTCAATTTTGCAGCGTTTCCAATATGTCTTCTTCATTGCAAATTGAATTGGTAAGAATTTGTAATGTTTTTATTTTGCAAGCTCTGTTATAGTTTTGAAATATTTAGTGTTCTTATTGTGAATGGATGCCTTATATCGTTTTTTGTTACGTTCATTGCTTCAGGTGCCATGTCTTAAGGACAATTATGCATATCTTTTACATGACGTGGATACAGGCACAGTTGGAGTTATTGATCCGTCTGAAGCTGCACCTGTTATTGATGCTTTAAGTCGGAAAAACCGAAATTTGACTTATATACTAAACACTCATCATCATTATGATCATACGGGTGGGAATGAAGAGTTGAAAGCAAGGTATGGTGCAAAGGTATGCGACAGTGTTCCCAAGTTCTTTTTTCTCCCAACTCTCATGGGATGAAATTAAATGCATTTAATTGATACAAGAACAAGAAGCCAGCATTTTTATTCACCATTTTAAATCTGCTTGTATTGAGTCTAATTCTATAAAAAAAAAGCTCAGACAATGGTTTTCAGTGAATGCTGTGTCTTCCATCTGAGTATTAAGAGGGACCTAGATGCCTGTTTGTAAAGTGGCTCTCAAAATTGTGTAGTTTTTACAGTTTTGCTTTTTGTTTGTAGGTAATTGGTTCAGGAGTTGACAGGGATAGGATTCCTGGCATTGATATAGTTCTGAATGACGGGGATAACTGGATGTTTGGAGGCCACGAGGTGCTAGTAATGGAAACTCCTGGCCATACCCGAGGTTCTATTTCCTTATCAATCTACATTAGGAAATCCTATTCGTGAGAAACATGTCATTATAATGTCAAAATGCAATCTTTTCTTCTGTTGACACTGGAAAAGGCATGTAAAATCAACACGTTTCCTTGCAGCTCCAAAAAAATAAAAAATATTGCATTTCCTAGAAGCATGAACCTGTGATACATGAGTTATAAGTAGAAAAAAACTCATTTGAAATATGTAGAACACCAATATAAAGTCTGAGTCGTATGGAACAGTTGGAAGGCCACAACAGGCTATACCTTCTGATATATGTCCTCCATGCCATTAAAATGCGAATCTTATGACTTTCTGCTTGGATGTTATCTAGTTAGCGGGGGACATGTGGCATGCATTCAATACAAAAAATGAAACAAACAAACAATTTTTGTTGTTTCTGCTACCAACGAAAGAAAATGTAGCACTTTTGTTGGTTAAATTGTCTGTTGTGTCCTCATTCTTTCTAGTGATTGCATGCATGGAGAATCTGGGTATTTTCAAGTGGGATGGTGGGATATTTGCTGGCTTCTCTTGTGGGTTTTGGTTTTAGTAAAGAGCACAAGACTTTATGGTTATGCAGCTACCGAGTCAATAGTTGTCTTGACATTCAGCATTCATTTAATTGCAGGCCATGTAAGTTTCTACTTTCCTGGTCCGGGGGCAATTTTTGCAGGAGACACTTTATTTAGTTTGTCATGTGGCAAGCTTTTTGAAGGAACACCTGAGCAGGTAATTCATGACACACATTCTTCATTATGCTATAATTTTGAGGTCGGAAATAATATCTGATGATGCAATATTGAGATGAATATATTGGATTGAGCCTTCCTATTTAGACAAAGTTTCATCGCTTGAATCCTCAATGTGAAACGATTCTTTAAAATATCACTTCATCTTTTTAACTAGAAGAGTATTGAATTATTAAATGATACATGTTTTCTGAACTTGAAAGTTGAAAATTTTCTCAAGCTACCACCACAAAAAAACATAAAATTCTGTGTTTTTAAAGCCTCCTGAAAAAATATTTATTTATTTTCGTATTTACTTTGCAAGTTGGACGTTTGGATGGAATCTTTTATAGTCACAAGTGGACAGTCCTGTTGTCAAATATTGAAATGAATGAGTGAAACATTGGAGGATGGGATAGAATTACCCCCCCAACTGTAGTCCAAAGCCCAGCAGGCCTCTCTTAACCAAAAGAGCATATTTGATAAGCAGCTAGTTGCCTGGTTTCATGATGATTGAATACTATAGCATCTGATTTTCTTTGTTGCAGATGCTTTCTTCCCTCAGGAAAATCATGTCACTGCCAGATGATACAAATATATATTGTGGTCATGAATATACGTTGGTTGGTCACCTATATATTTGTTTTCCATATTATTCTTGTTTTATCTACTAAAGATCAAAGTTAAATGCCCTAACCATGATGCATGTTTTTTGACAGAGTAATTCGAAGTTTGCACTGTCCATAGATCCAAATAATGAGGCACTCCAGTCCTATGCATCCCATGTGGCACATCTTCGCAGCAAGAGTTTGCCAACTGTGAGTCTTAAGCCTTCTTACTTTATTGAATACCTGGCCAATGACGGGCTACTGTGATGAGGGAAGCCTTCACTCCCTGAACCCCAACTCCCCCCACCCCCTACCCTACCTTGAGTTCACAATGAGAGCAGGACTCTATCCTGTGTCTAGTATAAGGCCAGGAGAATTTAGCAACTAAGTGATGTGCCACCAGATTTTCTGATTTTTTTTTTTATCTAGAAAGGAAATGATTTTATGATTTGTGCCTCTTATAAGTCTTTGGTCTTGAACCCTCACGGAGCTCTTCACTGTGTTGGACATTCCTATCCATGATTGATCTTTTGATGTTTTAAACTGAAATTGACTTTTGAAAGGTATCTTGCTTCTTGATAGAAAATATATGCGCACCAATTTCAGTTGCATGTCACGCAATTATCCAATTTTGAAGATAACTTCTCTTTTGCAATGCTCATTACTGTACAACAGCACATACCTTCTTTGGCTTTATAGAAGCACTTAAAGTTATATGCCCTTAGTTTTCCTGCCTGGCACCGGCTATTTGTCAGGCGGTTAACTTTGTAGAATCGCACAAGCTTCCTCATGTTTGTATGCCTTGAAATGGCGATCAGTTTCAGTAAAAGTTGAAGTGGCAAGCAAGCTGGGTTGCTTAGCCACTATCAATGTGCATAATGATTGTGGACTTGGTTTCATTTGGTAGTCCTGTGTGTGTTTTTATTTTCTCCTCTTATCATTTAACTTTTGAGTTTTATCTTCCTAAAGTTCCACATTGAGGGTGAATTTTTCTGTCTCGTCAGATTCCAACAAAGTTAAAGGTTGAAAAGGCTTGTAATCCTTTCCTTCGCACTTCAAGCACAGCAATCCGTCATACCTTAAATATTCCAGCAACAGCAAATGATTCAGAAGCGTTAGGCGTTATCCGTCAAGCAAAGGACAATTTTTAAGATCACTTGCAAGATTATATCTACTTGTCTATAGGATAGGTGACCCCGCCATGTATTATTCTCTGCCAATATGTTCTTTTATCTAGAGTTTTGATATCATGAATTTCCTTTGGATTCTTTAACCACAAGAAACAGCAAATCCAGTTGCCAGTAACAAATGCTTTCTTCTATTCGAAAAATTGGTTTAATTTTGTACTGGTTCAGCATTAATTTGCTTTGAAAATATTGCATGAAGGTATTCATTTCTCCTTCTGGTTCATGCCATGGTGTAAAACACTTTCTAAAGTTAGGCTTGGCAAGAGCTTTGACTTTATCAGTCAGCAAGTGCTGCTCCTTGCTCTTGTTCAAAGATGGAGAGCTGAATTATCTCTTCGGTCAGTGTTCTTTGAATAGAAAACTCACAGAAAATGGAATATCAAGACGAGAGTTGAAAACTTGGTCGTCACTATTTAAAATTAAAAAATATAAATTAATTTAAAGGAAAAAAAAACAAAATTTTTTAAAATCACCGTACAAAGAATGGGTGGGTTTATCGAACAAAGCAAAATCCAGACATTGTTCCCTTCTCCCATTAAACATAATGGCACCATGTCCATGAAGTTGACAGAGGCAGTCATGAAGTAACCTTATCTGCTCTGCCACTGCATGTATTCTTGAAAATTGAAACCAACAACATGCCCTTCAAGTCTTGGACCAGTGCTTGCTTGTTTTATATCGTGGTAGTTTTATTTTTTAAAATATTTCTTCAAATTCTTTTTTATTTAAAAGAATATTAAATTATTATTCTTTAAGATATTTTTTTAAATAGTTTCTACGTGTGTTTAAATAAAAAAAAACAAAAAAACAATATTTTAATGAAAATACATCTATTATTTCTAATTAAAAAGCATTTTAAAAAAATTTCATATACCACAGTATTAAATATATATTAATGTTACTTCTCTTGTTTATAAAATTAAATTCAGGGTATAACTTGTTCTAAGATCCTAGCTAGAGGTTGACGAGATCAATCCAGGGTTGATAGGTTAACTTAATTTTTTTATATCAAAATAACATATATTATGAGTATTAGTTATTTTTATATGAGTATTTTCTCATTTATTATTCCAATAACTTTGATGCATTAAAATTAAATTTATCTTAAATTAAAAATATATTATTCAAGTTCTTTTGAAACTGAAAACTCATAGATATTACGTTCTCATGTCAAGATTAGAACACTAGAATTTGAGAGTTAGACCTTAGGATTCCTTAAATCAGATGAATAGACACTGTCTCTGTTTTTAGTGCGTGTTTGGCAGTGTGGTTGCGGATACTTTTCAAATAACTTTTCGTGTTAAAATACATGTCAATGATATTTTTTTCATTCTTTAAAAATTATTTTTGACATCAGCACATCAAAACGATCTAAAACATACAAAACATATTAAATTTTAACAAAAAAAAATTTCAAATTTTTTGAAAACGCAACCGCAACCGCAACCGCGTTTCCAATCGTTACCTTAAGTTACTTTCTCGCTATTGCAAATGCACATGAAAAACATCTTTCATTTTCAATTTTAGTCAGTTTTAATAAAGATTATTATTACAATATTTTTTATCTAAAAATATATTTTTTAAAAAATTATTTTTAATATTAATACATCAAAATAATCCAAAAATTAAAAATAAAATAATTTAAATTAAAACTTTAAAAAATACATGGTTTACATTTCATATTAGGCAATAGAGATTAAAAAATTATTTTTAATATCAGTATAACTAAATAATTTAAAAATAAATTAATTAAATTTTAAAAAAAATCAAAATTATAATAAACATGGGCCTGGCTACGGTTTGTCAAATAAATTACAAAAATTAATTATCAAGAATTTATTTGGATGTGGAATTTAGTAATCTTCTAGCGAAAGTATTCCTCTAGATACTTTGGCTATATGAGCAATTATAGTTTTTTTTTTTCAATAAAAAAAGAACAAACAAAATCTAATACTGGATTGCTTTTAAATATAGCTAATAAAAGGAAATCTTTCAGAAAAACAATACCAGCCCATTGTAATATTATAGAAAACAATGTGTTAAAAGCACTTTACAGATTGGACATTGTTGTTCACCACTCCTAATTTTACCAAAATAATTATAAAATAAAAACATAAATTATAAATATGAGAAAAATCTTTAAAAATATATATAAGTCGACTTAACCAACAAAGTATTTGTCTAGAGTGTTAAGGCATCACTATATTCTTATAAGAATAAGAACACAAGTTCGATCTCCAGAAAACGCACTTGTTGGGAAGGGTAACCATAAACCTCAAACAAGACTAGTCTTATCTTTTAAAAAGGTGTGAGGATAACCAGGTAAAAAAAAATTAAAATTAGAAAGATTTTTCAATTTTTTTCTTTTAAATGATCCAATAACTCGCGTTTTAAAAATTGTTTTTCTTAACTTTTTATTCTCAAGAATAACATTAAGTAACTCTTAATTTTTCTTTTTTTTACTAAAATATAATCTTAAAGTTTCAGCTCAAATGATAAATTAATTAGCACTTGTTGGGAAGGATAACCATAAACCTCGAACGAGACTAGTCTTATCTTTTAAAAAGGTGTGAGGATAACCAGGTAAAAAAAAATTAAAATTAGAAAGATTTTTCAATTTTTTTCTTTTAAATGATCCAATAACTCGCGTTTTAAAAATTGTTTTTCTTAACTTTTTATTCTCAAGAATAACATTAAGTAACTCTTAATTTTTCTTTTTTTTACTAAAATATAATCTTAAAGTTTCAGCTCAAATGATAAATTAATTAGCATGTTTAGTATTGGGGTAGAAATGTTTTTTAAAAGTATTTTGATTTAAATATGTATAAAAATAATTTTTTTAATTTTTTTAATTTTTAACATCATTATATTAAAATTACTAAAAAAATTTTAAAAAATATTAAATTAATATTTTTTAAAATAAATATAATTTTAAAAATAATTTAAAATAAAAAACTAACGCAGTCCCAAACAAAAATAAAAAATAGAAAAAAATCTTGAAATTATTCACAATTTAACCCAACAACAAACCCCAAAACGACAAACCGTTTCCCAACCTCACGCCTCCTATAAATAATAGCCACCCGTCGTCATCAGCTTCCCTTCTTTAAAAAAATTCCCCAAATTAATTTTATTCAAAATCGTCAGAACCCTAATTTTCTAACAAACTCTCTAATGGCGCCGCCGCCAATGAAATCAAACAAGGTAGGACCGCTAAAATCAGAGACAGACCAACAGAATTCATCGGAAGTCAAAGAATCGAACAATCTATGGGTAGGGAATATATCGAGAGAAGTAGCAGATTCAGATCTAATGGAGTTGTTTGCGCAATTCGGTGCGCTTGATAGTGTAACGACGTATTCAGCAAGAAGTTATGCGTTTGTGTACTTTAAACATGTTGAAGATGCTAAACAAGCTAAAGATGCCTTGCAAGGGAGCTCTCTTCGTGGAAATCAGATTAAAATCGAGTTTGCTAGACCGGTTTGTTGTTCTTTTCATCTTATTACTATCATCATTTTTCATAATTTTGATTTGATTTTGGGTTTTACTAATGATGGGTTTGTGGATTTTGATTTGATGATTGATTTGTTGTGTAATATTATTTATTTGCGTCTGTGTGGTGATGATGATAACAGAATTAACCACAAAAAAACCCCCTTTTCCTTCCCCGATCGTAAACAAATTAATCCTTTTAAAATTATAATATAAATAGAGAGGATTTGCGAATTTTGGCGTTTTGATTCAACGTGCGAGCCTTCTATTTTTATTTTTTTTTATCAAAATTGAAATCGAAACACTCAATTAAGATTGGGTTTTTAAGTGATTTGGAGAGGAAATTTTGGTTAATTTGAAATTAAAAAAACTTTATTTTTTTTTTAATTGGGCAATAACATTTGACAAAGGAGTTAAAAGGAATAAAACATATATGTATATTTTTTTAAAAAGACATTCAAATCATTTTCTCAAACCATTCTGGGGTTAGATTTTCAATTTCTACATTGATATTCCAATGGAAAATCATCTCGTATTTCATTATTAGGCATATCAAGTTGTACTCGCAGCCGATTTCCGATGCATTCAAACAGTAATTTCATATCCACGGAGTTGTACTCCCTCGTCTTCTTGCTGGAAAAAAATCGTATCCCATTCCAATTATCATCTACTTCCCATTATATTTCTCCGTAACCAAGAAATAGAGAAGGGAAATGAATTCTCTGTTGCCCAATTCTGTTTCCTAACCATTGGATTCGTCAATGAATGTCAATTCATAATTGACGGTAGTGTCAATGGCTGCCAATCTAAATCCAATAGTCAGTCAGTCAATTCAATGGATTTCGTGAAATTACTATGAGATAGCCAATTATTTGTCAAATATATTTCTGCGCACAAGCTTCATAATACTCAAATCCCATTAGGGTCTGCGGTCTTTTCTTCCTTCACATGATAAATATTTTGCGTTGCTAGTTAGATGATAGAGCTTTACCACGATTATTGAGTATACTAAAATAATCAAGAGGAAGGTTAAAGAAAAGGGACAATTTCCTGGAAACTAATCAAACCTCCAAACGTGAATTTGCCATTCCAAGACGTGCATAATTATCACTTTGCATACGCCCTTCAGGTCATAATCGTGTGTCGACTGGTGGGTGGGTGGGTGGGTGGGAGCGACTAGTCATCATTTCTGCCAATTCAGGAAAGATGGATAACCAAAATCGCAGGCTGCTGAATATTGGATGCCTAGGGAAAGCCCCGTTTAGATCCTTAACCAAAATATCAAGTCTACTCTGAAATGTAGTCACCTGGGTACATGCAAGAGTTTTAACTGTATGAGTAAGAAGATAAGTCCTAACAAGCAAAGAAAGTAAAGATCGGATATGGTTTATCTCTGGAATTTGACAAGGTATACAATATGACCTCGTGAATAGTTTAGGATTATTAGCTAAATTGTATAATCAATTGCTTTGCATGATGGATACTATACCATCCAAGCCTTCAAAATATTCCAATTAGAAATTTGGTTTATGGGTGATAAAACTTCCAAAAGCGAACTATTCAATATGACTTCATATTGGAGGAAGTTCACAGACAATTACTAAGCGATTCATAATGTTGAAGCATGTATGGTAGATCGTCTTTTAAAGATCATAGTCTTCATTCATTATGGCTAGGAAAAAGGAAAGAAAATGGAGTTACTTTGTCTGAAAGCCATCGTTTGTTTCATGGCTATCAACCTGAAAAACTTGTAGAAGGAAATATAACATTACCTTTTCTTACCAAAGGACTATCCTTGTTGATATTAATAGTGATTTTTTTATTATGCTAATGTTCTAACTCAGTGATTGTACGGTGGCAAGTTTTCTAGAATCTGACTGTTTTCTGTAGTACTCTTATAATGGAAATTTGACAAGTTGGTCAGTATGAAGTTATTTTTGTGATAGTACTTGAAAATATTAAAATTGTAAGTGCTATAAACAAGTTGTTCAATGCTAGGGTTGCCGTTTTATAGATCTGTAGAATTCATGATTTATCGATATTTTTCTCTTCTTCTTAGTTGTTATTGATGCATTTTCTATGTTTTAACTATTCAGAAAGTGTGGTAATACCGGCAACATCTTTTTTCCCACGAGAACATGTGTCACTTGAGCTTCTTCTTTTTCTATTCTTAACCCTCCCTCTCTTTTCCAGGCCAAACCTAGCAAGTATCTGTGGGTGGGTGGAATAAGCTCATCAGTTTCTGAGGAACGGCTGGAAGAAGAGTTTCTTAAGTTCGGTAAAATCGAGGATTTTAAGTTTCTTAGAGATCGAAAGATTGCATATGTTGAGTATTTGAAACTGGAAGATGCTTTTGAAGCGATGAAAAACATGAATGGAAAGAAAATTGGTGGTGATCAGATTCGTGTGGATTTCCTTCGATCACAATCCACAAGAAGAGTAAGTTGATATCTTTTGGACGTGTATATACATATGTTTGTGCTGAGGGCAATCTTCACTGATAGAGCTTCCATTATATAAACAAACTAGAGTTTGTTGAAAATTCTGAATGATTTGTGTTTAAACTGATTCCAGCAAAGTATTAAATGTGCCTGCCCTCCTATGACACCCATCACTTTAATTCATATACCTGATTGCTTTTTTTTCAATTGGATTCAATATGCTTTAGTATTTTTTTTTATTTTTCCCTTTTATTCATTTGTATAAACTGACATTTTCTTTACCGTCTCCAGGAACAGTTACCCGACTTTCTTGATTCAAGAGAGGATCAGTTTTCAGCAACACATTATGGAGTTAGACGACCTCAGGTGATAAATCATGAACAACCTTAACTCTAATACAACTGCAAACTCTCTCATTTCTCATTTCCTTAATCATGCATGTTAAGTTATTATATGTCTGCTGGTTGTATACCCTTTTACTCATTTCGCAACCTTAAGAAACTTATACTGCAAACTAAAACAGTTAAGCCTAGACCTGTTCAATGACTTTTTGGGAGAAACTTGGGCTTCATGTAATGATATTTGAAAAGATTTTTAGTTGGCTAGTAATGTTTAAATTGGCTTAGTTGAGCCAAATTTTGTTTGATAGTAGTCTGTCCATATGGATTATATTTTGAATTTTCATTTTTCATGTTGCAGCTACCTCAGTCTTTGGGAGGACGGAAGGACGGTCAACCCAGTAATATTTTGTGGGTAGGCTATCCTCCTTCTGTGCGGATTGATGAACAAATGCTACATAATGCCATGATTCTTTTTGGTGAGATTGAGAGAATCAAAAGCTTTCCTTCAAGGCATTATTCATTTGTGGAATTTAGGAGTGTTGATGAAGCTCGGCGTGCTAAAGAAGGCCTGCAAGGGCGGCTTTTCAATGATCCTCGTATCACAATTATGTTCTCAAGTAGTGGGCTGGCACCTGGGAAAGAATACTCTAGTTTTTATCCTGGAGTTAAAGGTCCACGGCCAGAGATGTTTAATGAACATCCTTTCACACCCATGGATGTCATGTTCGATCAACCTGGGGGGCCAGGAAATTTCAGTGGTCCATTTCCACCTAGTGGCATTCACAGACCTAACCTACCAGTACGGCCTTTTGGTCCTCAAGGTGTTTTTGACACTTTACTTCAAGGTGGAGAGTTTAACGATTTAGCTCCATCACATAGCACTCGAGATCCTGCATCTGGGATCCTTCCTTCTCCTGCTTCTGGTATTAGGCCATCCATGAGGTCGGTTTCTAGTGGTTGGGATGTGCTTGATCCTAGCCAGTTTCCTAGGGAGGCCAAGCGATCAAGGATTGATGCCGCACCATCTATTGATGATGATTCTTTTCCAGCTAGAAAGATGGATGATCGTGATATGGGGTTGGACAAATCATATGGGCTAGGTCCTAGAGGTGCATATCCAAGTCTCCAGGGGAATAGTAGTCTTAGTCCAGTTGGTGGTAGGTTTAAGGGTCATTTTGATAATGATTTCATATGGCGTGGGATTGTGGCCAAGGGTGGAACGCCTGTATGCCATGCCCGTTGTGTCCCAGTAGGGAAAGGGATAGAATCAGAGATGTGAGTATGAAATTTGCTCGTAGCACTTTTTTGTCTCTAAATTTTGCACATCGCAACCATTTAAATGTTGTAGCCTGTATGTAATTTTGTTAACCTATAGCACATGCGTTCTTGCATGGAATAGTTTCACCCTACATAATTATTTGTTTCTGCTCGTTGTAGAAGCTGAGACACATGGCTGGGTTGGCTTGCCAAATTTCCTTGAAATTTACAAAATCTCCTCACCTTAATTATTTGCATAAAGTTGCTTATAATGCCTTTTTTCTATCACCATTAAATCTCCTGCTGTTGTTTGCTGCTGAAACGTCATTTTGCATCATAAATATTCTTTAGCTAACTCTTTGACATGCAACCTTCTTGACCAACTCCTTCCTGATAAATTCCAATTCTGCTCCTCTGGCTTCAAACTTAGCTTTGCATCAAGCACTTCGGCAATAACCTCCTTTTCACATCCTAACATGTGATCTTCCTACTTTGCAGACCTCATGTCATAAATTGCTCAGCAAGAACAGGGCTGGATATGCTGGCTAAACACTATGCTGAGGCAATTGGGTTTGACATTGTCTTCTTCTTGCCGGATAGTGAAGAAGATTTTGCTTCCTATACAGAATTTCTGCGTTATTTGGGTTTAAAGAATCGGGCTGGTGTAGCGAAGTTTGATGATGGGACCACTCTATTTCTTGTGCCCCCATCCGACTTCTTAAAGAATGTGTTGAAAGTTGCAGGACCTGAACGCTTGTATGGTGTAGTTCTCAAGTTGCCACAGCAGGTCCCTAGCAACACATCAATTCAGGAACAATTGCCTCAGCCCATCCATTTTTCTCAGTATACAGACAATCAGATTCCACCACCAGAAGCTGACTACAATCAGCTCCGTCAGGGGGAGGAGCGAGGAATGCCAATCCATCATAACAGGTTTTTGCATGAGGATTCAAAGCTTCCTCCAAAATCATTTTATCCTTCGACAACAGAGTCCATTGCAGTGCCACCAGTTCCCCAAGAATATGCGCCAAATCTTAGTGCAGGACCATCCACTGCAGGAGTTCTGACACCTGAACTTATTGCTACTCTTGCAACTTTATTGCCCACCAATAAGCAGTCATCTAGTTCAGAAAGTAATCAACCAGCATTGGGCTCTTCTATTGTCAGGCCACAATTTTCTTCGGTTGCACCTGACAGAGGAATTTCCTCTCAGGGATGGAAGCATGATAATCAAGTTTCTGGAAATGCAAGTCATTTACAAATGGGGAACCAGTTCAATTCTCAGGTTCAGGTTCAGTCTCAGTTCCAGCCTTACCCATCTGTCCCCAACACATATAGCCATTCAGCAACTGTGGTCCCTAACAACAGTCAGATCCAAGATTCTACTGCCAGCTTATCGCATCAGAGTGTAACTTCATCCAGACCATTGACTAATTTTTCTATGCCTTCTCAAAGTGGACAATTTGCTTTGTCTCCACAGGTCAGCCAGAAAAATCTGCTCAAAGTCCCTCATGCTACTCAGAAGGGCCATGGGGTGGTCCATGGAACAGATGTTCCGGAGCCATGTAGCCCTTCAATTATTCAGAAACCTAATCATACTGATACCTTGTTTTCAGGTTCAGGGAACGAATTATTCTCAGACCCAATCAGGGATCCCACCATCTGCAGACAGGGGGAACTGGGAGCTCCCCAATCAAGTGCAACAATTCCAACCTGCTCTTTCTGGACCTGGGCAGGGCACCTCAGAGGTTGAGGCTGACAAGAATCAGCGCTATCAGTCAACTCTGCAGTTTGCAGCCAACCTCCTGCTCCAGATACAGCAGCAGCAGCAGCAGAAGACTGCTACCAACCCAGCTGCACACGGATCTGGAAATCAGCAATGAGTTTGCTCTCATCAAGGTAATTATTCCTGCTATGACTTTTTTATTTACTCAATTGTTAAGTCCTTATAGAATAAAGTGATATTGCGGCTGTAAGTGTGGTTTGAATGTTCAAGTGATAAAATGTGTTTGTTATTTGTCTATGATCTTAACTCACAGGTATAGTACGGCATCTTCTCTAGCAAAGTGAACACTCTGGTGTTTCATGTATTTATCCCCCCTTAATTTAATTGCACATATCTATTGAAAACCTTTTTAGATAGATTAGCATTTGAATGCAAGATCTGCTATGATTGTTATTTGATAGAAGGTCTGCTCTGATATAGAAAACATCGATTTGCAAATGAGTAAATTCATCGACGTACTTG
This sequence comes from Populus deltoides, assembly GCA_015852605.2. Classification (NCBI taxonomy): domain Eukaryota; kingdom Viridiplantae; phylum Streptophyta; class Magnoliopsida; order Malpighiales; family Salicaceae; genus Populus; species Populus deltoides. Next base: position 15,214,110 of record CM027586.2, on the reverse strand, counting down.
TAGTCTTGTACATTACATTTAAGATGGTAACATTAGATGTTGGGAAATAGAATTGTCGTGGCTGTTTGGAAGAGCTTGAGTTGCTGTAAGGTGCCCAGGAAGAGATGACTTGCTTTAGATTGGGTTGGGACTTAATTATTGGAGTTCTATTTGATATTGATGATACAAGGGATTTCATTCAGGAAGAAATGGACGATTTTAGATCAAGTTAGAACTAGTTTTTTGGAGTTATTTTTGGTAATAATGATAGAAGGGATTTGATATGGAAGATAGTCTTCTGAAGATGATTGCTGGCATCATATGCTGCAGTTTGGCACTTAGAGAGCTGAGTATGCTTCGATAGTGTTTTATTCAAGACTGTTATTTTCAAGGAACAGTGGTATGTTTTAGGTCGAATCGGTTGGTTTTGGTCTGTACATGTAATTGTTTTTTATCTGGTAACTCAATAATCATCTCTTCTGGGATATTGGCTTTCAGCTTGTTTTATTTGCTTAAACTAACATTGAAGCTGATTTTCAATGGCTTTCAGCTTGTTTTCAATGGTTAAAATAACCTTGAAACTGGTTTTCTCTTGGTGGAAGTTGTTTTTTAAGTTTTGGGGATTTGTAGACATGTTTCATTTCATTTTTATATTCTAATCAGAAAATTGCCTCTCTACTCTAGTGAGCGTTGTAAGATGATTGTAACAGCCAAAGGACAAAAAATGAGAATTTATTCTGTCTTCAAGGTAATGTTTGGTACCAAATAATGAATGCAATTTAATAGAGAGGAACATATTCCTCTCTCCACTACAGTGCAATCACATTCCATTACGATCTTCTAAATGTATCATAGTTTGAAGAGCAAGCATCATTTTTTCTTAAAGGCAATCTGTTAGTGCTTGATGCAGTATTAAATCAGGCACTTAATAGATTTAAGGTTAAATTTTATGGGACTGAATTTTAAGCTTAGACACAGGATTTGGAAAGCCATATAAAATCAACTGCATGCTGTAATGCATGGGGATTTGAGGTGGAAGGGGTGTTTTTATCTCCTAGTCATTTGTGGGTCATGTCTGCAGTTTATGGACAGAAGGTTTGCTTGTAACTTAGCAGCAATGATGACAGCAGATTGGTTATTCTATTTTGAACCATGCCTTGGAAATGATAATGCAGCAAAATGAGGGTGATATTGGTAGAGGGTTATAATGTTCACTTCGCAATCAGTGGCATTGATAATGAAATTAGGAACAATACTTTTTATTATGAGATTAACTGAATGGGCAGCTGTTTAAAGAGGTTGAGTCCAAGAATTCTATTTTTTTGGATGGCCTTTTTGCTTAGGATTGCACCTTTTAGCCTATGGAACATGACAGTCAACTCTGCTCTTTTGGTGCTTTGCAGTTTCTGTGCACTGTAACATATCTTCATGCTTTTGATGCTTTAAATTCTGTTAGTCATTGAATCCTGATGCATTCAAATTTCAATGTTGACATGCATGTCATTTTTATTTCTATCAAACCTGCCGTATAATCTTTTTTTCTTTGCATTGCATGACCAATTATGGTATTATATTATGTTGTGTATCATCGTTCATCTTTACTGCTATCAAGTTTTTTCTGTTGCTGATTAGACGTGTTCGTTTGTTTGTTGATGCTTAATGTTGAATGCCTGAACAGATGGCTATGCTTTCGTTGTTTTAAATGCATGTTTCTTTTTATATGCTTATATTTTATGGTCATATGCCCCCCTTTTTGTTTGCATTTCTATTATCTAAGCTTATATTTCTCTGTGACCGTGTAGCTCTTTCTTTTTCATGGACTTTTCATATATGTTACCAAAATTTAGGTTGGATTTGCTTAATTGTAACCATGAGATGTAATTGTACTTTGTAAGAGTTGGTTTTACATAAATATTTAAGACATCTGCTATTGAATTTCCTGAAATATGGTCTGCCAAGGATGTTTCCTAAAATGAGTCTTAATTTTGTTAAAAGGCCCTTGAAATCAATACACTCAATAACGTATGCCCTAGAAGTTTTTATAGATATAAAAAATGATGAAAGTTGATATATTGGAGCTCATTTTCACCTTTAAATAGGCATTTACACTTATTTTGTAACTGTTTGCCCATGCAAACTGAGTTGGATGAACCGTATCATCCTCTACATCAGACATTGACAGAATTAGAACCTAGTGCATCCATTCAAATGAACCATTTACTACAAAATGCCACACGAGGAGGAACTTCATTCATATTCGTGCTGTAGAAACTTGTATGGTTTCAAGGATAAGGAACTGCATAAACTAACTAGGTAAATGTAAGGTCTTTGAATAAATGTCACAGCAGGCATCAAAAATGAAAACTCACGCTCCACAGTTATGTTCCGTTTCGGTTAGATATTCTGTATTGGTAATCTTATTACTACTATTAGAGTCAATTCCGAGCATTAAACAACACTACTGAGTTTGTGATAGATAAATGAATTAATCACGATGGGAATGCATATTGGGTCAATTTTGTTAGGTCTGCAAATGTTGGATCTGTCCCACTTAAATTAATTTATAGGGCTGTTAATTGGAAAATTGTTTGTACTGGTTTCGCATGACAAAATTAGAGTTATTAGTATTTCAGAAGTTTCCCTCCCCAAATATGCAAAGAGACAAAACTGAATTATTGTCAGTGACTGGAGATCCTTTGTCCTCAAAAGTATATACATTTTGATACAAAGCTTAACTAAAGATGAATCAGCCCTTTTCTTTTCACTACACTTTTCTTGTTTTTGATTGCAGATTCAGGCTAACATAAACTAATTAGTTTAGGGTTTTCTAATGTAAAGAAAAACATTTAGGTAGAGCTTGTTAAGTATTCGATTCTGCTTTAGCTTATGAAATGAACTTAGAACAGTGGAGAGCAAACTTCTTTAGAACCTCGTAAGTACAATCAAAAAGGGATAAGCGACAGATTTTGCAAGAAATGTCTGTATTGATCCGTGTTCATCTTTAATTGAGATTGTTATAGATTTTATTAGATCCCCACTATTTCAAGAATCAAGACCATCCCTTGGCTCTTGGACAGGAACATAAATGCAACAGCCTGGAAGCTGCTAAAATCCTTATTGGTTTTTGGACGTTCTTTACGAGGACTCAATTTCATCAGCTGTCATTGGAAATGTTCCTGCGCTCAACCCAATTAGCTAGCAGTCATTCTAGTTCACTGGGTATTTCCAAGTATCCAGTTCTTCCTTTATATCTCGTGCGTGTGAGAGAGGAATGTAAGGAGAGGCAAAACCTTAATATCTTTGGTTGCAAACAGCTTTTGAGGACTGTTACCGCTTTGTGTTTATTCCGAAAGGCAATCAGGGCACTTCAGATATTGTAACGATGACAACGAACATTGTCAATCATCGGTCTAGCGTTCTGTTTTAGCAAATTTCTCAGAATCGAGTGCAATTAGAGGTTAATATTCCACTTTCTATTAATGATTTGTTTTAGCAAACAGGCTTTGGCTATAGTTCTAACCTGTATATTTTGAACAATCATATCATAGTAGAATGGTAGTAATGAGAATCCAATTTCAGCTCCCAGCAAATATCAACATGCTCGTTCCTAGTTATTTTCAGTTGGTTTTGCTGTTCGCATATCGATTCGTGCATCTCGACTAGGCTCCATTTGTTTTTGTGATGTGGTTTGGTGCGGTGTTTTGTCCATTATAGTTTCTTGAAATCTTGATCAAGAAAAGGCTATAATTTTATAGGTTTTTTAAAATTTATATTCTTCTACTCCCGACTATAAAAACTACCAGACATGCTAAATCTTCTATCTCATCAAAGCGAGGCAGTCTACGTTGGTCAATTCATGTAGTAGTTTCGATCAAAACTATCCGGACCCGCAATTATGGCAGTGATGGCAATTGCTGGAGGTGCCTTCTAGCAGTTGCACTTGATGCTCCTTCATGTGGTGTCATTTTCTGCGCGAGCATAGTAAAGAATCGCTATGAATTTGGGGTGAGATCTGGCTGATAGCCTCCTATCCCAGAAGAATTTGGTACTTTTCCTGTTTGTTAAATGAGCTATTATCATATAATTAAGTAGGAAACAAATGCTAAGCATATAAAGGAGGAGCATATTTCCATGTCTGTGACTGGAAGTGAGAAATGGCAGTGATGGGCGTCTTTCAGCACCTGATGAGGATTTCGTTTTTGTGTTGTGTAGGTGAGTGGAGCCCCGTTTTCCTCTCAAAGTGGCATCCATCCGTACAGATTCTACCTCTAGGATTGGCTATTCTGCCTGTAAATATCAAGGAGGAAGTGCAAGATCAAAGCTGTCTAGTGTTTGGATTGGGTTGGGTTGACTTTGTTTGTAGTCAATTCAGGAATGTAAATGGGTTTTGTCCCCCTCTCTCAACATGATGCCATCAGATTTTTTTTTTTCCTTCTTTCTTTCAATGATTCGATTTCTTCTAGCTGATGCGCGCGCGCTCGCTCTCTCTCTCTCCCCCTCTCTCCACAAACTCGTACTGGTATACTATTAGCCAAATTTAGTTCAGGTTTTATTTTGAATCGATTTGAACATTAATTTAACTAAATTCGAGTTGTTCGTACGTTATTTGATTGATTTGGTGAAACTTCATGGGATTTATTGAGTTATTTTTAAAGAATATTTTTTATATAAATGTTTTTACTCGAAACAATATTATTTTAAAATTGATGTTTTGGGTCCTATCTCGTCGGATAGGATCTCTAATAATTGCTAAGAAGGACACCTTGAAGGTTCAGATTATTCGGCAAGATCATTTTTTACCTACCTGCCAAGTAAAATAGCCGAGGCTCTCAACTGCTTTCCCCAGCAGCAGTATAATTAATTTTGAATACAAAACATTAAATTGAATCAAAAATCTAAAAATCATTAGAAAATTGGGTTTTTTTCTCTTTCAAATTAGCGCAGGAAACATAAAACATTAATGGAATACGTTATAATTTATTTTTTTTGTGAAATAGTATATTTTTATCTTCTCGCGTTTTAGAAGCGCAAGGTGAAAATCTAATTATTTGGCCCAAACCGGTTGACTAATTTATAATGATCAGTGGAACCAGTCGACCGTTTCACATAAAAACCATGATTTATGGATCAATGAAACAAGTTTACGTTCAAAATAAGGTTTGATCACGTCATACTAAAATAACAAATCAAAATTGCCATTATTTTTTATATGACTGTTAGATTGGGTTTAAATATTTACAATAGTTTTCGGAAGTTGTTTTCACTAACCATTAAGAACCAAGCAACTGATTAAGTCAAATAATTGTATCTTCATCTTGCCGCGTTTTAAAAACATGATATTTATTAAATATTATTATTTTAAAACATGATAAAAACATATTATTTTATTAAATCTTTTTCAAATAATATTATTCTATAAATATTTTATTTTTACTGTACTAATTGTCATATTTATTCATAACATTGGCAATATTATAGCAACCCATAAAAGGAGCACACATACTAAGAATTTAAGATAGCTCTTGATACTTTCTTCTAACGAGGAAAGCATGACTTCAAGAACAATAGCTCCTCGAATACTGGGCTGCCAGCCGAGACATGATTGAGCAAACCATGTATTTCACCTCCCACGTCTTCACTTCATCTGCCTGCCCTCATCTATTTATCAGCACGAGTCCCTTTGAGGATTTCATGTCAGGAATGGGGTTTTTGCTATCATGGGATCTTGCTGGATGGATCGGCAAGTCAGGCATCCCTGCAAATGACACGTTTGGGCCAGAGGAGAAGATGGCTGGGAAATGGTTGAAGACGAGAAACAAGGCCAAATATAGGCTTTCCGACGAGCCTGCAATGTATGACCATCTAGGAACAAATGAGAGGTGCTCACATGAGCTTGTGCCAGAAACTTTGGCACTTTATAGACCAGATAGTTGTTTGAGAATATAATAATGGTTGGTTTTTAAGATATTTATTGTTTTGAACTACATCGAAATAATATATATATTTTTTATATTAGTAAATTAAAATAAATTAAAAATATTAAAAAAATATTAATTTGAAATAAAAAATAATAATTTTTAAAAAATATTTTTGAAACACAAAAACAAGCACTCTTAGAAGGTGTAACCAAATAGCTCGATCACTCCAAACTATATCATGTATGATTGACTTTTATTTATTATTTTTTTTTTGGATGTATCATGTTAGATGATTTTGAAGGAAAGTTGGAAATCTTTATTAGTACAAAATCTTGTAAGATTTGTGCACAACGTTAAAAGGGGCTAGATGTGTTATTTTCTTTTTAATTAGGAAATTTAACTAGAAAAAAAGCGCATGATTCTACTAGTTAGATGAATTAATCTAAATAATTGTTTTTTAAAAAAATTATAATAATACTGTTTTAATTTTTTTAAAATCAAGATTTTGATTAAGTAAAAACAGATCAACAATATATTGTTTTTTTTTTTTTTTTCACACCCACACCAAGCCAAGGTGCATTGAGTCCCGCGTTTAATGATATATACATGCTCTTAGAGAATGAAACACATCTTAATTAGTTTTTTAAAAAAAAAATCAAGAAAGGCATCATCTTTTTTAGAATTTACCGTCTAAGAAGTGAGAAATACATATTTTAGGTTTATTTATTATTCCTTTTATAGGAAAAAAAAATTATTTATTGTTCCAATCTAAAATAAAAAAAAATCAATTTAAAAAACCTTATTTTTCCATAAAAAATATAATTGACAAAGAAACTTAGGATTTCATTCTCCTTTCATAACTTTAAATTTTGAATGAAAAGGAATTCTTCAAACTTAGGCGCATACCGGGCTAATTTATTTATTTTTTGTTCTTATATGGGTATCCTCACACTTTTTTAAAGGATGAGACTAGTCATGTTCGGGGTTTATGGCTGCTCCTCCCAATAAATACGCTTTCTAGAGCATACCATACTAATTTAAAAAGTGTATAAATAGTCTGTAAATATTTTTGAATGAATTAATTAAGAAAAGAATGATTTGTGAGGTTTGGGTGGTTAGGTTGGGAGGAAAAAAGATGAGGATGGTGATTATTATTAAAAAACATGTTTTTGAATAATTTTAATTTATTAATATAAAATGTAATGTCATTTACTTTCTTGTGTGTTTTTACTTAATTTTAATGATAGAATGGGGTAATTTTTTTTATTTATATATATATAAGAAAAGTTTCAATAATTTTTCAACAGTTTTATAAATGTACACAATTTATTATAATTTTTGTTAAAATTTTCATCCACATTAACTATTTATAAGTTTTTTTTTCTAAAAATACAAATATTCTTTATGTATAATACCGAGTAGCTTAGTGACCCCAATAAATGGATGTCGCCAAAGGAATTTATTTGTGACATATATAAAATTACAAAATAAATCATATTAGATATTTGCATCATCCCAATTACTAACGTTTAATAATTATATGATCAAAATCAATTTCATAAATTTTTCTTTAAAAACATTGATCTTATATCAATTTTTAACATTTTTCATTGTTCCTGATAAAAAAAAATTTCTCATCATTTTATTCATCACCTTATCATCTTTGCATCATGGTAACTGTTTCATTCATAATTTAGTTTAACTCGTCACTATATGATTTATTTCTTACAACTTTAAAATTGATTGGTTTCATTCAAACACTTTCATACAATGTTTCTTTTTATATCGAGGTTATTTAATAACTTTTTCCACTTCATGAATATATTCAAATTATATTGATAATATCATTTCACAACTCATGGATTTTACCCCCCCTCTTAGCTACCTTTAATACATATTGTAACTCATTGCATAAGCATGTCTTCTTCACATCATTATTTAATTCACAACATATTTAATTCATGTCGTCTCCTTACTTCCCGAATATTTATTTTATTTATGACATATCGTACTTCAATCCATATAACACCATTGTTATATAGAGAAATTTCTTGATTCATTATTCATTCCACTTATTCCATATCCATTTCTATTATTTATAATTTATCACATAACCTTCCATTACTTTTATACTTGCAAGACATGCTCAAATTATTTTTCTATTTCATTAAAATTTGTCAATATGGCTAATTAAATACTTAATCATTAACCTGTCAACACAACCAAACTCATACACATCTTGCTTCATTACATGCTATTGTAAATACCAATTATATGATATACTACTTGATATGATGTTGTGAGATATCTAAAAATTTATTTAATACCAAATACAACGAGCTTTATACACAATGAATATTTGTTATTATCTCTTTTATATGTTTACCACGTCAATTACTAAACAATTAATTTCTTATTTTATCATTAACCTTACAAATCAATACAATTAGCATAATTTAAAAACATATCAATGTCCTCTCCATCCCAAACCGGACATTTGTTCCATTACTAAATTAATTGGATTGTCTATTTACTAGGGTACTAGTCTTATTAATCAGGGTAACTAGTTTTATTAATTACCCATTAATCAGGACACTAGTCCCATGAACTTTGATAGTTCATTAACTAGGGCATTAATCTCATTAACCAGGGTGATTAGTTTTTCTAATAGCCCATTAATCAGGATACTAGTCTCATTAACCAAGGTAACTAGTTTCTCCAATAGCTCATTAACCAGGGCACTTGTCTTATTAACTAGGGTAACTAATTCCACACATATTAACATGAAAATAAAAATATACCACATTTAACGTACTTGTCATCACTTGGCATAATAAATTTGTTGAATAAAGTATCAAGGTGTTATTCACCTTTTCCACAAAAATATATGTTAACTTGCCGGCTATCTTGCACATCAGTTATTTTAGAATATATATATATATAGACATTAATTTCCATGTGGTAGTGTAATATGAATTACACGCGATTTCCATTGTCTCAATTAGTAATAAATCATATATGCAAGGGTTTTTTTTTTATTGTTGCAGTACATCACATCTCATAATGTACTACACATTATCGCTTATGCGATTAAATAAAATTGCATACCAATTTCTACCTCGAAGGCATACGCATTCCATTAACAATTACTTTGTTTTTTTTTTATCATTTCAATTTATCTACATTAGCATCTTTTTACACTGGCATTAAATGTCTGAATGCCTCTATTTTTCTTTGATAAATTTTAATGTCTCAATTTTTTATTGATGCTTTTCAATTTACAGATGACTTAATTTTTTCATTGATGAATTCCACACAACAATTCAAGCCAAGTTCCACATAATCCATGATACCATGTTCAAGCTAATCCTTCCCTTTACCATATTCATAATTTTAGCCAAGTAAACTTTTGTTATCTTTTAAAATTTTTCTCTATTAAATATCTTACTTTTCACAATCATCACCAAAGACTTCAAATACAATCAATTCAAATAATTTCTTATATAAAGATGACACATACATAATTTCCCTAAAATATCGTAATTATTTTCTTCTCATCAAAATCAATTTATAATCATTCCCACAATTTATCAAACAAGTAATGTATAATTAATTTAAACCACTTTTTACATAAGAAATATATATACCAAATCTTCCAAAACATAACCATAATAATCCCACACATCATAAATCAATTTACAATGAAAGTTATACATTAAATTTATCACATATCATATGATTTATATAAATTCAGAACACAAATTCTAGTATTAATTCCACACACACATATATAACCTTCCAAAACACATCTACAATGGTTCCACATATCATAAATTAATTTACAATGATTCTAATCACAATTACATACTTAATTCATTATTATCACATATAATTTACATAATTTCTAACACCAATTATACATATCAAATCTATTATTATTATTATTGTATCACTTTTTTTTCTCCTCAATGTATAAATTTTTTCCCTTAGATAATTATTTCACCGAACTCGAGAATTTATGCTATTCGTTACTAGGTTGACAATTCACGTATCAATTTATCACTTTATTTCATCCAAAATTTAAGTTAAATTTCTAAAAGTTTATTATCTTCATCTACAACAATCTTTCTTCTTAATTATCATTTCTCAATAAAAAAATTTACTATTTTTGATTTACCAGATTCAAGTAGGAGATTTACATAAAAAATAAAAAAAATTAAAAAACACATTCATTAGTTTTTGCCATTAGTTTAAGAGTCCATTAGATATTATAGCATCAATTATTTTTTAAAATATTTTTTATTTAGAAATATATTAAAATAATATTTTTTTTATTTTTTAAAATTTATTTTTAATATTTAGACGTTAAAATAATATAAAAACACACACAAAAAAAATATTTAAAACAAATAAAAAATAAAAATATTTTCATAAATATTTTTGAAAGACAAATTCAATTAAGTTATCGGTCTCTTCTCTATCTGCAGACGACAAACAAACAAAACCAAGAACCTAAAAGCAGAACACATCTTAATAAGCAAGAGAAACCTACACAGAATTTAGAAGACACAGAGACATGGGTTTGGATTCAGTGGGAGATTTAGCTCTCAACATAATCTTAACAAAATTGGGTCCAAAAGAGACAGCAAAAGTATCATGTGTTAGCAAGAGGTTCAAGGATTTAGCCTCTGAGGAATCTCTCTGGTCATTATTTTGCCTTCAAGATCTAGATCTATCTGCCCCTCTTGACCATCATGGAAACCCTTTACGCTCTTTTAAGGTAATAGACAATACATCCAATCATTTTTGCTTTCTGGGTTCTTATTAGTTTTCTATATATGATGAAAATTTGGTTTGGAACCTTACAGTTAGTTCTTGCTGTTGAAGAAATTTGTTGAAGTTTGGAACTTTATAGGGTGTTGGTTGTACTGAAGTGTTTGTCAAAATGTTGCATTTGGAATTGGAATCAATTCATTGTTTTGCCCCCTGGACTTGTAGCTTGCTTGTTTGCTTTTGTTAATGATTTTTACTTTCTGGGTCTTTTTTTTTGCTCGAAAAAAAAGTTTGAAGCTTTGTAGTGCTGTTTGTACTAGATTGCTTGTCAAGATGTGGAATTTGGAATGGTAATCAATCATATGCTTTGTCTTGTGAATTTGCTTTTGTGGCTGATATCTTTGTTGACATGTATACAAACAAAACGGAAATATGGTTTTTTTGTTAATTCTTATGAGAATCACTTGTTGATCTCAAAATATGATAAATTGGGTGGGATGGCGTCCAGCTTTACTTTCATCGAGTTGAAAGCTGAAACTTTTCAACATGTGTGCATATTTTCAAAGTTCTATTGGGTATGTTTTGTTCATTTGCTTTTACAAGAGTTTAGTGGACTTTGTGTGTTATTCATGTAAATCCCTGGATATAGATTACTGAAAGAGGGTCTCTAGTTGATGGCCCTAACCCTTAAGTTGTAGCTTGGACTAATGCCTTGTTTGTTAATTTTGGCTCGTATCTTGGAATCATCCTATTGCATCATACATGTTTACACTCTCTTTCTCTCTCCAGGCAACTTATAAGTTATGGAGAGAAGCTTTTTGCATGTATCCATGGTCCCTTGTAAAGCGAGTTAAAAGTTGTTGGGACAGACTCAAGAGCTGGTTGACCACAAACTTTCCTGAAGTTAAAGCTACTCTTGGAAGGGGTGCATCAGAAGGTGAGATTCAAGAGCTTGAAAGAATTTTGAAAGTTAAGCTGCCTCTTCCCACGAGGCTTCTCTACCGCTTTCATGATGGTCAAAACTTAACAGGTGAAAATTTGAACACTGATGCGGCTGCCTGTCTATTGGGCCTGATAGGTGGCTACTGTTTTTATGATCACTTGGTTAATGTCTACTTATTACCCCTACATGAGGTGATCTTGGAAACACGGGAGATAGTACGCCACCTGGACTTACCCAATGGATCACAGTTTATTGTTGTGGCAGCCTCATCCTCATACATTGGAAAGTTTTTCTTCCTGAACTGTTCTGATGGCCAACTTTATGTTGGGACTCAGAATCTTCTGACAATTGGAGAAATGATCCCATGTGTACCTCAGACATTAATTAGTCCAGTCCATGATTTCAACATAGACCAACAACAGGATGCTATGTTGTTATGGCTAGAAGAACATGGCCATCGCTTGCACAATGGCATGATCAAACTTCGGGATGAAGGAAATATCAAAAGTATCTCTCTTTTTCCAGAAGAATCTCCTCTCTGCTCAACTGCTGTAACCAATGGTGTAAAGGTAAGCAATTGAATATGGCCATGCACACATAGTTTTATATCAGGGTGTTTATTTTCTTCTTTTCTCCTCTTCAAGCTCGGGGTAAGATTTTTTTTGTTCCTTGCGCAGCAAGGTTTGTCGAAAATATATGGTTGTCAAATTTATTTGGAATGTACAAATTAATATCATGTGTTTATTTCCAAAGTAATAACTAACAAACATGTTTTTGGCTCTTTAGCAATATGTTTATTCATACCTGTCTTTGTTAACATATTGCTATTGCAATTTTTGTTTGCATCCACTGTCTCCCCTACTGGAATTATGACTATCATTATCACTTTTGCAAGAAATATGAGAAAATTTTACATTTCTTTCATACTTGTGTACATTTACTTTTATTCCTTATATAAATAGTTCTGTATCAGATCAAAAGAGCTTTTAATTGTTTCCAGGTCCGCATCTGCTATTTTTGTGCCAGAGGCTGTTGATCTCTCTAGAAAATACTTGTTTGCTTATTCAATCCGCATGTCCCTTCCACCAGAAGGATGCATCATCAATGGAATGCGCTTCAGCTCTTGCCAACTGCATTTGAGGCACTGGGTTATCAGCGCCGATGATACTGTCGTATCTAATGTCAATGCAGAGGCTGTGATAGGCAAGGTATGACTTAAAGAATTTCTTGGGTTGATATTGCTAACTTGCTTTGAATGAGATTTTTATTTTTGTTTCTTGGGTAAATATTTGGAGTTTGAACTGCACTTGATCAATCTTTTTTTCCCTTATCTTTTCACTTTGTTCATAGACTTCTCAAGGTCCACCTGTGTGGCCTTCTAGATGCAACAATTGGGAGCTTCTAAAAGGGCCTACTGGTCACAAAGTCGATGATTTGAATCTTATGTAATGCTTAGTTTCCCTTGATTTAAGACAGCTTCTGGGGAGAGTGCACATGACCTTACTGAATAGGATTTATATCAGGGCGTTTATTTTCTTCTTTTCTCCTCTTCAAGCTCGGGGTAAGATTTTTTTTGTTCCTTGCGCAGCAAGGTTTGTCGAAAATATATGGTTGTCAAATTTATTTGGAATGTACAAATTAATATCATGTGTTTATTTCCAAAGTAATAACTAACAAACATGTTTTTGGCTCTTTAGCAATATGTTTATTCATACCTGTCTTTGTTAACATATTGCTATTGCAATTTTTGTTTGCATCCACTGTCTCCCCTACTGGAATTATGACTATCATTATCACTTTTGCAAGAAATATGAGAAAATTTTACATTTCTTTCATACTTGTGTACATTTACTTTTATTCCTTATATAAATAGTTCTGTATCAGATCAAAAGAGCTTTTAATTGTTTCCAGGTCTGCGCATCTGCTATTTTTGTGCCAGAGGCTGTTGATCTCTCTAGAAAATACTTGTTTGCTTATTCAATCCGCATGTCCCTTCCACCAGAAGGATGCATCATCAATGGAATGCGCTTCAGCTCTTGCCAACTGCATTTGAGGCACTGGGTTATCAGCGCCGATGATACTGTCGTATCTAATGTCAATGCAGAGGCTGTGATAGGCAAGGTATGACTTAAAGAATTTCTTGGGTTGATATTGCTAACTTGCTTTGAATGAGATTTTTATTTTTGTTTCTTGGGTAAATATTTGGAGTTTGAACTGCACTTGATCAATCTTTTTTTCCCTTATCTTTTCACTTTGTTCATAGACTTCTCAAGGTCCACCTGTGTGGCCTTCTAGATGCAACAATTGGGAGCTTCTAAAAGGGCCTACTGGTCACAAAGTCGATGATTTGAATCTTATGTAATGCTTAGTTTCCCTTGATTTAAGACAGCTTCTGGGGAGAGTGCACATGACCTTACTGAATAGGATTTTGTGCTGAACATGGATTAGCCATTGTAATATCTACTTCTGGCATCTTGTACATGGTTGTCCACCCCAAACTCCAGAAAAGAGATGAAGGCATGATAATATTTTATTTTCTTGGATTTAATCAACATGAGCTTTAGGTAATGGAAAAATCATACTGTACTATTGCAACTTCTTGATCCAAACAAAGAAGGGAAAAAATAGGAACTGCTGTAGTTCCTCTTGGTATTTTCTGACTCTGCCCATTTGCGAGTTTGATTTCTAGGTAACTGATCTCCATGGATAATATGCTGTGAACTGGGAATTCACAGTGACAATCATGACATAAAAGAAGAACTTCTCTGTGCCTACATATGAAGCAGTTTTTGAAAGGGAAAAAAAGTGAATTTAGTAACTTGTTTGCTATATGTTAAATTTATAAATCCACACCATGATGCATTGTTTCATGTTTGGAAAAATGTGCAGAATCTCAGACTTATCTTTTATGTTTGCAGTTCCCACTCTTGCTTCCAGGTGAGAAAGAATTTGTTTATGAGAGTTGCACACCTCTGCGATCTCCTACTGGCTCTGTTGAAGGTTCTTTCACATTTGTCCCTGGCAGGTATTCCGCATGGATCCATGATATCCTCTGAGTTACATTGCTTTCAAATCTTTACAGGAGCAGGGATTGTAAATCCTAGTTGTATTTGAGATGATCTTGCAAAAATGACCTGCTTTCTTTTTATAATGACATTCTATTGCTATGTGGATTTGCCACACTATTGATTTTTGAGTTATCACATGACAGAAACACTTAAATCTCATATACCAGAATCTGGTAGAGATAATTATCATTAAATGTATCTGTTGAAGCACTCCAGGCCGTGCCCTCAAAACTCACATATCGTTATGCTTGATTCGTGTTTGCAGTGGCATGGAAGTGAAGTCTTTTGAATTTTTGTAGCCTTGTGATTGCTAAAACCTATTTAATGGGGTTTTATCATTGAACAGGAAATATGAACACTGCTTATCGTAGTTTAATCATTGAACAAGAAATTTGAAAACTGCTCATGGAAGTGAAGTCTTTTGAATTTTTGTAGCCTTGTGATTGCTAAAACCTATTTAATGGGGTTTTATCATTGAACAAGAAATTTGAACACTGCTTATTTTAGTTTAATCATTGAACAAGAAATTTGAAAACTGCTCATCTTAGTCTGACAATGCTATTAGCAATAATAATCACATCTTTCTTGCACTAGTTTCTAATGCAAAACTATGTTGCTTTGTTTCCTTGTTTGTAATTCTATTTTCCTTTTGTTTCTTCGTTTTTAATTCTATTTTCGTTTTGGTTCCTCAAGATTGATAGATCCAAAAGGAATGCCATTTGAAGCTGAAGTTGCCCGGTTTCCCCTCCAACTGCCGGACTACATTTTCTGATGATCGTTCACCAGGTTGAAAGTCCTCAATAAAGAACAATCGTTTCCTTGTCAATAATTGTAACAAAGCCCTGGTGTCTTGGAAAAAACCTTGTTGCATTTCCTGCCGGGAAAACACATTTCATTACACAACTCCAAAACCAAAATCCCAGTTCAAAACCAACATCCAGAAGCAGAAACTTTAGCTAAAAAGTGTCTCCATGTCTTCCAAACTTTTGTTTCTGGCAAATAGAAGAAATAGAAGACCCAAACTACCAATGTGGATCCCGCAAGGAAGAAAAAGCTAACTCCATGTGAGCAACTGCGGCGCAATAACAAGAATACTATAGCAATCACTGCAAAAATAATCTTAACAAAAAGACTGGTAATCACTGCAAAAATAATCGTACTCACTGCGGCTCCTACAATGATGCCTGTTGCCTCAACGGAAGGATCTCTGACAGTAAACCCCGGGTAATTGTTCCTAGCCTTGCTGAAGAGCTGGCTGAAAAAAATGAACGTAGTATTAGAGCTCCTAACAACTTTGATGTGCCCTCGCAACTACTTTTTTCTGCAAATGATTTGCAGAAATGGTAGTTGCCAAGGCACGTGAGAAGTTGTTGGGTGTTCTAGCACTACATGCCTTCATGATAGTATTTCTTGAGCTTGCTTTTAATTGGGGTTAGGGCCTATTCCTTGGGTTTATATCTAAGAGATCCTTTCGACGAGGAAGCAACAGGCAAAGAGCATCACTATGGGAGTCACAATGAGTAAGATTATTTCTGTAGTGTTTTTGTCATTGCACTAGAATTTCTCCAATGGAGTTTGCTTCTTCTTCCTTGCAGGACCCCCCTTGGTAGCTCGGGCCTTCTGTTTCTTCTGTCTGCCAATGGAGTTGACTTCTTCTTCCTTGCGGGTTCCACCATGGTAGCTCGGGCCTTCTATCAGAAGACAGGGAGACAGTCCTTGGTTTTGGAGTGTTGGGTGGTCATGGTACCAGTAGGATCTCTTAACATGAACACAATAAGATGGTGAGGGTACATGAAACGACACAACTTTCCTCATCTTCTGTAAGGTTTATGGAGGGAATATTATTTGGATAAATAGTATTTGATAGTATTTGATATTGAGATGATTTTTTTAAAAGTATTTTTTATTTGAAAATTTATTAAAATAATATATATATATATTTTATTTTTAATATCATTACATTAAAATAACAAAAAGAAAACAAATTAATTTGAAAATAAAAAATTAAAAATTTTAAAAGTCGCGCATGGTTGCAAAGAAAAACAGGATGGGATTATTTTTATTCAATCATTTTTCTTCAATTTAATTTAATTTTGATATAATTTACGTTTCTTACAAGGCAAGACGACTACTTGATATCTTTGACTCTGAACACCTCACCTTCACATGCAAGATTATTATTTTTAAAATGATTTTTAAAGTATTTTTTTATTTAAAAATGTATTAAAATAATAATTTCTATTTTTTTTTAACAATTAGCCTCTCAACAAAATTAAAAAATATTAATTTAAAATATTCTTAAAAAAATTAAATTTATAAAAAAACATAGTTATATCACAGTACCGAAAAAAGTCTATAGATTCTCCCGACCGTGGCGTGTGGTGTGAATTAAATTAATTTATTTCCATTTTATTAATTTATTTTATATTTTTAAATACAGTTGAAAGTGTAGAAAACGGGGGTCTGAAACATCCTAGTCATAAAAAATAGTCTTCTTCTCACATGGAATTTGGCTTCTAGAAATTCCAAATGAACCACAAAGATAGAACCTTCCAAGGATGGCACGTGCGATTGTCACAAACATACCATGAGAAGGTGCATTTGAACTTATTCTCCCATTTATTTACTCTCTTAAGAAATCTTCCCTTTTAAATTAAATTTGATTAATATTTTAGCACAGAAAAGATAAATACAGAAAACAAAAAAAAATTAAGATTTAAAATTAAATCTATTCACATAATAATTTTAAAGTGAATTTCAATCCTTTAAAAAATAAAAGTATCATGTGTTTATATATTTTTCACTTATTTTTAAATTTCTTTTAAATAAATTACTTATTCCTAGCTATCTTATACTCTCCCATAAAACTTTGAATATTAGTAGTTTGTAATAATGGATATTAATTTTAATCCGAACATGATAAATACCAATTTAACTTAATTTAACATGTAGAGTTTTTTTAAATAATTATTTTATTTTATGAGTAATGAAAAAGCTATAAATATAGTCACACTCAACCCAAAATATATGTTTGTATTATATAGATATATACATGGAATATTTATATTTTTTTAAATTTAATATAATATATACATATCTTAATATTTACAAAACATAATGAAATATATACATATCTTAATATTGATATAACACAACAATTTGGTATCATAATCGATTCAAATTTTATAAAAAATAAAAAAAGTTATTTATTTTAACTCGATAACAAGTTATCAGCAAAATCTTATAAAAAAAACATTAATTTTTCTTGGATTGTTTTTTAAATCGACCCTCTCAATTCAAATTCATGACTGGAATTTTATAATGGATTGACTACGGGGTAAGGCTCAATAATTATGATAGCTACATGCACACCCTCTAAGAAGATTCTTTTTCTACATAAATACGCATATTATCCATGTGTATAAATACATGTATGGTGTATAAACAAATACTATATATGTATACACGAAAGGTATGGTGAGAGCATGTGAGGTGAGTTGAATAGGAAGGATTCTCCTTTTGTTTTTTTACCTTTTTAACCCTGTGGTTTTTGTTTTTAAAATTAGAATTAGAAGATCTAAAAGCCCCCAAAATCTATATGGGAGAGAGAATTCATGTCTGAAATATTTTCCTTGAAAGTTATCAGATTTTCCCTGGAAATTTCTGCCTCGCTAATCCCAAGGAGCTTTCAGCTGTCTGATTTCTTGGGTTTGCTTGCTTTTCATTGCTTTTAATATTACCTTCCTGTTTTGTGGAATCTCTCTCTCTCTCTCTCTCTCTCTCTCTCGTGTTAATCAGATCTCTCTCATTTTTATAGGGTTTGTTGTTGTTATGTATAAAGTTAGAGACTTTGTGTCAAGTTTGATACTTTATTAGGTTTGTTGTTTGCGTGTCTTGAGTTTGTAGTGTTTTGTGGGAATTAGAGTGGATAATCTTTTGTTTTGAAGTGTAATTTGGGTGTTTATTAGGGTTTGGTTGTGTTCTCTTAGGTGTTTGAATGTCGTGTAGCTTCAAAATCAAGACTTTTTGGCATTTCCCTTTTTGTTGCGTGCAAAATCTTCGTTTTGTGGACTCTTTGTTTGTGCCTTCTTGAGTTATTGAACTAGCTGCCCAAAAGTTTGATTAGGGTTTTGGGGTTTTTGTGATTTATTAAGATGGATAAGGATAAATCTGCTAGCCACCATAGTAGTGGTTTACCACCACCTCCAGGCAGGTACTCTAGTTTTTCACCCTCTGGGAGCTCCTTTAATTTGAAACCTGAGCAATCACCTTCAACATTTCCTCCAATGGCTCCCGGTAGTAGTCCAGACCCTAATCATTTCGGTCATGGATCGGATTCTAATCGATTTAGTCATGATATCAGCCGAATGCCTGATAACCCACCAAAGAATTTGGGCCACCGTCGGGCCCATTCTGAGATCCTCACTCTCCCTGATGATATTAGCTTTGATAGTGATCTTGGTGTCGTGGGTGGTGGTGCTGATGGGCCAACTTTTTCTGACGAAACTGAGGAAGATTTGTTGTCAATGTACCTTGATATGGATAAGTTCAATTCGTCCTCAGCCACATCTACTTTTCAAGTTGGGGAGTCTTTGGCTCCAGCAATGGCAGCACAAGCAATGACACCACTGCCTGCAACAGTGAATTTGGGTGCTGGTCCAAGTGAAAGGCCTAGAGTTAGGCATCAACATAGCCAGTCAATGGATGGCTCAACAACAATCAAGCCGGAGATGCTCATGTCAGGTTCTGAAGACGCCTCTCCTGCAGATTCTAAGAAAGCTGTATCTGCTGCGAAGCTAGCTGAACTTGCACTTATAGATCCCAAGCGTGCAAAAAGGTATCCCATCTCTCATTCTCTTAAATTTTTCTATTTTTCAAGGTGTGGTTTGTTAAGTTATGGGATTACTCATGATGCTAATTTCAGTAGTAGCGATATCATGTGTGTTTCGCGTGAAATTAAAAATTCGTGCCCGTTCCATGAAATTTAATGTTTTTGAAACATTTTGTTATGGGGCATCTTTGAGTTTGTTATTGTCTCCATAAAATAGTCTTATGAAGCACTGAATGTAATTGCACTCACTGTTCATAAGGTACTTCTTGTAGTGAACATACCTGGCATATATAGGACTACTTTTAGGAATAGTTTGTTATACAGATAGCATGGAATTTTTGTTAAGCTCAAATGAAGTTTTCTGCTTGTATAAAAATGGTCTTGAATTCCCCTGCTGCAAAGGACTCATCTCTCTCCTCTTTCATCCCTCTTATTTTATTTCCTTCTATCAAAAAAGAGAGAGAAGACATTTCCATTGTTTTATTTATTTTAGATTGACGTCAGACATGTTCATTTCTGTTCCATCTATAGGATTTGGGCCAACAGGCAATCTGCTGCAAGGTCCAAGGAGAGGAAGATGCGTTACATAGCTGAACTTGAAAGGAAAGTGCAGACACTCCAAACAGAAGCGACGTCGTTGTCTGCTCAATTGACTCTTCTTCAGGCAAGTTGCATAAGCTCACTCTTATTTATTTGTTAACTGTATCTGGTTTGACTTGACTGTCCAATGGAAGTTGTAGCCTATGTTTCCTTTTTTCTATACGTTAATTTAATAAGTAATGTTTCCATCGGGAACACATTAAAGCATGTCAAATTGATATTGTTGCTTATGATTTGACAGAGGGATACAAATGGTCTGACCTCTGAAAATAGTGAACTGAAACTGCGTTTGCAAACGATGGAGCAGCAGGTCCACTTGCAAGATGGTAAGGGTCTCCCCTGAATTTTCTAAATACAATTAGCCAATTTTAGCTGATGTTTTTTTTCCATTAATATTTGTGTTATTTGTATATGGTTTTTATGAAGAGGCATTTTGATATGTATAAAAAGCATATGAGTGCATGCTGTGATCCACAAACAATGTTGCCCTATTTTATCTCTTCATGCCTGTATCTTCTAATAGTAATATACTGGCAATGTCAGCGTGTGCATGGTCTAGGTATTTGACATTAATTGTGTATGATTCATCATCCTATGACTTACATATTGCCACAAACAGAAGTCTTTTCATAATATATATATATATATATATATATATATATATATATATATATAAAAGATCTCTAGCAGGCTTTATGATAGGTAACTTTTTTTGGTTGTAAACATTGTTATTTTGTGATCTACATCTTTTTTTCCACTTGTGCATTTTCTGTGTTGTACACAATCTAGATTTTGCTTAGAACTGTCATTCAATATGGCGTCTGCAATTGCTAAACTTTCCTCTTTCTTTCACATCATTTGATCAGGAAAGGAATTAAAATATGCTCTGTCTAGTGGCCAGGAATGTTCGTAATCTTTTAATTTGGTTACTTGTCATTTATGACACTTTTCATGCCAGAGGATTTTTTAGTTGTTTTTGTTGATTTAAATATGGGATCAGCTGTGTCTCTTTATATGGCTGATTATAATGTCAACCGGTTGATTATTTGTTGATATTTGCATGGCCAAGGGCATGCATTAAAACCACAGTTGTGGGCTATATGTTTCATCCCTGGATTAAGACCTAGGGCTGGGAATTGAGCTGACTTTTCTAAACTAGGAAGATAATAGGTGTTATTTATTTCAGCTCGGAAATTGTCCTCCAAAATGTGCATACTTCAGTCATCTTAGAGTCAGGGATTTTGGGTATTATTTATTTTCAAGTCTTAAAATGTGCACTTGATAGCATTCAATTGATGGTGTGCTTGGCTCGGGATGCGATAATGTTGTGATATGTAGGTAGTTATGGATAACAATAAGAATGTATACTACATGGGGGAAATAAATTAAAGCTCCAAAGATGATGCAAGACATAGCCTGTGTAGACTGAGTTGCATGTGAAAAATCTCAAGGATGCTATGCATTGAGTTATAGGGATTTTGTTTTTATAGTAAGCTTGCTGATTGATATTTGATTGCAGAAGTGATTGTTGTCTATAAATTGGTGTTCAAGTAGCTTATAGGGATTTTGTTTTTATAGTAAGCTCTTCCACTTCCAAATTTTATGCAAGCACTTTATTTTGTGGAATGGTTTCTCATGAATGCCCAAAAATTATTGCTAACTTAACCTTATTATTTGAGGTAGTTTCATTGGGAGCAGGTAGTTTCTATTCTCATCTGAGGGTGTGAATCGCCTTTTTTATTTTTTGTGATGTGAACTAGCTTTGAGTGGGCATTCCAAATATAAGCATTTTCCTCATTTGTAAGACTTGTTAGGCACTTAGTGGAGGCATAGCTGTTTAGAACTGCTAAATAGAAGGAAGTCGATAAACTTTGCACCAGTTTTATTTGACACATAGTAGAGACACTTCTGTCTGAGCATAGGCAAAATTTGCTCACGTGGCCTTTCATAAACTTGCAATTGCATCCATATGCGGCTTCTGTACCCTGTATCTTCCATTGATAGGTCCGTTGATGAATTTGGTTGTGCATATTAATTTTGAATTTATTCAGATTCAACTTCTTTTGTTACCGGCCTTAATGATGATTTTTTGTTTTGTGATAGCCTTGAATGACGCGCTGAAAGAAGAAATTCAGCATCTGAAGGTACTGACTGGTCAAACACCAAATGGTGGACCCATGATGAACTATGCATCTTTTGGAGGAGGCCAGCAATTATATCCCAATAATCAAGCAATGCATACTTTCTTAGCTGCACAACAGTTTCAACAGCTCCAAATTCATTCCCAGAAGCAGCAGCAGCAGCAGCAGCAACAGTTCCAGCTACATCAGCTTCAGCAGCAGCAACTTCAACAGCAGCAGGAGCAACAGCAGCAGCAACAAGGTGGGGATTTGAAAATGAGAGGATCATTGACTTCTTCAAGCCAGAAAGATAATGGATCTGAGGCTAATTCCTCTTCATCAAAGGATTGAAAATGAGAAGGCAGCTACTTAATGTTCTCTACTGTTGTCTACATCCTAGTTGCAATCTGTTGTCACATAGGATATTTTCCCTTCCTTTTATCTCCAGTCCTTCTAATATACATTACCGAACATTTCTACCTTACGTTTCTTTTAGGCAGCTCTATATTCTAGTTTGCTTAAAGTATTTAATATGGTATAGTCTATGTAGAACCTTTATTACAATCATGGGCCTTTGTTGGCGATTTGTTGATTCGAAATTCATAGGTTTGTCCTCAGTTGTACCCCACCAAAACCCTTCAAACTCTACTTCCTGTCAGATATGGGTGTTTACACATGCAAGTTCTTATTGATGTTTATGTGCTTGGTAACCTCTGCTTCTATACCAGAGTCTCAAATGGGCAGTACAAATTTTGCTGGTTGTTACTAGTTTTCGTTGCTTTCAGTGGGGACCGATGAGGCATTTGAACCCAACACCCCATTAAAGAAAGAAAAAAGAAAGGGTTATGTTGTTTTTAGCGGTGCTCGTGGTACTTGCCTGACTATATTATGCCATCCAGTTCCCCCACCTGGAGCTGCAATGGAAGTGACAGAATTTAGGGCAAGGACAAAAGTGGGTCCTAAATTGTCAATGTAATGTAAGAAAATGTTTTGTTGTCGGAGGTTAAGTTTAATATGTAAGAGGAGCTGTTCTTAGGTTGCCTAATTATTGTTAGCAAAAGTGGATAGGGACTGCAACTAGCTCATGAAGTTGTCTGGAGGGATTGTAACCCTAATAAATTAATACTGGCCCAGCTTTCTATATCACCTTAATCGCTCCTTCCTGGTTTATTTCTCTTGGTTGATGATTATTTTGGTGGATATATATAGAAAGGGAATTGAAAATGATTTACAAACTATATATTTTTTTTTTTATCATGTTTGTTGGTTTCCTGGCTTGAAAAGAAATTAGACTCAAGACTTGATTAGTTTCTTCACTTGCTCTGGAATAAAGACCTGAGGAATGAATTTATTTGAGAATTGGGATGACAATAGCTTGGTAAGACTTTAAACAAGAGATTAAGCTCTTCTCCTAATCATACTTATTAAATTTGACCCTACAAATTGACTTAAAACATATAAGGCTCGAAGCATAACCTAAAAGTAATTATTAATTAAATTAGATAAGATATTAATATGATAAAATCTGATTGACAAGAGATCTAGTACACATCACGAAAAAAATATCATTTTGATAAACACAGTTGCTAGACTTTTTTCACAACTATATTCCCAATCCATCAAAAAACAGAAATAAATAATATAAATCTTTCATGCTAGTTTGCATGGCAACTCCCTTCGATTGTATTGACAATCTTTTCTTTATCAGTGCCCAGACAAAATTTTGCAAATGCGCACCATAGAGAATTGGCCTAAATAGCATGGCTTCAAATCATAGTGAAAAAGTTTTTTATAGCTTGCTTAAGGATTCAAGACAGTATCGATAATGTTAATCATTCTTGATTATTTGATACTGTATTACAGCTAAATCAATCAATCAATCAGCAAGGGATCTTCCATTTTCTGTGTCAACTATGCAAGCTATCAAATAAATATATCAGCATCATGAGATTCAAGCTTTGCTTGTTTCCTGTGAGGTATTTACAGGAAAATACTCTTTATTTTAGGGTTGCTTTGTTTTTGAAAACTTATACATGAAATGTCCCTTTTCAATGAAGGTCACAAAGTAAATCTACATGACCGAGTAGCCTGGGCCACCTCCCCCTTCTGGCACTGTCCATTCAATGTTTTGCTTTGGGTCTTTGATATCACATGCCTGAAAATAGTATTCAAGCAAAGTTAATGAAGAAACGAAGGAAGTTGAATGATCAAATTAGGCATTTGACAAGCACAACATTGATCCCTTTTTGGTTGAAGTTACCTCTTCAATGCTTACAGAAAAAAGAAAATTCATCACTTTAGCTTATAATGAGAGTTATCATTTCATATTTATAATTTATGATGGTTCCGGAGGCTGGAGGTAATTTCTAAGAGCTAGAAAATGGAACCCTCAAAACAGACTGAAAAAGGAAAAAAGAAGAAGAAGCTAGAAAATGGTCTAAACAATACCTTGCAATGCAGGCAATTCTGGGCATTGATCTGTAACTTCAGCTGACTGTTCTCATCGGAGACATACCTGTATTTCAAAGAAAGGTGAAAGGAATTATAACATATACAATCCATTTGAAAAAGGAAACCTAAAGTGCAGGCCATATCAAGAATGTGTATTACTCATATACGCGAGCAGGACAATATCGTGACTCAGGTCCAGCATATTCTGGCAAATTCAGAGTCTCAGGAATCTTGGGGTCCTTCAAACGAAGATGAGCAGGCTGATTGTGGTCATGATTAGTGTTGCTCCTAAACAAGCAAAAAAAAAAACAAAAAAAGATTGTTATATAATTGCTACCCCCTTTCTGGCATGGAAAAATTAAGACTCAAAGTTCTACTACTGAACAGATAACAAAAAAAGAACTTGACTTGCAAGAACCTCACCAATAATTGAATATTTTTCTCAAATATGCATAGTATAGACCACATGGATCTAGCATTGCCAATCTATTCTATCAAGGGTTAAAATCTTTGTCCAAATATAAACTTTATCTTATAATAGAGCCTGTCATGATTATGTTAACAGGATTAATGGTCTTTTAGAACTCACACCCCTTAGCTATCTGATGTCAGTAATAACAGTCCCACTCTACTATTACAGTCTACAGTCTGCCAAGCCTAACAATTTTCTCAAGACTTTGAATAACCGAACCTCTTCATCAGTAACAATTATCAAAACTACTCGTATACATGCCAGAATCTTATTTCTTACCTTTGTAAACAGTGCAGAAAAACATTGCTTCTAAAGCCACTAAGTTTTCCACTCTTGTTTATGAAAACTGTTGATTAGTCTGACATATTATGCTAGTAATTCCAGCATGTCTCATTTTCTATCAGCGCACAAAGTGAAAAGGAGCAGAAGAAGAGGAAGGTTGGCTATTTAAAAGGAGGGCAGGGCCTTGGGAAAGTGCTGAGTGAAAAGTCAACAATAATAGCATCCCCATGGTAACCATCCTGGAAAACGACAAGGCTATCCACCCAACAAAAGTTGAATGATAACTGAACAGAATAATCAAAGTGTATATTTACAAACCTGTGGAGGGAGGTTGGCACATCAAAAGAAAAAACTCCATCAGGCTTTCGATACTCAATTGGAGAGTGTAACCGTGCAGCCTGAAAAATATGAGGGTTCATCAGTCAGCATTCAATTGTTCCATCTCTTACTCTTAGTCTATGCTAAGAATTTATAGTGTTGGTTAAACTCAAAAATAATAAAAGAAAGAAAAGTGTTAACTTCCTCTTCACTCTTTTTGACAGATAGAACTGGGAGAGTTACTCCGTAGACATTTATTGAGCACATCATTAAAGCAAAAGTGATAGTGCTGAAGCAACAAACTGAAGATGGTCAAACTATATTCCCCATCTTTGCAGTGTTCTATTGCTGAAGAAATTAAAATACCATGTGTGATAGAACAAACTGTTTCCTAAGAAGTGTCTTCTTACATTTGTTGACTCATGATCAGGTTTCCCATGTTTCAGCGTGAATGGGGACCTTCCTTTCAGTATGTAGCTGCCAGGCAGAAAAGTTCAGCTAAATGAGATTGCAAAGAAAAAATTATTACATAATTAGAAATTTTCAAAGGTCAACCAGTAAAGCGATCAATGATTAAAGTACAAAACCAGTGAGGTGAAATCTTACCGTTCTAATGCACTAATAGCCATTCCAGGAATAACCCCATATTCAAAAGCCTGCAGCGATAAAATCATATTTCAGAATGAAAGAGTTCAATATATATATGCAACTTAAACAAACACCTTTTCTTATTCACTCAATCAAACTCCATATTACCAATAGTTTTTGCACAATTAAGGGACCATATTAATCATCGTACACTGTATAAATACAGCCTTAAGCAGACTGAACATACAGTGGTTTCACTAGTGTTTGATTACCACCGATAACAACTTAAAAAAACTGTTATATACTGTCTGCACGAGTCTATGTTATTTCATGCTATAGTAATCTATAAAATAAATAATTTAGGTAACATATGTATGCTCAGTTGAGGTTCCTTCATCTATTAAAAGAGTCATATAAGTTAAGTACAGAGCTCACAATAGTAGACGGACCTATTTGTAGGTGAACAAACAGAACAATGTTTGTAAAGAAAAGAAGGGATTGAATTGGTGCACATACGGGTCGATAGTTTCGAGCTTGGTGGAGTTCATCCCATATCCAAGAACTCCTTAAAGTTTCCCAATATGATTTCAAGCTTGTGCCTTCCCTAAGAGAACCAAATGCTGCTTCTGCTGCTAGCATTCCTATATGAAGCAAGTAAGAAAAATAAATTAGACATTCACTGTTACCTAAAAGATGGATGGTAATATTCTGAAAGTTGGTAAACTAGATTCATAGTACAACCACAAATGGACATACTCTAAAAAGATCATCTATTTACTGTAACCTTTGAAGTAACTTTCCAGTCTAAAGTGTTCTAACAGTATTTAATTCAAACTGTGCATTTAAATTGATTAACATGCCCTAATCAGAACATACTTCAATAGGAAAGTTAGGCGAAGATAAGCCAAACTATATGATTAATGTGATTGGTACCTGATTTCATTGCAGTGTGTGTTCCCTTTATTTTTGGTACATTTAAGAAACCAGCTGAACATCCAATAATTGCTCCTCCCGAGAAAACTGGATATGGAATGGACTGAAATTTAACTTGTATCATATTCTTATTGTATAGCATTTAATAATGGACAAAAGATGTTATGCCTCATATATCCATGAACAGTTTGATCAATGGTTTATGTGAACTTTTGGAATTGCATCCTTCCAAATTTAAGTGTCAAACATGTACAACTTTCAAGAGATTTGTAAATCATTTTTTTTGGCACACAAAAATTGCATTTACTAACTGCAAATTGAAAGCCACCTATAAATTACAGATTACTGACTCACCTGAATACCACCTTCATTTAAAGTGCGAGCCCCATATTGGATCACAGTTCCCCCTTCCAGAAGAGGTCTGATGGCAGGATGATGCTTAAATTTCTAAGAGCAAAATCCAATAAGTGGAAATTGAGTAAGATTCCAAGAACTGGTGCTCCATGGATGAGCAAGTTAAGAGCTAGAAATACAAGACAGCATTTTTTGACTATTTTATAACACAAGCAACCCGGAGAAGCATTAAATGATATGATAACCTAGATCTATGTGCACATGCCCTACAAATAAAATGGGAGATATTGAATGCAAAGCTTGACAGAAGACCTGTAAATATGGTTCACCTGAAATTCCTCGTAAGGGTTCAAGTAAGGATTGTGATAATTCAAAGCAACCACCAAACCAATTGACACCTGTTTGATCAATCAAGGTAAATATAATTACAAGCTTTAGTTATCAAAATAAATGGTGATAAATAGCTCCAAGGTGAGAAACTGCAGTATTGTCAAATGATTTTAAAACTTGAACAGCAATTACATTTACAGGACAAAGAATGAAATAAAAATCTGGCAAGAAACACAACACTCAAAACACTCGTCTTGTTTTTAGAGTTTGATTACAACATGTTACCTGCCTATCTTTCATATGGTACAAAAATGACCCCCCATATGTTTTCTGATCCAAAGGCCATCCTATCGTGTGAAGAACAGCACCAGGTTTATGCTTGCTCTCATCAATTTCCCAAACCTGATCGAACCAATCAAATAACAGATCTAAAAAAATTAGATGAGTGAAAACGGTTTGATTAGACTTCATGTATGCCATTAAACCAAGAACATTTCCTTCAGAAAATCCATCAACAACAATCAAAACATATTTGAAGGATACTATGAACTAAGCATGAAAACAAGGACAATTGCAACAACTATAATTTCATTAATATATCTAACCTTAGTGGCTATACAACTAGTGTGAGTGCTTCGCTACAATTCCTAGTGTAAACACAAGGAAAATTGACATTGTTGCGTCAAAGGGAAAGGACAAATAGAGATCTGAAAAGTTAAAAAAGGCGGTCGAACATAAAATTTGCTTGAAGATAGGTTACCTCTTTAATTCCTAAAGCATAAGTCTGATGTTGAGCATGCCCCTTCTCTCTCAATTTGTATTTTTTAATCAGTTTCTGTTAGAACAAATATGAGACCAGCCTTAGCATAATTATCAGCAGGTTAGCTCAGAAGTTTAACGGTGTCTGCTACAGCTAAATAGTTATTCTACAAACCTCTGATAAAGATCCTCTACAACCTTCAGCTAGAAGCGTTACGCGACCTGCATGTTCATGTCACCCTTATAACCATTAATTAAACCACAGAAAACTTAATACTAGTTATTCTCAGAAAAAAAACATACTAGATTGAAGTCTGATATATGTGTAACAAATGGGCATGATTAAATGGCCATCCGAGGTGTATCTAAGGCATTGAGGAAAATGATACGTTGGCTCTCATTTCATGGCTGTTTAAGAGGGAAAGGCAGCATAGACATCTTATTTTGTTGGAAGCTAAGAGTGGTCTGTGGCCTTATTGAAAAGAAAACCCAAAAGGGTAAAGTCATGTGTCCAGATTGGAATAGAAATACTCATTGGATGCATTATTAAATTCCATATGGTAATCCTCGAGAGAAGAGGTAAGAAAGTACAATTTTTGTTCAATTCTTTGTTGTTAACTGAAACTAAACACTGGAAATAGTACTCTGAAAAACCACCTTAGATCTGGTAAAATTTCAAGGATTTTAGATAACAGAGGGTGTCGGACCTTTCAGCTCTACACCACGTTGAAAAGTATCCTTCTTAGAACCATCTTTGGCAATTCCCATATCGTTAGTTCCAATGCCAACAACACTGTCATTTGCATCATATAAGATCTGGTAAAATTGCATAACTTGTAAATACATTCCTGCAGTGATATAATTGTTGAGAAAAATACGAGAGCCAAACTAACTGCACCTCACTTGCTGCAAAGCCAGGATATATCTCAACTCCAAATTCTTCAGCTTTTATCCCCATCCAACGCACTAATTGACTTAAACTGCATCAGAGGACCCACAATGACAATGAACTGGCAGAGTAAAAAAAGAAGAGTTGCAGAGCAAGTACTAATTGTTGTAAAATAGAGACAAAGGAAGAGACAGTTTAGTCAGATATCTTAAGAAGCAAAGTGTTAAGATGACCTAAAAGTTCTCGCAAGCCAGTAAGACTCTAGTACATGACCAGCTGCCTTTCCAAAGAAGTGAACCAACAATGCAAACAGAATCAATTTCAAATTCAAGTCAAGAAGTGGTTACTCCACAGAATTACAACCTCCTTTCTGGTGTCACAATCACATGCAGTGTGTCAATTAGGCTGCAATGACTCCACCATAGACTGATAATCAAACTTTAATAAAATTGTTCAGAAAGTCAGAAAAAAAAACTTTATGACAATGGCATGAACAGTATAAGGCCCAGCCCAACAGAGAAACTTCATGTACATAAAAGATTATCAAGTGCTCAGTTTGACTATTTGTAAAACTGTTCTCAGGTAAATTGCATAAATTCTCAAGACTTCATTCATGATGCGAAGGAAACAAAGACAAAATCTTAAAGAAACAGGATTTGAAACCATTCAGAATCGTATAAAATCAGATTTGCATCATCACACAAATATTCCAGGCAAAACAGGACATCACATTAATTACCTTATAACATAGTTCCCCTTGTTATCAAAAGGACATGGAAGAGAAAAGGCACGATCCTTTGTAAGAAACCAAAACTTGTCAGAAGATACAGGGACATTGATTGGTGCCTGCAAACCCAGATTGGCAAAGAATGCATACAAGAATCAAAAGAGGTATGTGGTGGTGATACATTTTGCAATGCATTGATTCTACTTCAGTGTACTTTTTTAGCAACAGCTAAAAGCTTCACTACACAATTACTGCCAGATTTATACACCAAGCAAAATTTTTAAGAAAATAAAAAGGAATCATAAATATATCTGGAACCAAAATAAAGTCTGCTAGAAATATTACATATTCAATGAAAGTTTATTGCTAATTGAATCCTTCATCCAACTTGAAACACAAATCAACTACATTTAATCAATGAAGAACCGGAAAGAAACATTAGCAGGATGAGGCTTCATTCTATATTCCCATCGTTAACTGTATGATTCTTCTATGTATTCTTGATTACAAATCTTATATCACATTAACCTTAAAAAAATGGCAAGAATTGCAACGAATGCCATAGACAATCAATGAAAAATTACCTCTTCCTCTTTCCAATTCGGTAGAAGTTCATCCAGTGCTCGGGGCTCAAACACATTGCCGGATAAGATATGAGCACCTACAACCACATTGAATAACCAAAAAAAAAAAAAAAGAGCCATACAAATAAATAAAATCAAAGAAAAAGAATTAAATAAACTCATTTCAAAAGCTCTATTGACACTAATACAATCTCGAAAGCCAAAAATGCTACCGCAATTTAGACAAATACCTACTTCCGGGCCTTTCTCAACAACACAAACCGATAAATCCACACCCTTTTCACTACACAACTGCTTCAATCTTATTGCAGCTGATAATCCAGCCGGTCCAGCACCAACAATCACAACATCATACTCAATAGACTCCCTTTGAGCTTCACTACTAAACCTCCTAACAAAA
The DNA here is from genome assembly GCA_015852605.2 of Populus deltoides. Taxonomy (NCBI): domain Eukaryota; kingdom Viridiplantae; phylum Streptophyta; class Magnoliopsida; order Malpighiales; family Salicaceae; genus Populus; species Populus deltoides. The sequence goes on along the minus strand of CM027586.2, from coordinate 15,182,791 downwards.
CCTTGATTTTTATCAAAATTCTTCATTTTAGCACAACTTGGCCAAAGCCCATATGAAAAAACCCGGCTGAAGCATCCTTTTGAGGCTATAAGACTCCAGCTTTGATGGAAACAAGAAGACCAATCTGCAGAAATTGAGTGTTTTTGAGGTGATTTCAATGGATTGAACAAAGATTTAAGAGAATTGGACTTTGAACGAAGTGAAATGAGTCTCTGCATAATTTATTGATTGATTGATGGATAGAATGTGGTGATTGAGAAGCTAAGTTTGAATCTTTTTTATTGCCCAGCTTGTTTGGTTAAGGATGATGAGCTGACGTCCCATGTTCATCTTTCCATGTTGGATGTGACCCATTATGACAAATGGTGAGCTTAAGGAGGATTTTTTTAATTATAATATCCTCACATCATACCATACGCTTGAATAATTTTTTTTATTTTTTTAATATATATTTATAAATTTTTATTTTATTATTTAATATTAAATTAATAATACGGTGTATAATTTTTTTAATATTTTATAAGGTTGTTCTAAAACCTTAATTCAAACTATAAATTTAAGGAGTTATTTTTTTTAATTAGTTTTTTTAATATTAAATTAATAAAAAAATTAGATTTCATGATTTATTTTGATCTTCTATCTATGATATTATTTCTATCCCATGATTCGGGTCATGAATTTGACGAATTAATCCCAGTTAACCTAAGTTATTTTTATTTTTTTAATATATTTGTTTCAATTTTATTTTTCAACGTTGAGTTAATTAAGAATTGAGTTTCATAGTTTATTTTGATTTGTTTTCTATAGATTATCCTGATTTTATTACAGATTATAGGTTTGACATGTTAACTCGAGTTGATTAAGATTATTTTTTTAATTGATTTTTTTTTACAGTTTCATTCAACAACATTATATTTATTGGAGATTGAATTTTATAATTTATTTTCTATATAATTATCATAATCTCATGACTTAGTATATCGATTAATAAGTTAACTCGAGTTGACCCAAATCAATAAAATATATTATTGTTTTATTTTTATTAGAAAAATCTCACCTTAGATAATTATATTAAGTTAAATTATGTTTTTTTCTAGTTATTTAGGTTGATTTTAGACTTATTAAGACAAGCAAGTTATATTAAATAAATTTTTATACAATTTATTTTCTATTAGAAAAAATATTAGCAATATTAATATATTATTTTTACATTAAAAAAAATTTAATTCAATTTACAGCATAGCATGAGTGAATTACCTGGTCTTTATCTAAAGATTCTATGAATTAGATTCATCCACTCGATGAAATTAGACATGTGGGAGATAATTTTTGTAAGATATTAATTAATAAAAATTAAAATTAAAAAAAACTAATTAGAAAAGAGTTTTTCATTACCTCTCCTCACAAAATGCTATTAATTAAATAGTTCTTTATATTTTTTTTCAATCAATTAATTTTTATTCTATAATATTAAATTTATTTTTTTTTGAGTGATTTCATTTTCATGAAAAGAATTATGAGTTTGATGAGTTAACTTGGTTAATTTAATTTTTTTAATTAATTTTTTTTAATTTCATCCTTTAATATTAAGCTATTTGAGAATTAGACTTCATAATTTGTTTTATTTTTTTTTTATTAGATTATCCCGATTTTATAACATGATAATAGTGCTTAAAGGGTTAACTCGAATTATTTTTTATGTTTTTTTTAATTTAATTTTTTTCTTCTAATTTTATAATTCAATATTGAGTTTGTTAAGAATTAAGTTTATAATCTGTTTTGATTTGCTTTCTACGAGGATATCTTGTTCTCATGATTAAGGCCACAAGTTTTTGTATTTTTATCTCAATTAAATCAGGTTGTTTCTTTAATTTTTTTTTTCTATATGGTTATCTTAATCTTACAATTCGAATCATGGGTCCTTCAACATTAGATTTGGTTGTCTTCATCTCATATGATCCAAGTTGCGGGTTTGACAAGTTAACCTAGTTAACTAAGTTTTTTTTTAATTGACTTTTTTTCTTCTTCATCATTTAATATTGCATTTGATTAGGAATTGAGCTTTATTATTTGTTTTGATTTGTTTTTTATCAGGTTATTTCAGCCTTATGACTAGGAAAAAGTGTTTAACAAATTAACCTTTGTTGTCTTGGCTCATTTTTTAATTAAACTTTTTATAAATTTTATCATTCAATATTGAGTCCGACATAGTTGACTGAGAATTGAGGTTCATAATTTATTTTGATTTATTCTCTATGAGGTTATCTCGGTCTCATGATCAGCGTAGCGGATTTGACAGGTTATCCTGGGTTAAATCAAGTTATTTTTTTAATTTTTTTCTATGAAATTATCTTGGTATCATGACCCGGGTCATAAGTTTGGTGAATTGATTCGAGTTGTTTTTTATGTTTTTTTTTAAATTGATTTCTTTTTAATGTCATCCTTCAACATTAGACTGATTGAGAATTGAAATTCATAATTTATTTTGATTTAATTTCTATAGGGTAGTCTTGGTTTTATGACCCGAGTCATAAGTTTAACAAGTTAATTCGAATTGCATTTTTAGGTCTTTTTTTGATTTTTTTCAATTTCATCCTTCAATATTGGAGTGATTAGGAATTAAGTTTTATAATTTGTTTTGATTTACTTTTTATGGGGTTATTATAATCTTATAACTTGGATAATAAATTTGATATGTTAACCTGAATTGACCTAAGTCAATCTAATATATTATTATTTTAATATTAAAAAGATGTTATCTTGAAATCTTTTTTAGTTAAATTATATTTTTACAAGTCATTTAAGTTATTTTTGAATCTATAAATTCAAACCCTTCACGGTTAAGATTTTTTGTTCACTAGAAAATAAAACATTAATAATATCTAAATATTTTTATGCTCAGTTAAAAATTTAACCCGATCCCCAGTCAATAATCCAGTTATGATCTATTTATGTACAGAATTAGTTATCAATTTTCATTTGTATTATTTCGAGTCATATCCAATTGACTTTATGCAGCTAATTAATGGTTATTAAACTGGATTTATCTTAACAAATTGATTCGAGAAACTTATAATTCAGAGCTTAATTATAGTCGGATTTTTAATTAATCTAACAAAAACAAAATATTAACCCAACTAAATACTTTATATCTAACTATGTTCTTGATAACTTTGTTCGAACATGGCTTAAATGCTACTAGATCAACAACATGCAAGAAAAAAAAAACTATAATTTTAATAAAAATTATTGACCAGTGACTCAATAACTCGGGCTTTTTCCCAGGTTTTTTCGTCGAACAATTTGACAAAACATATTGTTCACAAAGGGATGAATAATCTAAAAGAAAAAAAAACATTAAGGGGGTACAGAGCTAGGAAAGTGACAGAGGAGTCTGCAATTTGTTAACCCATTGCTAAATAAAGGAAAATCCAAATCAAAGGGAACGTCCAGCACAGCACAGATGAACAAAATAACTATCAGGATTTGTGCTGTTGGTGCTAAGGATATGGGAGGGTAGCAATGTGGTTATGAGCCACAGTTCCAATCCACAGCTTCCCTTCTACTTCCCTGACTTCACTCACTAGCTTCATTACTTCACCCTTTGGATCCTCAAGAACTTCCAAGATCTCTCCATTCTCATTGAAGAGGGATACAACTGTGTACATCTTCATGCCCATCATCCTGGCTAAGTACCTCATTTGGATTGGTAACCGGAAATAAACACTCTTCATCCATGGATTCTGAGTAAGAACCTCCTGTGCTGCTGTCCTGCAGCAATCTATTGCCACCCAGAATTGGCCTCTATCATTAAGTCTTACGTTGTCTGGAAAACCAGGCAGGTTTGCGACAAGTTCCACCCTCCCGGTCTTCGGTCCTTCCAGCCAGTATTTCATTAGCCTGTGGCATTGCCATACATGTTAAACAAAATGACCAAGCTTGTCTTAACCTACTCATCATCCACTATTGTCCATGATGTTCATGGTGCCATCTTTGAATGGAGTACTAATTTGGTTTCTTTTAGTCATTCACCGAAACGATGGAATTGGATCATACAACATCTCAATATTTATGTCAGGCTAGTGAAATTTTTTGTTGAATTACAAGGATGCATGCACATTACCTGCAATTGGTAGTCTCGGTGAAGACGATGAAAGTTTGGTCCCTAGATAGCTGCACTCCATTTGGAAATGCTAGGCCATCCAATACTACATGAGTTGTTTTGGTAGGAGGGTCATATCTGAGAAGCCTACCAGTGGATTCTCCTTCCAACAATATGAAGAAATGGTCCCTGCAAAACAAATTCCTATCAACAGCTCCAAAATTGTACAGAAATAGCCAAATCTTGTAAGAACAGCTCTTACACTCTGTCGTATCTCTTGCTGGTGTCAGTAAAGAAGATGGATCCATTCTTGTGTATGTCAAGGTCATTTGCAAAGAGTATTGGGTCCCCTCCCAAATGAGTTGCCAAAGGAGTAGCAAGCCCTCCTTCAGGTCCAACTACCAGAAGGCCATAATAAGCATCAGCAATGTACAAATTCCCACTCTCTTTGTGGAACCTTAGACCCAGGGGGCGACCACACAGTTTCTCATGCTTCCATTGCTTAGATGTGGTCGAGTCAACTCCTCTAGCACAAAGTTTGTCAGACCTTTCAAAGCCAATTCGAAGAATAGTTAGTATATATCAGTAAGGAGATATTAAAAGAGAAAACAAATTCATGTTCCAGACTTCTTTGATTTGATTCACTAGCTTATTGATCTTAATTAATAAATTGATTAAAGAAAGTTTTCCCTCAACACAAGCTAATTACTTGGCAAATACTCCAATTAAAAATGCCAAGAATTTTCGTATATCCAAGTTATAAATCATCTACATGAACTTGATGATCCTCTTGATTTGTTGAGATATGAAGTGGGTTAGTTTCAAAGTAGATGAATACATATTCTCTCTGTTTTCATCAAGTCATTAATAGAACTCACCAGTTTGTGGTAACAAGTGCAAAGGTTTCCCATCCAACATCCTGTCCCATCCATCTCACAACGCGTCCATCGGCCAAACCAGCGTAAGGGCCTCGCCCCAGGCTGTCGAACTCCAACGATTCAGGGCCGAAAACTTCATCGACAAACTCCAAATTTCCGGACCCTAATCGACTTCTATTGTCTCTAGGCCAGTTTTCCATGACTTGCTTGTAAGGGGCAAGGTCATGCTTAGAAGGCTTGAAATCATGGTCTCCTAAAGGTCCTATTTTAAACGGATCCATTATAACAAAACTTATAGCGAGAGCAAGAACTAGGAGAAGTGGATGCTGCAACAAAGTCCCATCTCTTTGTGATCCTTTCTTCTCCATCTCGAGGAACTTGGTTCGATCGAGAGAATGTGTGTTGCGGTAAGGAAATATCTAGTGAGGGTGTAAATGGTGGATCGTGAGGACACAACTTAGTTGATTTTCATATGTTAGGAAGTAGAGAGCATGCAGTGTTCGTGATTTCATTGAGTTCAGAAGTAGGTCGTCTGTTGTTGGCCATGTTATTTGCATTTCTTCTTATTGTTGAGATACAAACCAGAAATTATGATTTCCCTCTGGCAACTGAATAGAATTTTACCCATAAATCTAATTCAATCGAAACATTCAAATGTAAGCATTGCCTCCATGAATGGAGTCTTTTTAACTAGTGATGAAAGTAAGTTGGCTGCATCTACAAGCAATGCAATTTGTACAAAACAATTTTTATAGGACAACTGCAGAGGATAAGCCTCATCATGATAAAGCTTTTGGGTACCTTGTTTACTGTATTGGGACAAAAAATACAGAGATGATAGAGATAGATATGGCATATACTTCCTGTTTTGAAAATATAGAAATTTACTCAAAAACTATGAAAAGACATTGACTTTATGTTCCATTTCCATCTCTTTAATCAAATACGTTTCTGTTTTTTTTCTGTATTTGTCCTTGGTTTCCAAGAACTGAACAACTTTCAAATCCATCAACTAACATGTCAATTACTTGTATGTTATTTGAAACAATGAATGATCAGCATAAAAACAATAACCCACCTACTGATTTAAATATAGTACAGAGATCATATTGCAGCTGAAAAGGAATAGCAGGATGGATACACATGATTCCCATCCTCTAAGAAATCTATCACTTCAACATCCAATGGATGAATGCCAGCATCTGATTTTGGAATCAAAGACAGGCAGTTTAGTCCAAGTTCCCTCAACACTGTGATTGATGCCCAGAACACGACAATTTTATGTGGTTCAGCAATCTTCTATGTCCAGGCCGAGCAGCCAATTTCATTATATAGAGAAAAAAAACTACAATCTACGACAATGGAGGAGGAGCAACACCTCAACTTAACTCCCACTCTCTGTAATGGTCTCACATCTCTCTCTCTCTCTGCTGCTACAGCTACTGCTTGCTCTAATGCACTACATTGTGCTGCTTATTTTTTCTCTTGTTAATGCCTCTATTTATGGTGGAAATGGGGGAGCAACCATCCCCATTTCTAGCTCACCTCCACCTTTCCAGCCTAGCACCACTTTCCAGGTTGTCTTTGTCTCCACTTCTCAACACCGTACTCCATCATCATCATCCACGCCTCCGTAGATTTTGAATTTACAACACTATCACTACAAAAAAAAAGGGAGTCTTCAAATAATCCTACATCTACCCTTGATTTATAATTACCTCGAAAATCCGGCAGCAATGAGAATAATCTGAATTTCTCAATTTCAAAACCAAAAGCACAAATTCGAATTGGAAGAAAGAAACCGAAAGTTCTGATGAAAGCTCGGAACTCCATTCAAATGCAGCAGCCAGGTTCTTGTCATCAGAGTGACTAAATCCTCCTAAGTAGATTGATCAAGACAGAAGTTTTTTAAATCGCTTCTCACTTAAAAAACAATTTCTATATATGTTCTTATGTACTTTTCTATTATAACTGTCTTTTCTGTAGCGAAACAGAAACCAACTACTGCCTTGGTAACTCTTGTTCATCCCAATTCAACTAAAAAAATCTGCAACACTATCATATATCTTCTCTCAACACGTGCTGCGCAACACATTACCTGTCTCTCTTAATCAACAAAATGTCTCAACGAGTAGAAAGAAAGATGAGCAGGGTTAACATCATCACCCCGCGACAAAGGGCGGCTGGAAATAGGCTGCCTGGAGCTTGAGTGGGCTGCCGAACGATGCAAAACACCGGCATTAAAGGCTTGCTGACCAGGTTGACAGAGCAGTTCTGAAATTAGCGAGTTTGGAAGAAAAACACGCAGGAGAGAAGGAAAGGAGAAGGGCATATCGATCCGCACGTGACAAGGGGTATACAGTTCTAAACTTTACCAAGCGAACGGAATCGGTAGCCACTCGGTTGCAGTGTTATTTAGCAACGGAGCTTAATCATTTATACGCGCTATTCTGTTGAATAGTTTTTTTTTTTTTTTAATTTAAAAAAATATTTAAATATTATTAACATGTTATTCAAAAGGATTTAAAAAACCTATTTAGAGGGTCATCTTATGTAATAATTTGGCAATTTCAACGATAATATGTTGGATAACAAAAATATAGTTTAATTAAAAATAATTTTAAAATAATATTTTTTTAATATTAAAATATTAAAATATTCAATCAACTCAAATTAATACAAATTAATATGTTAATTTTATATTCGGGTGATGAGATCATAATATTTTAATAGAAAGTAAATTAAAAATTTATTTAGTTAAATTCTTAAGTAATCTAATATTAAAAAAAATTTAAAATAAATTAATTAAATTTAATTTTCAAACAACTTAAATATAAATAAAGATAAAATTAAAAAAAATTCAATTATAAAATAGAATAAAAAAATCTCGAATCAACCAGATTAATTCATAAAACTCAGAACTTGAATCATCCGATTATGATAATATTATAAAAAATAAACTAAAATAAATTATAAAATTTAATTAATAATAAATATAATATTAAAGAATAAAATTAAAAAAAAAACAAAAAAATAGCGATTTCCTCTCTTCAATTATTTCTTGTTAATTTCGATTGCAAACTTCGGTTCCACTTTTATTGTCAACCCAATGTAGATTCTTAAAGTTAAAATTGAAAAAAAAAATTGTTGTCATTCGGTTGCAAATAAAAAAAATAAACTTTTTCTTCCAAGCATTTACAGGATTTTGAAAGTTTGAAACAATTTACTTGAGATAATCAAAGTAGCCCGAGAGACGTGGAGCTTTTCTGATTGGTCAACAGCATTAAATCTGTCAGAAATTTACTTGGTACCGGTTTATCCGGTATCTCCTCCATGTCATAATCATCTCTTACTCTCAAAGACTAACTGCTTTAGCCAGTTTTCAGTAAATAACAAGCGGAGCTAGTTTTCTTCGTAAGGAATATCAAAATCTATACAAACGAAAAGCAAACAACTTTTAACCTTTATTGAAGGCTGTCTTTGAAGCTTCCTTGTAAGACAAATCAAGCAGACAAAACCCTTTATGTATCTGTTTCTAATTTGGTTTTTTTTTCAGAAATCTTGATTCTTTGAGTGACCCTTTGTCTTCTCCACAAAAAGGTTAGAACTTTGTGGTTTTGATTGTTTTTTTAGCTTAATTTCTTTGGTGTTTCTGTTTTTTTTTGGCTTGTGGGGATTTTAGTTATTGAGTTATTTATGTTTTTGGTTGCAAATCTGGTAGGATTTTGTAGCTACCCTTTGCGGGTTTCTTGCTAAATTTACACTTGTGTAGATAATAGCATGTTTATTTGTGTGGTTTTTTTTTTGTTTAAAGGTGGTTCTTTTGGTTTTGGTTTTGGTTTTGGTTTTGGTTTTGATAATTTGTTGATTCTTTTTGCGGTTTTAGTTGTAACTGGTGTAGTGTAGTTTACTTTCTTGGCAAATGCTGTGGATTTTGGTTTGGTGGGGTTTCTTTGCTGGTTTCAATCATGTTGTTGTGTATTTGGTTCATGTGAATTTGTTTTCATGAAAGCGAGGTAGATTTGGAAACATTTTTCCTTGAAAACTGTGTTCATATAACTATATGTACCAAAGCTTATCACTTATACGTGCTGATATATACGATGAGTTATTAGTTCTTGATGATAAGATTTTTATTCAGGTCAATAAAAGCTCATAGAACAACCCTTTAAAGAAAATTTTGCAGTGACTAATGTAAGGAGATTCTTGACTCTGAAAATAGCAATCTCTTTATCTGGTTATGTTTTGATGGTTTGAGAGGGTAATGTTTAGTCATTTCAATGCATGTTTTGTTTTATGACGTGAGGGTGCTTTTTATCTTCATAGAGTTGGCAGGAGCATGTATAGAACTGTGCCACAGATTGCACATGTCTGATCTTTCCCATTATTGGTTTTGTTTTTTCACGTTTGGTTAATTGATATGTTTGGTCCAAACAGAGTCATATGGCCAGCCTCGGTGATGGGGAGCATCAATGGTTAGAGAGAGTAAAATCAGAGGGGGCTGTTCCACTACTTGATCCAGATAATTGTTCAAATGGCTGGGCATCTCCACCTGGAGACTATTTCATGGTAAGAGGTCCAGAGTATTTGACAACTAAGACTAAAATCCCTGGTGGAGAATATCTTTTTAAGCCTCTTGGATTTGACTGGATTAAAGGGTCTAATAAGATTGCAGAGGTTTTGAAGAATCGAAAAAACCGTGTGAGGAAGGTTATTGATGAAGAGTTTCCAGATGGTGATAAGCCTTTTGTTTGGGCATTTAATCTACAACTCCCGGGTAAGGACAACTATAGTGCTGTGGCATATTTTGTAACCACAGAGCCATTTCCTGAGGGATCTTTAGTTGATCAGTTCTTGAATGGTGATGATGGGTTTAGAAATTCAAGGCTTAAAATGATTGCCAACATTGTCAAAGGCCCCTGGATAGTAAGAAAGGCAGTCGGAGAGCAGGCTGTGTGCATAATTGGGCGTGCCCTTTCTTCCAAGTACTGTGTTGCAGAGAATTTCTTTGAAGTGGATGTGGATATCGGATCTTCAATGGTTGCAAGTGCAATAGTTCATTTGGCGTTTGGTTACATCTCAATGTTGACTGTTGACCTGGCTTTTCTCATCGAGGCTCAAAGTGAGTCAGAGCTTCCAGAACGACTCTTAGGCGCCGTCAGATTTTCTGATCTAAACCCTGCTTGTGCTTCCTTATATGAACTGTCATATGGAAGTACTGATAATTTGCAGTCCTCATTGCCGACTCGCTTATGGAAGTCAATTGGACAGGGATTTTCTCAACTCCTTCATCCCGTGCCAGGGGCTCAAGAAAATAGTTCTGCCTCTGGCACAACCCATGGTAATGAAACTTCTGAGCTCAAAGAGGGGAGTGAAGACACAAAGAAATGGTAAGAGTTGTGAATTGCAATTACCTTCATATTCTTACATTTGAATGAGTGAAGGTTTAAATTTTGGTCTGTTTTGGGCCATGTAAAAGTGAGCTCACAAAAAAGATCTCAAGATTTCAATAATATCTTTGGTTTGCATCACAAGAAGACTATTATAATGTCATGGTGGCTTTATCCATAGAAAATCTGCCTTTTCAGAAATCAGATGGACAGGGATCTGGCATGCGTAATTAACTCTTTGCAGCCAACTTCTTCGTTTGTATGTCATATTGACATGTGCTGATTGATGATATTTAAACCTAAGATGCACGCAATCTACAATTTGTTTCCATCATCTGGAGGTTATTAACTTATAATACTTGTATAACATGCAAAACCATTCAATGCCTTAATCTCCAAATCTGTTCTCATGCCTGCCTTTCCCTTTCTAATACCAATACTAGGGTTGTTCTTCCTTATGTTAATTATTGCTTTCCTGTCAATTTCTGTCTTGGTCGAGTATGCAAGTATTATCAATCACCACATTCTCAATCCTACTTCATAGTCCTTGCTTTGGAAAATTTTCCTCCTGATGAAAATCCGTCATCAGTGTCCATTCCCAAAACCATTTCCCTAATTTACAAAATCTGGTTACTCCAGAAGTTGGCTATATTCCCACACGTACCATGTCTCAATAACTGCATCCAACTTACCCCGTGCCTCATGTGCAATTAGTTAAAGATTGATTAAAGCTCAAAGATATTCTCTATAAAAGTGAAGTGCAGAAACTTTATGTGACAGATTTTTGAAGGCTCTTGTTTATTATCAAATTTCTTTTAAGAATTGTTCCAGAGATTTCATTTCATGCATGTGATACATTTTTCATGGTGCATAATCTATTCTTATCAAAGTTAATTGCCTTGCTGGTTCTAAAATTATTAATTGGCATCCATTTTTCTTTTAACCAATCACTGTGGTCGAGCATTGAGCTAACTGTTATCCTTTGATGAACTATAATATTTGCAGATGAATCAGATACTCCCGGTGGACAGTGTATATGTGGTTGTTGGAGTAGCTTAATCTAGAAGTCACAGAATGATTTAAGTGGTAACAAGTATCCAATGTTCACTGCATTCAACTGCTTGGTTGCTAGTCCTAGTCGTGCCATTTTATTCTTTTGATTTGTTGTAGTTATGAATATACTATATGGGCGAGCAGTCAGTGAGTCATGTTATTTATTGGCAAGTATTAAAATTGTTGATAGCTTATTCTGATACATTTGTAATTCAAAAGTATTATTTCCACAAAAAGCTGAGTTGAATTTGCCAATTTCATTTCTGCTATTAACTTGGGGTTATGAGGAGATGATGGAGGCAGGACAGTGTAGCCTTCTTTAGCAAGTTGGAATTGTGCCTCGATTAGCTTCAAGCTCGTCCACTGCCGCAGGCTGTAGTCCTAGTGGTTGGTACCTTGTTTCTTGATCTAGACCTCTTGCATCTTATTATGGATTGCCTTTTCCTTGAGCTTATCAAGTCCCTTTCCTGTATAGTTGGCTGTAAACTTCATGGTAATACGGCAAAACTTGCAACTTTGTGTCAATTCTTTTCGGCTATCAATGGCCATCTGCAGGAACTACTGTCAGCGTCACATTTGGTAAGGATGAAACATATCTCAGCTTTGATGTAATCTGTCTGCTGTTGCCCGTTGGACTCCACACGTTACCTTCATTCTGGCTTAATATAAGGATTGGATTATGTTGATTGTTATCACTTGTGTGTCTAGTGGGGCTCAGGCAACGCAATCAAAGCAGTTTTAGCCACTATAGATGGCACTCAAAGATGATGAAGTATGCTGCCATTCTAGAGCTTTGAGGTTAGGTAAGCTCGGTCCAAAAATCTGTAACAGCTTATTAAATTTATGGTATTTTGGGTTCTTTTAACCTAAGCAGTGCATAATCCAGCAGGCAACAAAAATCAGCTGAACTAATTGTTCCATCAGGAAATACTAGGAAGCTAAATGATAAGGCCATTCAACAATGAGAATTCAAGGCTAGGACAACCGGGCAAAGTGATCTCCATGCAAAAAGAATCCATGAGAACCCGCAGGAGACCCTCAAACAATGACATTGATAGCATTCAAGTCGAGTATATCCAATATAAACGATTGGAATAACTGTCATCACTACATGCAGCAAGTGTTTTGTTTACCAGATCAGAACACCCCCCCACCCCCTCCCCCTTTATTTTTTTTGCCAAAACCCGAGTGCTTCGTAAATGAATAATCCAAGAATCCATCAATCTGAGACTGAGAAATCGAAGGGAAGTCTCACTCCCAGCAATTGTTTTTGCCATAGCCAGGTAGGAAACAGTGCCTCCCCGAGTCTAAATTGGATGCGACTTTGCATATGATGATTGATAGTGATCCGTAAAAGAATGAAACAGGAAACATCGTCCAAACAACCATTGTGTGCATAGATGCCGTAGCCATTGATTTATGCAATAAATAACTATAAGCATAACATTCATCCAAAAGAAAAGAAAATAAAACTTGTGCATCACAGTCAAACAATGGTAAGAGTGCAAAATACAAGTAGAGAGTTGAGCAACTGAAGCACAAAAGATTGAATACAAAAAAGCATGTCCAGTTTTTAAGCTTTATAGTTGCATAGAGCAGTAATATCTTCATTGCATTACAACGGATCTGTGAACAAGTTACTTTTCATCATTTCTTGAATAATATTGTGCCTAACAAAAAAGAAAATCACGAGATCAGAAGACCAAAGAATTTCAAAAGGAAGAAAAGCTGCAGTACAACAAACAAGGAACTAGAGGGCAAAACAATGGCCGATAATCTCAAACCACATTGGTCTACAACAAGAAGCATTTACCATTCTAATAAATGACTGAATGCGAAAGCTGCAACTGTAAATCTGTAAGTCTACAGCAGAAATGGGTGCCAGCTTGAGCTTTGATGGCTGGGAAGATGCGACAAATCCCAGTGTAAAAGTCCAGCTTCACAGAGCATACTTAAATAGTATCGAGATTTGACTCTTCAGAAAGTAAAGCCCCTAGTTAACAAATGGGGATAACATCTTTAACAGAAGTTAAACGATTTCAACACCTTCAACTGGTAGTGCACTCATCTGCAATGTTCTACCAGTTCCAGGAAACCGCACAGAAGGCAAGGAAGGATCCATAACAGATTCAATCTCAATAAAATCAAAATCATAAGCACCTGACCGCTTCAAACTGACCACAGAAAAAAGCACAATCCATCCAAGCATTGATATTGCCCAGAAATTGTTCATCCCATGTATCAAACCCCATGCTATAGCATATCCAACAACAATTCCTGATAAATGGCCAAGAAAACTCGCTTGTGGAACAATAATTGATGTAAAAATCAATGACTCGAAAGGCGCAAAACTGATAGGAAGTGAAAGGAATCCAAAAAGATCCAACTTCGAGGATGGTTGCTTCACAGAAAGAATTGTCATCCACCCAAATACAACACAAGAGTACCCAACAGCTGTCACTCTCCGAAAATACTCTAGCTTGAATCTTTGTATCAATATATGGTACATCCCCAGTACTAGTGCCCCAGACAATACGACCAACACAAGTGTGTAGTGAAGATAATAGGCCATTCCAAGGCCAATGTGCCCCAACTGTTCTACAACCCCTAGACTCCAAAGTGCGCTCATATTGAAAACAAGATGAATAACACTAATATGTGAAAAGGCAGAGGTAATTATCCTCCAATGGTGCCCTTCAACTGCATTTTCATAACTCAATCCCACATGAGAGTACCCGATATTTTTCTTCTGTATATAAAACCATATAGCACTACATATTCCAATTATACAACTTGTAGCTGGTTTTTCCACAATCTCATAAAACAATGGCCTCCCCATCTATAACAAAGCCCTTGTTCACTTCCTCTCTTTAAAACCACAAGTTACTCAACAACGCAACACCAGATAGAGCTTTTCCACAACCAAAACATCCACCAAAGCTCCAGCAAAAGTGGGTTCTCCTCAGAGATCAAAACTTTATAAGACAACACAAACCCTTTTCCAATCTAACAAATTTGAATAACCCCAAATGAAAATAACACCAAAAAACCTAAACTTTACACATCTAACCAATCCAACATGAATAAAAATCGGGGTTTTCTATATAATCAAACACCAACCCTTTTCTCACACTTAATTCCTCATAAAGTACATGTAAATTCACGCAAATCCCAGTAATGGTACTAAAGTTCTGAAATTCCTATTGCAAGAACAATAATAGAGAAGAAAGTTCAGATTTTTTACACCAAAAAGTAAGAGGAAAAAAGAAATTTTTTAGAGATAAATTCGTCACCTTTTTGCTTCAAATTGATTGAGAAGTTGCTTGAGCTTTCTAGTTTTCTGTCTTTCTGGGTGTTTCTGTCTTTTGCACAGATGTCATGGTTTTGAAAGCTTATATATGATACACCCTTTTGAACAGCAAGGATACATGGCTCACCTCATTGATGTTCGTCCCCTGTGGCCCCAAGGTGGCATTTAAAGACAAATGACGTGTAGTTTGTTTGAACGACATATGACAAAAGCACAAGTTGTGATTAGGAGCTATTTGTGAACGCGTTTAAACTAAAATTTGATTTTTGATTTTTGATTTTGATTTTTGATTTTTTTATGTTTTTAATTTTTTTAATATGTTAATATTAAAAATAATTTTTAAAAATAAAAAAAAATATTATTTTAATATATTTATAAACAAAAAATACTTTAAAAAACAATCTAGAACACAGCTGATCCGGGGTTGGAACCGGACCGGGTTGAAGAAAAAATAAAGAAAAAAAAACCCGGTGTAACCCGGTTCAACCCATTAATTTTTGTTTCTTTTACTAAAATGATGTCGTTTTAATTTTTTTTTTAAATTGACCCAGACAATCCAGTTAAAACCTGGAACCTGGGTCTTGAACCAGACCAACCAGACCAATCACCGGACTAGATCTAAAAACTATGCTTATTAAAGACTCTTAAATAGTAAAATTTAAATCATAAATATCTCACTCCACTTATGTTAATTATGTTTTTAAAACTCAAACAGGAATTGATTTGGAGTAAAGTTTATATTACAGGCTGGGATGATTAATCTCTATTGTTTTTTTTTTAAAAAAAACTAAAATGATATTATTTAACCATTTTTTTTTTACTTTTTTGTAAAGGTTAACAAATTAATAACAAGGTCAATCCAAAATTTTAATTTGGACCGTATTTTATTTTCTTCAATCCCATGTGGATTCAATGGTCGGTAGACATCATAGAATACTTTAAATATTTGGGGTATTAATTTCCAAGTGAACCACAAAATGATTGGTCAATTAATATTCTAAATCAATTTAATATATAATATGAAAATTTTAATTTTAATTTTTTTAATATATTTTTAAACAAAATAATACTTTAAAAAACATCATCTAAATATCAATAACTCTCAAAGTCAGGCACACAAGAAGGATCTTCCCCGCTTTATTAATGTCGTTTATTACAGTTGGCTAGCGATAAGCCGTATCGAGACAAAACACTTGATGGCAATAATAAAAATAAAATAAAAGGAAAATTACGATCATCACTCACACCATTGCCGTTGACTCATCATCAACGAGAGGAACCAATTCTCCACCACCACCACCACCACCACCACCACCGCCACCAGTCCTCTCCTCAACACAGAAATCATCTCTAACCCACAAAACAGCATGAATCAAAACAATAGGAACTGTGGCTGCTAAGGTGATAACAAGATGCAAGCCAGCTTTTGTCACTATGAGCTCTATCATAGTTGCAACAGCTATCAAGCCAAGCACTATACTCTTATCAATAATCTTATCCAGCAAATAAAAATTTGGAGGAAGGGCACGTAATAATAGCAGGTAAAGTGATGCCACATAAGTCATGATGACCAAAAAAATCAGAGAGACCTTGCGTTGTGGGATGAGGGTAATGAAGAGCACAATCCACACAAAATGTGTGTAATACAACGCAAAGTGGCCTAAATTTCTTATAATTCTGAGAGAAGCTGCTTCTGGGCTTGAAGGGATGCTGAAGGGGCACACTAGCCTGAACTCGGGTCGCTCGAAATCGTCACGGTTCTTTCCAGTCGAGTCCTCAGGATCGGTCGGCGTGGTTGGTGTTGACATGGTGCTTGGCCTCTGAATGGTTCCATGACCAGCCATGGTTTGGTTTGATTAGAGGGAGATACGAAGCTTTATCAAGTATTGGTGTGTTTGAGCTCAAGTTGTGTCCTTGGTTTATAGAAAGGAGAGATAGGGTTCTGTAGTCAAGGAAGGAAAGTCTTGTGAGTTTACGGAAAGTTCATCGCAATTTACCCATACATATTGAAGCTTGGAGTTCATTTTGTTGCTTAAATAAATTAATGGATAATTAATAGTTAAAATATAGTTTTATTAAAATATTAATAGAAAAAAAAGAGGAAGAAATCATACACGAGAAGACAAAGTAAACGGTGAAGTGGACTTGTGATGGATAAAATTGAAGGTGACTTCTAAATTGGGGCTATACTCGTGAAGGTTTTACCTGGTCTTAATTTGATTTCTTTTGTTTTAGTTTAATTTCCTAGGTGCTCAAGGATATAGTGAGATTATTTTTTTCATCTTCTTTGATTTCTCTTGATTCTTATATTATATGCTGAAATTCTTTAAAAAAAATTGAAAAGAAACTCAGAATCAAAATGTCTAATGGAGAGAAGTGAATATCAAAAACATTTTTTTCTTACAAATTCCCGTATTAAGATTGAAAGATGATTTATTCCCGTTTGTTTAGTTTGAAAAGTTTTTTTTAAAAAAAATTAAATTTTCTCATTTTCAATTATTTTTTTCAATGTTTTAAAATTATTTTGATGTGCTGATGTTAAAAATAAATTTTAAAAAATAAAAAATATATTTTTTATATTTTTAAATAAAAAACTCTTTAAAAAATAATTAATACTAGCATGCTAAATTTTTAATAATAAAATTTCAAAGAATTTTAATTTTTTTTAAAAGATAATTTTGAGCTCTTACATGGGAGCTCAAGCCCATTAAGGAAGCGTTTAGGAATGCGGTTCAACCCGTGTTCCCAAAAAATTTGAATTTTTTTTACTAAAATTTAATATGATTTGTATGTTTTGGATCGTTTTGATATGCTGATGTCAAAAATGATTTTTAAAAAATAAAAAAAATTATTGACATGTATTTTGGCACGAAAAGTTATTTGAAAAGCACCCACAACCACACTGGCAAACACGCTCTAAAAGAATTTAGATGGTGCTCGGCCAGATTAGTATTCAATATAAAAAAAAAAAATCTTAGGTGCAAACAAATAAGAAAGAAATCCCATTATTAAAATAAAAAGCCATTTAAAGTAACATAAATCGTTTTATTTTTTTTATTTTTTTTAAATGTTCAAACTCAAAACTTAAATAAAAAAGGGAGGTGAAGCAATTTATTTGATTATATAATATAATTCTAATGGATATTAAACTTAGACAACATATTCATTTACCTAATTTAGCTTAGAATTGAAGATATACTCAAGTGACTCGTTGAAAACAATAATTGTAAGATGACAATCGGTAGTTTTTTGAATTCCCATTACCTTCCTTTAAGGCAGTTCATGCTTTACGAATTCTATGTATTTTTTTTTATTTTAAAAATACATAATTTTATTTTAAAATTATGTTAAAGATAAATAATTAATGTAAAATACTTGTCTTAGTGGCACCTTTTATTTTTAATTATCTTTATAGTTGTATATATATATATACTTAGTTTATACAATTATAAAATTATAAAACTTAAGTCGCGCTCACCTTCAAAATCGTTAACTAGCTATTTAAGGAATGCCTAGTTTACGCAAATGTGAGAATTTAATTAGATTATTAACGAGAATTAATTGAGGTGGAAAATCACTATCCTTTTTCTCACAAAGGATTGTTCAATTTTTATTTTAATGTTTAATATTATATTTACTGGGGATTGAATTTCATAATTTATTTTAATTTATTTTTTATGAGGATATTCGAGTCTCGTGATTTAAGTCACAAGTCTTGTGGGTTAATCTGGTTGACTCAGATTTTTTTGTTTTTTTTTTCAATTTTATCCTTTACCATTTGTGTTGATTAAGAATTAAAATTTATAATTTATTTCGGTTTTCTTTCTATGAGGTTATTACAATCTCATTATTTGAGTCAAGGGTTTGATATGTCAAACTGAATTGACTCGGGTCCTTTTTCTCTCTCTTTCAATTTCATCCTTTAATATTGTTGGATTGATTGAGAATTGAGTTTTATAATATGTTTTGATTTATTTATTTTTTGGGTTATATTTGTCTCATGATCCGGGTTTGGCAAGTTAACACGTATTGGCTCGAGGTTTTTTTTTATTTTTTTAATTAATTTTTTTTTAATTTCGTTCTTCAACATTGAGTTGATTGAGAATATTTTTTTTTAAAGGGAATTTGACATCTCACACCTTTTCATTTAAATTCTCAATTAATTTTTTTTTTAATTTTAGATATGGTGTATAGCATGAATAAAAAATACAGTTCTTAATACTTAAGGTTATAGCTTGAAACTCGCAAAGAAAATTCATATATTCTTTCAAAAGTCTTAAATTCAATAATTTAATAAAAATAAAAATAAAAATAAAACATTAACACCAACTATTTATATAAAGATTAAAAGTGAACTAGTCAGAATAAACACAAATTTAAATAAAAATTATTTAATAAAATTTAAATACGATGCAACAATCAAATCTAAAATTAATAACAATTGTTGCTATGTATTTGATATCTGATCCACACACACACACACAACACATTCCATATCAAAATAGAAGAAGCAATCGTACCTTAATATTCAAATAACTACAAGAATATGTTTCCAGAAAATCGAAACCAAAAAATATCTCTTACAATCGATGGAGAAAAGGGCAAGCTAGAAATAAACTCTAAACAGCAATTTTATTTTTGAAATAAACTCTAATAAGTTCACATTTTTAAGAGATTTAGAATCTTTTAAATAGGTTAGAAAAATCAACCTTAACATAGAAATAAAATTATAATCCTAAAGCCAAAAAAAAAACCATATAAAATCTGTAATTATATAAATTTAGACATCATCAAGGAAAAATAATAAAATTAGCATGAATAAAATAATATTTCTTTTCTTTTAAAAATATGATAAAAATTATTTTTTAAATTTAAAAATATATTAAAATAATATTTTTTAATTTAATTTTTATATTAATAAATCAAAAAAATAAAAAAAACATTAAAAAAATATTCAAATAATAATTAAAAAAACAGATTTAAGCTGCAATCAGGTCTCAGAAATAGCAAAGCCAACGCGAGGCAGGTCCTTCATCGCGGTCAGGCTCCGGTTCCAGGTCCTCCACCATTTTTTTTTGGTGGGGAAGGACTACGATTACGATTAGTTATTAAATGTTTTTCTTTTCTTTTCTTTTGATTAATTATGAACTTGTAATTCTGTAGTTTTCTCTGATTAATTTATGAGTTGGAAATTTAACTACTTAAGCTGATTTTGATTGCTAAAGAAAGCATTTGAAGGATGTTAAAGCACAATTGATCATAGATAACAGGTGGCCGCTGTTATAAAATAACAATAAAAAGCTCTCGCAGGTAGGCCGGTCTTAAGCCTGTTAGAAAATAATACAAATCATATCCTGGGATCTCATCTAACAGTTTAAGCTCTTGGGTTGAGATGGTTCTTTGACATAGTATCAGAGCCTTGATGACCAAGCGGTCACGAGTTCAAATCTCATCATCCCCATTTATTTGATAAAAATTAAGCACAAGGTAATGTGAGCCTGTGCAAGTTTCAAGCCCAAAAGACTTTCACTTGAGGGGGTGTGTTAGAAAATAATACAAATCATATCCTGGGACCTCACCTAACAGCTTAAGCTCTTGGGTTGAGATGGTTCTTTGACAAAGCCTGCTTGACTGAGCTTCTTTTTTCTTTAACGGTCTAAAACTATTTTTTATTTGTCTTTGAGTTGTTGTGGATTTTTTTTAAATTTTTTTTATTTAATATGAGGCTTTTATTTAATTTATCAATCAATATCAAGTTGATTTTTTTTATTTGGATTTTTTTAGCCTTTATTTTTTCTCAAAAAAATCTTTTAGTTTTTTTTAATTCTATCATTTAATGTGTTGTTACTCATTTTGGGACCCCACGTGCTGGAGACGGTGTATACTTCTTTTGAACTGAGCGTAGGAGTTTAACTCATGTTTATTGAAGGTTGACAAAAGCAGATGAAAGAAATATTTTTTTCGAAACCCTGTTTGAGTTGTTTTCTACTCTCTTTATCCTTCTCTTTTGCTGCCAAAATCATCAGGTTTTCTTAGATTGATCAGAAGTCTTCATAATGCTAAATTTATTCCTTATTTATCTGGTCTTTAAGGTTGGATAAATCCCTCAGAATTTGTACTAAAAAATAGTTCTGCTGCTATCGTAATTTTTTGTTCCAAATTAGGCTCTGATTATGACATGGTTTCGTACGATAGCTGACCATCCTAGCTATATCCTGTCACTTATGACATGTTGAAAAATTGACCTATACCTTTATTGGGTCCTAGGGATCACTGATCTTAGGGCAGACTCGTCGCGATTTGGATGCTTGGCATTGTTAGATCAAGAACCTTTTTGACTAACAAGATTACTACCAAATTCTGTTCTCTAAAATGATTTTATCTCACTTTGAATCCTCCATCAAAGTTGTAGTCTGGGACACATAGATGAATTTAAGCTTTTGAATTGCTTGATTTCGATATCAGAAGCTCAAGATATTCCTGTTTGAAATCTAGAGTGAAAACATAGAATCCTGTCGCGAGAAGGTTTCCAGCCGAGTTTGGTTGCAATTCTGTTATTCAAAACAAATTTGTCTCACTTTGAATCCTTCATCAAAGTTGTAGTCCAGGACATGTAGATGAATTTGAGCTTTGAATCACTTGATTTCAATATCAAAAGCTCAAGATATTCCCGTTTGAATATCTAGTGTTGAAAGCAGGGATTCCTGGCCGTGAGAAGGGTTTTTGCCCAAGTTCGTGGGACTGATTTAAAGGATTTTTTTTGGACCAAGGACTAAATCAAAATGTGCTAAATTGAGGGATTGAATTGAAGAAGGACATTTAAAGCTAGAGAGGGGGGCTGGATCATCATAAATGATAGGATTTTTACCACATCGAATAAGGAAAATAGAACTTTGCAGCTGCACCCTCCATCTGATTTCTTTCCTTTTTTCTCGGCAAATTCCTGCTGTTTTTCCTTTAGCATCATGCCTGATTCCCGGGAGTTGCATACCACGTTTTTATTACCTCATTTTAAAGAGAGCAATGGCTCTATGGAAGGAAAAGAAAAGAGCCGCACCATCCTCTAACTAGGGAAAGAAATCACTATCGATCACAAAATCGAATAAAATATTCGTTTCCTATTTCGCTCACCCAGAATACACCCTAGAGTTAATGTAATATTTGTTTTTTGAATAAAGCCATGTATAGGCTATATAAAAGCCTCTTTCTCGACCTAGGAGGGGGGAAAAACGCACAAAGAAAGAGCAAAAAGAGAGCAGAAAAATAAGAAAAGAGAGGAGAGAACAGAGAGAACGGGAGGAACAACAAAAGAAAGACAAGAAACACGCCTTTGCTCCCTTTTTCCTGCAAATAAAGACTGCAGCAACGGGAAAAGAAAGGCAGGAATCAGTAGAGAGAGTGACGGAGACACAGAGTAAAGAAGGAGGCGATAAGCAGACCTAAACATAGAACAGAAGAAGAAGGACGGACACAGACCGAGCAACCATCACTCTTTAAACGCCACTGCAGTTTCTTCATCTCCAGGTTTGTTTTCTATTTACCGGTTGCATGCTTTCTTTTTCTTTGTGTTTGCACTGTTAGCGTGGTCTCTTTCCATTTGGTTATATGTGTCTGTACCGTTCAAGTGAATTAATTTACTTGAACAATAGCTCTCCATACATAAAAGAGGGCTACGCCCTTTTGTGTCTAGCCGGGTTACTTGCTTGGGCAAGTGACCCGGCCAGACCCTTTTTTTTTCTTTCTTTCAAAAAAATAAAATAAAGAGAAAGAGATTTATGATTTTTTTGGGCATATTATTTTAAGGTCTGAATTTTTATGTTGTAAAAAATATAAATCTCGGGTTTAGAATACCCGGTTTTTGAAGCAATGTGACAAATTTACGTATATATCAAAAAAATATTTTCTTGTGTGTTGCATACGGCCAATATCCTAACATGTTTTGAACGTTCTTTTTTAAAAAAAAATATTGGAAGTTTCGAAAATGTGTTTTCACATGGATTTCTTAAACACAACAAAAATTATTTTCTTGCATTTCTGGATTTTTCAACATGTTTGTAAAACTCCAAAGGGTATTGGCCAATATTCCAAAAAATATAAAAATCTTATTTTGGGGGGATTTCATCTATTATTCACCGCTAATATTTGGATAAAGAAATCCTTAAAGGACAAATATCCAAAATATTATTGTGAATAATTTGTTATTATTCACTGTTAATATTTGGATAAAAAAACCCAGAGTGGTAAATATCCAAAATAATTTTCTAGGAATAATAAATCCGCACACATCCTTGAAAGAAGCCTTTATTATAATCGAGGACATTTTAATTTTTTTTACTCCACGATTCACGAGCCGTGAGAGTAGAGAACACTAAGACAAAAAAAAATAGATTTTTAAAGCACCCTAGATTTCTAAATTTTTGTCCCTCCTCCTTGTGATTTACGAGTCGCAAACTCTTGAAATACCAAGGGAAAAATGAGCTTGTAAAGCACATGGAATCTCCTTGGATTTCTATCTTAATAAATTTAGTTAAAATCAAACCGAGAAAAACTGATGGGATTAGAAAACACCAACACCATAGCAATTATAAGACAAACCAAACACCAAGCAGCTTACCTTAGGTAAGGCGTACTAGGGGTGCTAACACCTTCCCTTTACGCAACCAGTCCCTTGCCTTAGAATCTCTGAAGATCAGTTAGGTTTTCTAGTGACCATAATACTAGGTGGCTACTCCCTTTACACAAAACAAAGACCCCGAAACCAATCGAGGATCGCCGCGACGCCGCGCTCCGTTAGCGAGGGTGCGACATAATGTGAAGTTCTTATTTAATTTTATCCTAATTTTTTTCATAAAATAAAATAAAAGAATTAATTCAAACCAGTATAGTCCATAACCAGGTCACGAATTTAGTAAGTTAACTAAGATTGACATGACTGCTTTTTTTTTTTTTGTTATTTGAATATAGCTAGTTCGATAAGTTAATGTTGAGGAAACTTCTATATAATTTAGTTTTAAACTCAGTTTAGAGAAGGAATTGAATTAAGAGATTTCAAAGTTAAGCCTCAACTAATAACTATAAAAAGTAATTTTATGTGTTCTTAACATTTGTTTGATACAATTTATTGGCATAATTGTTGTTGCACGAAATATCATGTTTGACTTCAACATTTACTTAACTTGTATGTTTTAGTGCTCCCTAACACCCTCCCACTCTCTATTTTATTTCTTATTAAATTAAAAATAATTACTCTAGTTGTTATAAGAGTTTGAAATCCTGCCCTTGCTCTTAAAAGAAACCAGAAAAAAAAAAAAAAAAGCTTAGAGAGGCTCAGGTGATGATCCTGATCATCGACCAAGAACCTGTCATTTGAAACCAGCCGATGACAAAGACACAAGAGAAACAAAAGATTAAAAAGAAAAACCAATATTATACCCTAACTCTTTTTAAGAAAATGTATGGTCTCTGGCTAATTAAGATTTGAGTGTGGGCATTTTGGGTTGAGGAGGGGAACCTACAGGCTACAGGATTTCACTCGGAGGGGGGTTCAAGGACTCGGAAAGATAATATGGGCTGACTGGAGCAGGAAGGCCATTTTCGTGATAACCGAAGCAGCCAATTCAAACTTCGAAGGGATACTGAAAGGTCACGTACATACTGATATCAATCATCTTATTATCTCCTTTGAGCTACAGCTACACTGCCTTTCTATTTGCTCCTCCCTATATATGGCCATCTGTGGCGGACCCCGAGGCGTTTCTCGGTCTCTGAACTCTTTTCTCGAGGCTGCCTTGATTGGTCTACTGCCATTACCGAAGAAGTCCGCGCGCACCCTTCTCCGCCTAATTCTGTCCAAAGTCTCTGATGATGGAGCCAAGAAGGTGGACTTGAATTATTTCTTCACAATCACCTCTCTCAATGTAATTATGAAGATGAATGCTGGAAAGAAGCGAGTTGAAGAGGAGAAGGCTGCCTGTATCGATTCTGAAAAGCAGTGTATTGAGGATGACCAAAAGATATTCCGTTCAAATCCAGGGACCAGCTTGTTGGATTTTTTTCCATTTTTGAAATGGATTGGGTACAACGGGGATATTGAGGAGAGTACTGTGATAAAGAGAGGGATGAATTCTTGCAGGGCTTGATAGAAGAGGTGAAGCGAAAAGAAACAAGTTCAGAGATACAAGTAATACTGAAGAAGTGAAGGATCAGACAACTGTGATTGGAAAGTCTATTGGCCCTCCAAAAATCAGAGTACCCTGAATTGTTTACGGATGTAGTTGTCAAGGGTACCGCAATTCAGACGATTGATTTTCATCTGTTTTTGGGTTTTGGTTCTTACAAATTACAAACTTGTTTTCAACAATTGTTTTCCAAAAAGAAAATTGAGCACATACTGATCATTACAAAATATTAATAATAATAATTGTTTTTGACTAATGGCGGAACATCTAAAATATAATTCTTAATTAATTATCACAAACAAAATAAATTTATAGTATGATCGTGAAAACCAGTCGAACCTAAGAGAGATTTCGTTTAATTTTCCTACAATAAACTAAAATAAAAAGGAACAAGGGATTTGAATAAAAAATTAAAGAAATAAAATTCTGAAAATAAAAAAAATTGAGATGTCGTTAACTCAGTTCAAGGGTCCACATATCCATTCCTATAAACTCGTTGATCGTCAAGTAAAATAAATATTCTTTTACATCAAGCAAATAAATTTGATATCCCTTAAAGCTGAGGAAAATCGATGAGATTACAAATAAATTAATTAGACAAAGCTCTCTAATCAATTTCTTACCATCAAGCGAATTTAACATTAAAAGGAATTCTCATTCACTCAGCATTAGTATTAGGAGTAAAGTCTGTGCATTTATTCTAAACAAAAGTTCAAAAACTTGATAATTTAACTAGTTTATTCTTCCCTAATAAATCAAGATGAGAGTTACAACAATCAAATTAATTCTTTTGCTTCTTACTCTAGTCCCTAACAACAATTACGGATTGAAAGAAACTAGAAAGCATACATGCCATCTCAAAATAATTCAATATGCTTGAATAACAATCAATAGCATAATTTTGAACAAAGAAAAATAAATACTTGAATCTGAAAGAATAATAATAATAATAATGTTACTTCTCACAACTTGCTAATGGAAATGATGTGTATTTCCCTTGAACCAAAATTAGGAATTAGTTCATAGTTGTTGGAAAATTGACAAAAACAAAGAAGAAAAGAATGTTATAAAGCCCATATTTTAGTTGTGTTCTGTTTTATTTATTCTCTTTTTTGGGTGTCGAATTTCTTCAAATTTCCTAAGCTAATTATAAGTCCGTATAATACTTAACTCCTTCCTACTTTATCTAGTGCTTAAGGTTGGTTAAATCCCTCAGAATTTGTGTTGAAAACAGACTCTACCATCTTGTCACAACCTTGTTGTAATATTAACTTTGCTACAACTTAGACTTTGTTTCTGACTAGGTTTTTTGCAATATCCGACTATCTAAGATGTATTATTTCAGTCATGGCATGTTAGAGGCTTTACCTAAACCTTACTTGGGTTCTGAGGCTCACCGTTTCTATGTCAGACTTTTAGCCGTAGTGAGATGCTCGACACTGTTAGTTTCCTCATCAGATCAAGAGACCAATCTTGTTCTTTAGATTGCGTCTGGATTTTCACCTTCCAAACAATTTTATCTGACCTGAAACCCTTTATAAAAGTTGTATTCCTGGATGTGTAGATGATTTTGGGTTTTTAAATCGCATGATTTCAATGTCTGAGGCTAAAGATATATATGCCCATTTGAATCTATAATATGAAAACAGAGAATCCTGCTGCAAGAAGGATTTTAGCCCGATTTTGCAGGTCTGATGAGAGATCCAAATGAACTCGAATTTCTGCCCATAATACCTTTCTGAAAAGCTTGATATGTGTACTTTAACTTTGATTCAATTTACTTTCATATTCTGAAATTAAAACTCTGTGAAAAACCCGTCACAAGAAGCAAAGTCTGAAACATAAAATGCAGAAATTCTTATTTTTTAGCAATTAATTCACAAAGTCTTTTAGGCATGCCAAACTTATAAAAATAACTTCCAATAAGCTTATATATGCTCAAAATACATTAAAAAACATAGTGTAAAAATAATAAAAACATATGTATATTTTTCACTTATCAACTAAATAAGAATTTTTCATCTTCCGCAGACACTCACAGGAGTAGATACAGTAGATTTCACTACAGAATGGGCAATGCCATTTCTGCTGAACCATCCACAGAGATTAGAGAAGGTGAAAGCAAAGATTGACAGGGAAGTCGGACATGAGCGCTTGGTACAATTAAGAGTCTGATCTTCCCAAGCTAAGATATGTCCGTTGTGTCGTTAATGAGACCCTTCGTTTGTATCCTCCAGCCACACTTTTGCTGCCTCATCCACTATCTGAAGACTGCATCATAGGAGGATACAAGACACCACGAGGCACGGTTGTGATGGTGAATGCATGGGCCATACATAGGGATCCCAAGTTGCGGGAAGCACCTGAGAGTTATCTTCAAGCCCGAGAGATTTGAAGGTCTTAATAATGAAGGGGAAAAACAAGGATTCATCCCATTTGGTATTGGGAGAAGGGCTTGCCCTGGAAATCACATGGCCATGCGCAGAGTGATGCTGGCATTGGCTGCACTTATTCAGTAGATGAGCATAGTAGATGCTCTTATCTCTGTACAAAAGGCTAAGCCTTTGGAGGCTATTTGTGTTCCACGCCCTTATACAACTATACAACTAGTCTCATCTCTCCCCCCTAAGGCCAACTTTGCACAAAGATTGTGACTGTCTATTATACGTGACTGTTAGAGTCTAGGGTTAACAGAACTATCTCTGTTTGGAAATAAAGTTCGGAGTGCACTTTCTTTTTAATGCAATCCACCATTAATGAGGGCTAAGTTAGCTACTTTTAAGTTTTTTCTTTTTCTTTTTGGTATAAATAGGGGCTAAATGCTCAAAAACATAGAAACTATAGATAAGCTTGAATAAACTGAAAAATTTCCTTAAAAAGAGGATCACGAACAATAAAGCCAGAGCTACTCCTGAAAGCCAAAACAAGAGCAGCTCAATCCATTTCCAAACTAACGTACTTGAACCCATGATGCTAAGTAAACCTGAGACTTACAGGATTGAAATGGGCCAGCTTCAGCCTTGAATGAAGAACATGTGCCAAGATTGGCCATGATACCAGCCAGCAAAAGTCACGCCGCACCAGCACATCTCTAGTACCAATCTTGCGGGGAACCATCAGAGTTAATCTTCACCCTCTGACCAGTTGGTTTTTTCCAAGCAATTAACAGCTCAGTCCGGCAAGCTATGGAAGAATATAATTCTACTAGTACTAGTTATTGATGCAATAGCTCATGATACTTCATGATGATTCTGCATTTTTTTTTTTCTTTCTAATCCTTAATTGATACAAGTATTCAATTATTAAAGATCTAATGCAAGCAGGCATTTGGAACTACTCAACTCTTTACAACTACTTAACTCTTTACAAGCATCTAGTTGCACTTAATATTGATTCATATTATGACATAGTGAGCTGATTAAGATTAGCAAGGATAAAATTAAAAAATAAAATCATCATATATATATATATATATATATATATATATGATAATTAGAAATCATAAGATAAAATTAAAATTAAAAAAATGTCATCACCTAGATCTATCATTGTTTAATACAAATAAAAGTTAGTAGGACCTAGGTGAGTGTGGTAAAACCAGGGGTTGTATATGCAGAAGAAATGCATGTTTGGTAGTATATAGATGTTGTATTTTAAAGTGTTTTTTTTATTTAAAAATATATTAAAATAATATTTTATTTATTTTTAACATTAATATATTAAAATGATTAAAAATAATAAAAAAATTAATTCTAATAAAAAATCAAATCCTGAACTAGCAATATTTTGACCGCAATACGGTCATTGATGGTTCTGGTTCTAATAAAGATGAAATTATCAAGGACGGTGGGGGGTGGGAGTGAGAAGGTAAAACATAACAGTAAACCAAACTATAAATACTGAACTGTCTGATCGATTGATATTTTGAGGATGTCTTTTGTCATAATTCGAGACAAAAAGATGCGTATCATCATTAAGATTCATATAATGTTTTTTTATGACAGACAAGGAGTTCATTTTTTGTTTTTCTCACTACATTCTGTATCAATATAACCTGTAAAAGGGAATGAGAAAAAACAAATTTAATCAGAAGATGAAGATAATTTCAATTCCTAGAGGTGGGGCAGAGCTAGAGAAATGAAGAAGATGGATTGCTTATCAAGGAAAAGACATAGACCAGTAATTACTTTGTGGCTGGTAGCTTGGACTGATGGATGGATGTATAGTGACTGCTGGGTTGGAGTGGTGGATGGAGATGGAACAGTGCTCGTTTGGGTCATTTGTTATTACTAGTCGGTGTTGAAACCATATTATAAAATGATTTTGAATAACACAATAAATGCGAAGAACACTTAAGAAGTAGGAGTGTAATGAATTTATGATATGAGACTCTTCGCAGTATTATTTGGTACAAGTTATGTTGTATACGTACAGTTGGTACGTAGACATGTATTTTCTTAATTGATTAATTTTGATTAAACTAAAAGAAGAGGGGAAACAAAATCATGAATGGCATAGCTAACAAAAGGGCTTGCTAATATATTAAAAAAAATGATGATCTCGTTCAAAATAATTTTATTTAAAAAAATTTGGAGAAAAAAATAATCTAGGACTTTATGAAAGAGCCCATGATGTGGGTATTGTGAGTGTCGCACCCGTCATTACGGTGATTTATAAAAATTTTGCATGGTGAAAGAATTGATATTTGATCAATCAACACCTGAAAAAATTTCACTATGGAATAGAAGTTTTTTCAAAAAATAATGAAGGATTGTAAAAAAAAAGAAGTTTTTTA
The DNA here is from genome assembly GCA_015852605.2 of Populus deltoides. Taxonomy (NCBI): domain Eukaryota; kingdom Viridiplantae; phylum Streptophyta; class Magnoliopsida; order Malpighiales; family Salicaceae; genus Populus; species Populus deltoides. The sequence continues at coordinate 15,153,085 of CM027586.2, read as the reverse complement.
ATAAAATAAAAAAAGGGCTATGATCCGATAAAAAAACAATTGAAAATTCAATGGTATCTAATAAAAAAAATTAAATTCTTTGAATGTAGGGGAAAAAAGAAGAAGAACAAAAACAGGGAAGGCGTGTGGACTCATTCTCCCTTTAAATATATATATATATATATATATATATATATATATATATATATATATATATATATAAAATAGTATAGATAACATGTTATCTATTGTTCTAGATTCCAGTGATCAAAGGGTTGCCGAAAAATCATGTGACAAATAATTCAGGAACTTATCAAAAAAACCCGAATCCAACCCAAATTCCAAAACTTTCATGTTCAATATCTATTCCCTCAAGCAAGGTGAAGCCCAGAGAACACTCAGGTAGAATTCCTCTCGTCGAACATCAAGATCAACTATTTTCTTGGCCAAAATCAATGCCGACAACGAATTTTTCTCTCCTCAACCTCTTTCATCTCTCAAATCAATGGGCTGAAAAGAGAAGAAAATGAAATTGTTCTCCTCAACCTCTTCCATCTCTCAAACCAACGAATTTTTTTTTTCTATGGCCTATTAATTAACGAATTATTATGCATTTGTTCTTTTTTCAATGATAAAACAATATATCCGATCGTTTTTTTATTGGCCCTCCAAAAATCAGACCCTGAAGTGTATACGGATGAAGTTGTCAAAGGCACCATGGCGGTAAGCAACTTAGAATACCGAACTTACAGGCCCTTCGAAGTTTTACATGTTTTCTAAAGCTCTCTTGAATTTATAAGAATTTTAAAGGTGTTCTTATGAAATGGACCCTCAAAAACAAAAATTGTACGGTTTGGTCACCCCACTTTCCAAAGTCTGGATTTATCCCTAGTTAAAATTAAGCAAAATTAATAATTGTAATTTTCTTAGACTGAGCATGAATTTTTCATCTTCCGCTGACACTCTATTTGGCAGGAGTAGATACAGTAGATTTCACTATGGAATGGGCAATGACAGTTCTGCTGAACCATCCAGGGAGATTAGAGAGGGTGAAAGCAGAGATTGACAGGGAAGTGGGACATGAGCGCTTGGTACAAGAGGCTGATCTTCCCAAGCTAAGATATGTCCGTTGTGTCGTTAATGACACCCCTTCGTTTGTATCCTCCAGCCCCACTTTTGCTGCCTCACGCACCATCTGAAGACTGCATCATAGGTGGATACAAGATACCACGAGGCACGGTTGTGATGGTGAACGCATGGGCCATACATAGGGATCCCAAGTTGTGGGAAGATCCTGAGAGCTTCAAGCCGGAGAGATTTGAAGGTCTTAATAATGAAGGGGAAAAACAAGGATTCATCCCTTTCGGTATTGGGAGAAGGGCTTGCCCTGGAAATCACATGGCCATGCGCAGAGTGATGTTGGCATTGGCTGCGCTTATTCAGTGCTTTGAATGGGAAAGAGTCGGGCAGCAACTGGTAGATATGAGCATAGTAGATTAATTCGATGGTTATGGTTTTAATAAAGATGAAGTTATCAAGGAGCAAACTATAAATACTCATTAATTCGAGACCAAAAGATGCATAACATCATTGAGATTTCATATAATGTTTTTTTTCTGACAGACAAGGAGTTAATTTTTTGTTTTTCTCACTACATTCTGTATCAATATAACCAGTAAAAGGGATGGGAAAAACAAATTTAATCAGAAGATGAAGATAATTTCAATTCCTAGAGGCGGGGCAGAGCTAGAGAAATGGACAAGATGGAGGAACAACTTTAAATCCTAGATATTGCTTATCAAGGAAAAGACATACACCACCAATTACTTTGTGGCTGGTAGCTTGGACTGATGGATGGATATATAGTGACTGCTGGGTTGGAATGGTTGAAAGAGATGGAACAGTGCTCATGTTGGTGTTGAAACCATAATGTAAATGATTTTGAATACCATGATAAATACAAAGAACACAGAGTGTTCCGAAATGCGGGTTTTTTTTTGTTAATTTTTTTTATGTTTTAAATTATTTTAATTAGCTGATTTTAAAAATAATTTTTAAAAAATTATTTTGATATAAAAAATATTTTAAAAAATAACCGGAAGCATACTTCCAATCACATCCTAACAACTTCTAATCAGACCCTAACAAGGAGTGTATCTTTTCTCTGGTTGGTTTCTTATTAACTTAGTATACCTTATCAAGTCCGATGTGTCATTGATGAGACCCTTCGTTCGTATCCTCCATCACCACTTTTGCTGCCTAATGCTCCTCCTGGAGACTGTATCCATGTTTTTAACCCACGGATCGATGTTTTTAACCCACGGATAAGAGGATTCTTTGCAATCAACTTTAAATCCTAGATAATATTTGCTTATCAAGGAAAAAAAACATACACCAATAATTGCTTTGTGGCTGGTAGCTTGGACTGATGGATGGATATACAGTGACTGCTGGGTTGGAATGGTTGAAAGAGATGGAACAGTGCTCATGTTGGTGTTGAAACCATAATGTAAATGATTTTGAATACCATAATAAATACAAAGAACACAGGGAGTGTTCCGAAATGTGGGTTTTTTTTTTTGGTTAATTTTTTTATATTTTAAATTATTTTAATTAGCTGATTTTAAAAATAATTTTTTAAATATAAAAAATATTTTAAAAAATAATTGTAACCACATTTTTAATCAGACCCTAACAAGGAGTGTGTCTTCTCTCTGGTTGGTTTCTTATAATTTAAATTGTTGGATGGATGGAACATTAAGCAATCATATAATTATCAGTAAATAATATGATGCTAATCAATCTTTAATTATTAAACTCATATAATTATCACTTTGATGAACCATAAACTATGTCTATTTTATAATTTATTTTCTAACACAAGTTAATTATCAAGATTTATTTTTCAATTAATTGAGGTATTTTTCCCCTCACTTTTTCATTATAATTTAATTTTTCCTTCTAATATATTGTAATTACTTTATTTAACTATATATATATGCTTTGGTGTTCGGAATCCTTGTCTTCTACATAGTTTTTTCACTCTAAGTTTCTTACAATTTATTAACTTAGTATACCTTATCAAGTGTAATTGTCATTAATTACAATTCCGGCATTAATTGACATTAATTAACCATTTAAAAATTATTGCATTAAATCATGGCCTATTAATTAACGAATCATCTTCAGCGGCTTGTGGGATTATTCTTTCAGCAATTGTCATTTGATTTCACAATTGAGACCACCTGCCAGTCTTTGAGTTGGAATCTGGCAGTTGTGACTTCTTACTGTCATCGTCAAATGCATCAAGAAAACATTTTTAAAAATATTATTTAGATGCAACCATGTAAAAAATAAAAATATCTTCCTTATCTCATATCTATCTATTTAAACCTTGTTCTCCACCCACAGCAACCCACCATGCTTACAAAGAATTTGTACTTCACCATGAACTACATGTACTACTGCCTTGCTTTCTTCCTCTCTAGCTTTCTTGTATTCAAACTTGTATTCCAACGTTCCCGCAACTTACCACCAAGTCCTTTCGGTTTTCCGATCATAGGCCATCTCCACCTTGTCTCGAAGCCACCAATGCATAAAGTGCTAGCAATTCTTTCAAATAAATGCGGTCCAGTTTTTACTCTTAAATTAGGCAGCAGGAACATTGTTGCTGTTTGTTCTTTATCAGCTGCTGAAGAATGTTTCGTCAAGAATGATATAGTTTTTGCCAACAGGCCTCAGAGCATATTTGTCCATTATTGGAGCTACAACTACGCTGCCTTTTTATTTGCTCCGTATGGCCATCTCTGGCGGACTCTGAGGCGTTTCTCGGTCACTGAACTGTTTTCTCGAAGCTGCCTCGATCGGTCTACTGCCATTAGCGAAGAAGTCCGCACCCTTCTCCGCCTGATTCTGTCCAAAGTCTCTGATGATGGAGCCAAGAAGGTGGACTTGAACTATTTCTTCACGATCACCTCTCTCAATGTAATTATGAAGATGAATGCTGGAAAGAAGTGGGTGGAAGAGGAGAAAGCTGCCTGTATCGATTCAGGAAAGCAGTGTATTGAGGATGTCCAAAAGATATTCCCTTCAAATCCAGGGACCACCTTGTTGGATTTTTTTCCATTTTTGAAATGGTTTGGGTACAAGGGGGACGAGGAGAGTGTGATAAAGGTGTACAAAGAGAGGGATGAATTCTTGCAGGGCTTGATAGAAGAGGTGAAACGAAAGGAAACAAGTTCAGATACAAGTAATCCTGCTGAAGGAGTGAAGCATCAGACAACTGTGATTGGAAGTCTATTGGCCCTCCAAAAATCAGACCCTGAATTGTATACGGATGAAGTTGTCAAGGGTACCATGGCGGTAAGAAACTTACGGGCCCTTCGAAGTTTTACATGTTTTCTAAAGCTCTCTTGAATTTATAAGATTTTTAAAGGTGTTCTTAGAAATGGCCCCTCAAAAACAAAAATTGTACGGTTTGGTCACCCCACTTTCCAAAGTCTGGATTTATCCCTAGTTAAAATTAAGCAAAATTAACACTTGTAATTTTCTTAGACTGAGCATGAATTTTTCATCTTCCGCAGACACTCTATTTGGCAGGAGTAGATACAGTAGATTTCACTATGGAATGGGCAATGACATTTCTGCTGAACCATCCAGAGAGATTAGAGAGGGTGAAAGCAGAGATTGACAGGGAAGTGGGACATGAGCGCTTGGTACAAGAGTCTGATCTTCCCAAGCTAAGATATGTCCGTTGTGTCGTTAATGAGACCCTTCGTTTGTATCCTCCAGCCCCACTTTTGCTGCCTCACGCACCATCTGAAGACTGCATCATAGGTGGATACAAGATACCACGAGGCACGATTGTGATGGTGAACGCATGGGCCATACATAGGGATCCCAAGTTGTGGGAAGATCCTGAGAGCTTCAAGCCGGAGAGATTTGAAGGTCTTAATAATGAAGGGGAAAAACAAGGATTCATCCCTTTCGGTATTGGGAGAAGGGCTTGCCCTGGAAATCACATGGCCATGCGCAGAGTGATGTTGGCATTGGCTGCGCTTATTCAGTGCTTTGAATGGGAAAGAGTCGGGAAGGAACTGGTAGATATGAGCATCGTAGATGCTCTTATCTCTGTACAAAAGGCTAAGCCTTTGGACGCTATTTGCACTCCTCGTCCTTTCACAACTACTCTCATCTCTCCACCCTAATCCCAACTGTGACTTTCTACGGAACCATTTCTATTTGGAATTAAAGTTCCGGGTCAACAGAACTATCTCTAGTTGGAAAGTCTACTTTGCTTTGTAATCCAATCCAGAACTTGTTACTTATTAAACTTATTTGTGAAGGATAATTAACTGTATTGAAGTTAGTATAATGAATAACCACCCCCCATCAAAAATTAATATTATAAATCTAGAGTAAATATTGAAGAGTCTAATATTAATTAAGTATTTTAAAGATTGTAAAAGATATTTTATAATGTTTATATATATTATATGGATTTGATATTAGATCTTGAGAGTAGATATATATGGCTTCTAACAATGCTCAGTTTTATATTCCTCATCTTACAAAACAAAACTATAATTTCAATACAAGGCACTACAAAGATTACAAAAGTTATGGGAGTTAGTTGAAGAAGGTTACACTAAACCAGAATCAACAAAAAAAAGAAGCAACAATGACTAATACAGAAAGACTAACATTAAGATAATCGAGAAAAAAAATAATAAAGTTTTATTCATGATTTATTAAGGACTTTATGAAGCAACTCTCTTGAGTTGGTGGCACCAACAAAGACATCAAAAGAAGCATGGAAAATGCTTAAGCGAAGTTAAAAAGATAAAAAAATATATATGATTGCAATCAGAGGAGATTTTAAGAAGTTGAGTAAGGAATGCTAAACATTTCCAAAAGGTCATCGATGGTTATGGTTTTAATAAAGATGAAGTTATCAAGGAGCAAACTATAAATACTCATTAATTCGAGACCAAAAGATGCATAACATCATTGAGATTTCATATAATGTTTTTTATCTGACAGACATGGAGTTCATTTTTTGTTTTTCTCACTACATTCTATTATAGAATGTAACTATATAGGAAATATTGTAGTCATATTCTTATGTGGTAATCTCCACCTTTACTATTGTATATTGCCCTACTCATATATATAGAAAGGGTTGGCTAACTATTAGGTTAAGCCTCCTAATTATTTCTCAATTTGGTATCGAGCCTTTGGCCAGTCAAAACTCTTTCCTCCCTTGCAACTTTGCAGAGGCCCTAACTTCTTCTCCTTCCCATGGATTCCCCTCCTTTCACCTGTTCTGCAACATCACCGTCCAGTCATCCTCCTGCTTCTGTCCGATAACAACTTCCTCACGTTTCTTAAACTTCTTCTCATAACTCTGGGCTTCATTTGCCTCTTATGGGAACACATGCTTCAACAATGGTTCCTCTATCAAACACCCACCAAATTTTGTCGTTGAAACTTACGAACACAAACTATCTCTATTGAAGAATGCAGATGAAGAAATATCTCCTTGGTCAAGGTGTTTTTCACTTTGTTGACGGCTACTTGCCGTGTCCTCCAGTTCAGATGATTGATGCTTCCTGGTTCTTCCTCCGCCATCACCCTTCTTTTCTTCGTTGCAAAGAACAAGATCAACTTATTTTGAGTGCTCTACTCTCCTCTCTCTCCGTGGATGTGTTGCATCTTGTAGTAGATTGTTCTACTTCACATTGTGTTTGGCGTACACTTGAGAAGGCACTTGCCTCTCCATCTAATTCCCGGATCATGCAACTACATGGCTCCTTTCAAGACCTTCGGCAAGGTGATGCATCCGTTAGTATGTATATGCAGCAAGCCAAATCGTTATTTGACAAGTTGGCTGCTGCTGGTCGCCCAATGTCTCTTGAAGATTTCAATCTCTATGTGTTTCGTGGTCTTCGCAGTGAGTTCAAAGACTTGGTAACTAGCCTCATAACCAAGGCCGAACCGCTATCGTATGCTGATCTTCATAGCCATCTCCTTACCCATGAGTTTCTGCACAAGAATTCTTTTCACTCCATGGCTGTCGGTTCATCCTCTTCGCCTCTGCTGTCTTCTTCTTCTCTGCGCGCGGCACCACCATTGTCACGCCAACACCTCAGATTTCTGCTCATCTTGCCATGACTAATCACAGCCGAAACAGGGGACGCTATAAGGGTCATTGGCGTCCCAACAACAACCGATTTCAGGCCCAAAACAGAGGCCACTCTGCTGCAGACCGAGGCGGAATCGTTGGCGGAAACAGCGCGCACTCTCTGTAGAGATTTCAGGGCCGAATCGTGGCGCTGGATCCGGAGTGCACGCCACCGTATGCTCTAATCTTGGCCATTCAGCTCTTCAATGCTCTCGGTTTCAGCAGACACACCCGGCGGCCTCTGCTCACCTTGCCGCTGCGAATGATTCCTTGCCAACGACGTGGTTTCCGGCAACGCACAAATCAACATGTGACGCCTGACCTTGCAACTCTAACTGATTCTGCTCCTTATCTTGGTAATGATTTCTTGCATGTTGGTGATGGTAAGGCCCTTGACATATCCCATATTGGACATACTACTTTATATTCCCCAAAACGCTTGTTTACGTTAACTAATGTTCTTCGTGTGCCTCACATTACCAAACCGTTGTTATCCAGTTTCGAAATTCGCCGTGATAATCATGTTTATTTTGAATTTCACGATTTTTTGTTTTATGTGAAGGATCACGTCACCAAGGAAGTTCTTCTTTCCTACGGAGTCATGATGGCCTTTATGTTCTCTCCGAAGTCTTCGCCACGTCGTTCCTCAAGCTTTTGGTCTCCTTGCATGTCCGCTGATCGCCGACCTGGCATCGCTCGTTTAGGTCATCCAACTCCTCGCATTCTAAATTTTTTAGTTTCGATAATAAAATTATTTATGCGTCTAGACGATCTTTTACTCAATGTCAAGCATGTCCTTTAGGAAAATCATCTCGCTTTGTCATTACGACCGACGGGTCACAAAACTTTTGCCCCACTTGAATTAATTTTTAGTGATGTTTGGGGTCCTGCTCCAATGTTTTCTTCTGATGATTTTCGTTATTTTGTTATCTTTGTTGATGCGCACACTAAATATATCCGGTATTATCCGCTTGTTGCGAAATCGATATATTTTCCACGCTTCAACGCTTTTTTTACACTTGTTGAGCGCCGGTTTTCTCTTAAAATTAAATCTGTTCAAACTGATTGGGGTGGTGAATATCGAAAATTAAATAAATTTTTTCACATCATTGGTACTCATCATCGATTAATTTGTCCTCATACTCATGAACAAAATGGCACGATTGAACGTCGTCATCGACATATTATCGAAACCGCCTAACCCTTTTAGGCCAGTGTCATGCCCCATTGTGTTTTTGGAACTATGCTATGGAATCATCGGTATACCTTATTAATCTCATGCCTACTCATGTTCTTCAAAATAAATCTCCTTTTAAGTGTCCGTTTCATCGCACTCCCGATTATAACTTCCTACGTACATTTGGGTGTCTTTATTTTCCATTTTTACGTCCATATCATGCTCATAAATTAGATTTTCAGTCGTCTCCGTGTGTGTTTTTAGGCTATAGCTTGTCTCATCTTGGTTATCGGTGTCTTGATTTAAAGTCTAGTTTGTCTATGTCTCCGTCATGTCCGCTTTTCATGAACATGTCTTTCCTTTTAAAAAGTCTAACAGTAACAACACCCCCGGTCCCCCCCACTCCACCTACCTATCTTCCATCCTTGCATCCCCCTTCCTGTTTTCAGCCTATTCCTTCCCAAATCGTGAAACACACAACTCACCTTGCCCTCTCACGACCTCCCCGTTTGCCCCCTTGCCGTTGATTCACTTTTTACCCCTGCCTCACCACCCCACACAACCATATTGTCACCACGTGCTTGTCTTTCCAATGATTATTATGCAGGAACAGGTTCTGAATTGCAGGATTCGGAGCGTACACAACCGAGCACCTCCCCGCCACCTCCCGGTCTGCAATTTTGTGTTGATCTCTCTCTCTTATCCTCTTCAAAGACATTCCAGTACAGTCCTGCTACTCCATGTCCGTTGCTCCTAAACACCCCATGGTTCTTCATCCGCATGACACAAGACAAGATCGACCACCACCACGGCAATGCCACATCCGCCGCCTCCTTCCGGGGTAGCTTCTCCTCCCTCGCATGAGCCTCTTATTTTTTCTGATGCTAACAAATATGAGGCGTGGCATAATGCTATGCGTGAGGAAATTCAGGCCTTACGCGCAAACAGAACATGGACCTTAGTGCCGTTTTATCCGTCCGTGAATGTTATTGGTAGCCGATGGGTCTACAAAATTAAACGCCGATCTGATGGTAGCATTGAGAGGGTATAAGGCGCGTCTGGTTGCTAGGGGCTTCACTCAGCAAGAAGGTATTGATTACTCAAAAACTTTTAGTCCTGTTATCAAACAGGCAACGATACACTTAGTGTTCTCCATTGCAGTTTCGAGTGGTTGGAAAATTCATCAGCTTGACATTCATAATGCATTTCTCAATGGAGTCCTTGGTTAAGATGTTTACATGAAACAACCTCCATGTTTTGTTGATTCTGCTCTCCCATTTCATGTATGTCGATTGCATAAATCTCTATATGGGTTAAAACAGTTCATGGCGGGCTTGGTACACTCGTCTAAATGACTTCCTATTATCCATTGGTTTTCATGCTTCTAAAGTGTATACCTCATTGTTTATCTTCTCGGTTGGTAGCGATATTTGTTATCTTTTGGTTTATGTTGATGATATTCGCTACGGTAATAATGCTATTCCGCTACAACGCCTCATTCACCTGCACGAGCTCGAATTTAAACTTCGAGATTTGGGTGATGTTCATTATTTTTTCGGGTATTGAAGTACGATGATCGGTCCGGGACTTATGCTTTGTCAACATAAGTATACACTTGACATCCTCACACGAAACGGTATGTTATCCCGGAAACCGCTTAATACTCCTATTTCGCATCCAAAGCCACCATTATGCCGATCCATTGTTTTCTCGATGCTACTCGCTTTTGGAACTTGTCTGCCCTCCAATATCTCACTTTCACACGCCCAATATTTGCTTTGATCGTTAACCGGGCCCGTTTATGCATGCTCTTACAGGATCTCATTGCCGCGGAAACGATTCAAGCGTTATCTTCGTGGGTACCAGATCACATGGTTTACATATTACTCGCAGCTTTTCCTTTGCTTTACATGGTTTTACTGATGCATCATCGGTGTAGTATTGAGGATAGAAAGTCTACCGGTGGTTACCTTGTGTTCTTTGGTCAGACGCCGATTTCGTGGAAATCAAGTAAGCAACGCATCGTTGTTCGTTTCTTCTTGACGGTCGAGTACAAAGCCTTAGCCGATGGCACGGCTGAAAGTTATCTAGCTTGGACTTGTTAGACAGATCTTCGGGATTCCATTGTTTTCGCCCCTATTATCCGGTGTGACAACCTTGGTGCCACTTTATTTGTCCGCCAACCTCAGATTCCATGCTCGCACAAAACATATTGAGATTGATTATCATTTTGTCCGAGATAGAGTCGCAAGAAGGAGATTCAAATTCGCTTTATTTCCTCCTGGATCAACTTGTCGATGTCTTCACTAAGCCACTTCCGCTTCTTCGCATCGCTTTTAGATTCAAGCTTTGTTGCTCCTCCACCCCGATTGAGGGGGGTATATAGAATGTAACTATATAGGAAATATTGTAGTCATATTCTTATGTGGTAATCTCCATCTTTACTATTGTATATTGCCCTACTCATATATATAGAAAGGGGTTGGCTAACTATTAAGTTAAGCCTCCTAATTATTTCTCAATTCATTCTGTATCAATATAAACTGTAAAAAGGGAATGGGAAAAAACAAATTTAATCAGGAAGATGAAGACAATTTCAATTCCTAAAGGCGGGGCACAGCTAGAGAAATGGAGAAGATGGAGGAACAACTTTAAATCCTAGATTTTGCCTATCAAGGAAAAGACATACACCAGTAATTACTTTGTGGCTGGTAGCTTGGACTGATGGATGGATATATAGTGACTGCTGGGTTGGAGTGGTCGATGGAGATGGAACAGTGCTCGTTTGGGTCATTGGAGGCTATTTGTACTCCTCGTCCTTTCACAACTACTCTCATCTCTCCACCCTAATCCCAACTATGTACTAAGACTGTGACTTTCTGCGAACCATTTCTATTTGGAATTAAAGTTCCAAGTGTACTTTCTGTTTACTCCCTATGATCATCTTCGGTGAACCCTCAGGCACTTTACGGTGACCGAACTGTTATCTCGAGGCCGCCTCGAAAGGTCTCCTGTCATTAGTGAAGAAGTTAGCACCGTTCTCCGCCTAATCCTCGATAGGCCCAACTATAGGAAGAAGAAGGGAGAGAAGGTGGAGAATAAAATATCCAACCACCCAGGAAGAAAGAGAGCTGTCCAGCTAGGTCAAATGCTTCTTGTTGAGACAAGCAAGGTAGGCATTAAAGGTTCTTGTTAGAAGGAGCTAACTTAGAGTGCTCTTTAAGGCGATCTTGATGAGGCTTTGATGGTTTCTACATGAACATCAATTAGGGTTTACGTGAACATGATAGGTTTGAAAGACAATATTATAATGTTAAATCGAGAAAAGCAAGCATAAAAGTAAATAATTAATTATATAAATGGAAAGTTTAGTCATCTCGATTTCTTGCACTAGAAAAAAAATCCATCACATCTATTCGTTGGAAATCCTTATTTACCTTGATTTTTAAATCAAATAAATTTTTTAAATTTAAAATCTTTTAATTTTTAAATTTAACATGTTCGGTATTGTGATAATGATTATTTTTCACTTGAAAATATATTTTTTTAAAAAAAATTATTTTAAATATTAATATATCAAAGCGATCTAAAAACACAAAAAATATTTTTAATTTTTGCAAAAACATTTTCCAACTACAAAAACAAACAGGTTAATATCTAATTAATTTTGTTAATCTTTTTTAAAAAACTATAATTAAGAAATCAACCCTTCCATTCACTTATAATAAAAAGGGTTTAAAAATAATGTCAAAATAAAAATTAAGAAAATAGAAAGCATAAGAAATATAAATTCAAATCTTTACTTATAATTTTATATCTAGAATCGTTTTGGAATAAACTTTAATACCTCTAAAACAGAAAATATATATGAAATATGTTTCACTGTCCTCGTTGTTTTTTTTTTTTTATCTTATAATAATAACTAAACTCTACTTAGAGATAGTAAATAGAAATGATATTTTTTTTATTTTTATTAATTTATTTTAAAAATACAAAAATTACCCCCAAACTATAATAAAACATATATATATATATATATATATATATATATATATATATATTTTCTGTTACATGATATTAACTATACGCAACCGAAGAGAAAATTTTATGTGTATTATTTATAACAAAAGACAAAAGTTGTTGTGATGAGCTGGAAAAGGAGTTTAAAATGGAAGAAGAACCCACGGGGCTCTTGTCGGAGCAAAGCAGCAGCTGGACGAATTGTCTACTTTACGTGCACTGGAGGCGCGTGCAAAAACAGTCCCCACTGGAATGGCGGTAACCTGTAGCAAGCCGCCGTCCCCGGCCGTGCAAAATCACGTGATATTGATTTTCAATCCATCAAAAGAAAAACTAAGGGGAAACTTCGTTTTCATCCTTCATGTATTAGCTGATTTTCAATTAAATCCTGAGATAATTCATTTTATCAATTTTATTTCTTCTGTAGTAGAATTTCTCAACGGAGTAATCTTTATTAAATTATCATAATTCATTAAAAATATTGTTAAAGTCTGTACAAAATAGTATTATATATATATATATATATAAAACAAAAAAATATTAATGTACATGAGCAAAAGAAGATAAAGAAGGAATGTAATTACATTAATGACCCAATAGAGAAAAAATAGTTTAAGGATCAAATTGAAGATTCATGAATAGATTGAAGATTCATGAATAGATTGGAGACGAATGTTGCACGCGATGCACTCTTCATTCACCTTAAGTACTTGCTCTTTGCTGACAAAACTACATCCACACATGGAGGTCCGACCCCACAATGCATTGATGTCATGCACAGGGCTTTGAGTTTTGATTCGCAAAATCTCTGAGCCTTATCTGCACACACTCAGCTTCTTGGTTTCCCCACCAAACACTACTCTCTCTGTATCTTCCACAGATTCTTGCTTGCATTATACAGTACTTCACAAAGCTCCCATCTTCCATTTCTATTATTATACCTTCTCATAGTTTTTCTTCTCTTCTTCTGTTCTTTCCTTTTTCTTCGTGGCCAAACTCTTTCTTTCTCTTGTTGTTTGGCCAGTAGTTTCTTGGGAAAAAGATTATTATCATTTCAGGCTGTTTTTTGAGCTACTTTGAAACATATGTTTCACTGTCTCATTTACTGTATTTTGAGTTCACTTAAAAGGTAGAGAGAAACTGGAGAAGGTGCAACCAAGTGAGTATCTGCTAAAAGAGAGGAGGAGGTTTGATCTGTTTTAAGCAAGATGAAGATTCAGTGTGATGTGTGTGAGAAAGCACCCGCCACAGTGATTTGTTGTGCTGATGAGGCTGCACTTTGTGCTAAATGTGACATAGAAGTTCATGCAGCAAACAAGCTTGCTAGCAAGCACCAAAGGCTTCTTCTCCAGTGCCTCTCCAACAAGCTGCCTCCATGTGATATATGCCAAGTACTTTTCTTTATCACCTTTGGTATAATTATTTAATTCTCGACTATTAGGTGAACCTATTGCATTTGTGATCTATCTATGGCTAATTGTTTTGTGTTTGCAAAATATGGAATTTGAGCATGTATATTTATTTATTTACTTGTACTCCTTCTGAGTTCCAAGAAGACATAAGAAGGGAAAGCCCTAAGGAATCATTGCTGAAGGTTGAGATCTTGAATGATGATTGTAGAATCAATTTCTTGAATGATGTTTATGGTGATTCATAGGAGAGAAAAAAGTTAAATTGAAAGAGATAGAGTTTCTCAGGGTTAGTCTATGGAAAAGGGACCAGCTAGGAATGTGTAGTTGAGGCATTCATCTTGAATTCAATTACAAAGACACCTAGGCGGCCTACATTAGCCGATGAGAAGATGAGGCCTTGCAGGTTCTGGGTCCACTTATTAAGGGTTAATCTATGAGGGGTTCCTTTTATGTTTTTTGAATAACAGATGAAGTTACTTGATATGTAAAATTCTCAATTTTAGTTTTAATTATCAAATGAGAGGCTTAATGCTCTTCGTTGAGTTTTCGTATGTCCATGAATTTCTATTCTTATGATTGGGAGGTGTTTCTCATCTGTCTCTCTAATTTATTTGATTTTTCAGGAGAAGGCGGCTTTCATTTTCTGTGTTGAAGACAGGGCCCTCTTTTGCCGGGATTGTGATGAACCAATCCATTCAGCTGGTAGCCTTTCTGCGAATCACCAGCGGTTTCTGGCCACTGGAATCCGAGTGGCTTTAAGCTCGAGTTGCTCCAAGGACACGCAGACGAATTCTTCAGGGCCACCAAATCAGGAGCGCACAGCAAACTCCCATGAAAATCCCTGCACAGCAAACATCGAGCCGCCACTTCATGGGCAGTTGATGACTTGCTACAGTTTTCCGGAGTTTGAATCATCCACTGACAAGGTAATAAGAAGCTTTTGTGAGGACTAAATACATTCCTTGATTTTGTTTACATCCAATATTGTCTTCCCAAAGAATGAAAAGATTGGGATAAAGTGGGAATTGCCTGCCCAAGATCTTAGGACATGGACTATTGATTGACTGTATAATGGTATATAGTTCTTCCAAATATAGTTTGCCCTAATCCCAACCCAAGATAATCTGTCTCTCGGAGAACAAGGAAGCTATAGTAGCTCTCTAATTATGGAAACTAGCAGTTACTTTCTGATTTTGCATTTCAATGACCCCTCTGAGCACCCAACCTTGCCTTCGTGAAATGTAGGGTAATGTTTTTTCATTTTCCTGTTATATGATGACGAAAAATAATTGATGTCAAAGCTGTTGGATTGAGCATTGTCGCTCAAATGTCAATGTCCTTTCGTAACTTTCTTGTTTCTTTCCTGTGCAGAAAGAGCAACTTGAGTTAGGAGAGTTTGAGTGGCTAGCTGACATGGGTCTTTTCGGTGAGCAACTTCCTCAAGAAGCTCTAGCAGCAGCTGAAGTTCCTCAATTGCCAATCTCACCACCAACCAATGTGAACTCATGCAGACCCACCAAATCCAGCATGCCCCATAAGAAGCCTAGAATTGAAATCTCAGACGATGATGACGAGTACTTAACTGTGCCTGATCTTGGCTGAACTTGGGGTGTTGAACTCAGCACTTTTGAGTTCAACTTTGAGGAACTATACATGCTTTCTCTAAGTTCCCGTAGGCATTGATGTATGTATATATTATATAGTAAGTATTTGCATACACGGGCATGAAACTCTGCATTTTAAGGACTAGAGAGTAGCATCACAGTCAGCTCTGGGGATTCATTTTCCACGTTATCCTATATATTGTTGTTTTTGTTAGTTCTTTTTTCCATTTGAAAGAGCAATCACATCAATCAAGTGCTCTTGATTGTAATAGCTCAATGTATGATTCTCAGCTATTGCATGTATATCTGTGTGCCAGGATATTACTAGCTCTAAGTATATGGATTGTTGCTCGCTAGGGTTACTCTTTCCCTGGAAATGCATATCAGTCGAAATGATAAATTAAGCAAGCATTGCCATTTAATGGGGGAGGATTGGGAGCCATATTAATTTGATTGTGGGAGGGTTATAACTCTCAAAACAGAGTCAATTTCAGGTTGTGCTTGCAAATACAAAATTGAACATGAAGCTAATGTTTGGTGGCAGTTCAATGGATGACAATGGCACCTTGTTTGCTAAATTACCTCTAGTGGGTCAGAGTCTTTGAATTTCTTCCTTGAAAGAACATTTCTCATGCTGTTTTTTATTTAAAATTGAGGATCACAATCTTGTTTTTCTAAAGAAGGGTAGTTGAAATGGTTTCAAGTGGAATGACCGCCTTGAAATCATTCTTTAAAGGTTTCTAAATCACTTTCTTGGCATGGCTAGCCACTTTCTTGTAATGAAATAGTCATGAATCATCTATTATCAGAATGCCATTATAAGTGTGCAAGGGGAAGTCTTTGATAGCCAAGCAAACCATCGAAAGTTTAGATCGCCTGCCTTCCTTGAACCAATGGCCAAACAACTGCGCTCCCCTCCCTTTCTTCTTGCTTGCTTTCTGTCACTGTAACCATAGTTCTACTCCATATACCATCTCGAGTTCATTCAGTAACATTGAAATCAGATGTTGAAGCCTTCAGGCACTGATGCAGGCCATCGATCCCGTCTCCTCGATTGTGAGGTATTCCTACCTCCATAGCTGGGATTTCGTATTTGATCCATGTGAGGCTGCAGGGTTATTTCAAGGGATCTTGTGCACATTCCCTACAGACAAATCGGCCAACCGTATAATGGCAATTGATCTTGATCCTGCTGGGTATGATGGCTTTCTAACAGCATCGATCGGGGAATCTCACAGAGCTTACCTCCCTTAGGATAAGCAAAACAACTTTCGAGGGCCAATACCAGAAACCATAGCCAACCTTCAAAAGCTCACCAGACTATCATTGCCTCAAATCTTCACTGGGAGAATACCTCAAGGAATCATTAATCTCAAGCATCTTCAAATCTTAGACCTGTCACAGAACAACCTCTAGCAAAATTCCTGCCGATATTACAACTTTGAGAAGCTTGGAGCAGTTAAGCTTGTCAAACAATGCATTGTCTGGCAGAATTCCAGACCTCTCCCGCATTGTGGCAGCTGAGCACATTGGATCTTAGTAGCAACAATCTAGATGGAATCGTGCCCAATCTTCCATTGAACTTGAGAAAAATTGTCGCCGAGCCATAATGTACTATCAGAATACTGTTTCACCTGTGAGCGTCCTCCAACACCTACAGTAATAGATTTGAGTGATAACAGGCTTTCAGGTCTCATTCGTCAGAAATTCTCACTTTGCCACAGGGAACGCCTTAACATCTCAAATAATCAATTCACGGAAATGGAGCCAATGACATACCCTGGGAAGTTGTTTATAGCTTGTGTGCTGGCCGCACATCGCTAACAGGTTGCATGGTCATCTGCCCATCAGCTTGGTTAATATAGCGAATTTATCAACAATTGATCTATCCCATAATCTGTTCTCTGACGAATCCTTACTAGAATATGGAGCCAAACTGGGAGTTCATGGAGAAGCTTGCCTTTAGAAGACAATTCTCTGATAGGAATCTTCCACCACAGTTTATTAACGGGACAGTGGCAGTTAGAGCCAACCTTGCCTACAATTGCTTAAGGTGTACACCAAACATCGGGTTTTGCAGAGGAGGGAAAGGGGCAAACACAGAGTGTGTCGAGTAGCAAGATCACAGCACTTGAGTAGTTACTGATAATTCACAACGGTTCATCAATAAATTCCATGTGCTCGAGCTTATAATAAAGTCCAGTGAGGCAAGCTTTCCACTTCCTAATCAGTGGTTCCAGCGAAGGAGAAGGTGTCATAATCTGTACTCTTCATTAAGCATTTCAAGTGTTGAATAAATGTCCATTTATCCATAGGATAAATTTATTATCTGTAATGTTGAAAACTCACATTTTCTCAACACATCAAACAACAGACTTTCCTAGATTTCAAAGTGGGATGAAAGAGCAGTGATTCACATGCTTATCAGCAAAACAATAACCTGAAATCAGCTAATATACCAAAAAAAAATTGATATTTCATAACTATACAAATACATGTTCCTACAACATAACAGAGCAGTTTAGAGAAACCAATTGACACTAACATTGCCAAGCCATGCGAAAAATGGAACTGAACTAAAGCCGAGGAGCAAGAGAAAATGGTGTCTGCTAGAATTAAAGCTCACCTCTGCAAAGTACTTCTCATTGTCTTCACCAAGAAAAATTCCCATGCATATAGAGGCACATGGCATCAAAATGTAGTAAGAGTATCCAGATAAGATCTTTCCAAGGATAGCAAACACATGCCTGTGAAGGTATACCCAGCATATGCAACAATGTCTAACAAGGGCGCTCCCTCGCTACCCAATGAAAGGAGTATCATTTTGAGCAATGCAACCTGTATAAACCAGCCGAGCAAACTTTTAGCAAACAGCCAACGGAGAGTTCTAGCTAAATCTGGAATCAAATGTTAAACTTCAGAGCTTAGAGCTTGAAATTAATTTCCAAATTAAAGATAAAGAAAGTTGAAGTTCAATGATGTGATCCAATTCCAAGAGATTTTTCGGCTGGTTTGGACAAAGATCCTGTCCAGACCAGCCACAGCCAATTGATAGCTTCGGGGCCAACCCAGCATCAAAATGGAATTAACTTGATCTCTGATAAATGAAGTTTAGGGAAAAGAAAAAAGGAAATAGAAGATCTGGGAACGAAAGATGTAAATAAACCAATGGTTCAACAGGCTGAGAAATGACTTGCTTTATTAAAAGCTACAGATACAAGCACACATATCCCTGGACGCTGCACAAAATTATGGAAGAGGAAGAAAATATGAAAGACAAAGAAGCTGGAGTGCAGATCAGGGGATGAGAGTGATAACATTAAGCAACACTGTCACTCACAATTGCCAACATAAGTGATTACTGAAACTAGGGTTACCAGAGGTGATATTCATAGATGCATCCAACACAGAAAAAGTGACTGCTTGCTGGCAGCATGTAGTAGTTATTAAGGTTGCTGGGTTGACAGGGAGAATATAATCTAATTACTTCCATTAAGTCCCAACGACAAGCCAGCAAGAACAACATAGGTACCAAATGCCATGAATGGAATGTACAAGTCTGGTGCATTTATATCATAGATTGGGGTTTATAGGAAAGCCTGCCCCTACTGGCTCGGTTATCCTCATCCAATGTCCCTGGGAAAAGCATGGTAAGGGACAAAAGTTCACAACAATATGAAAAAAAGTGGGCTTAGGAAAAGCATTAGATTAGATAAGCTACCCTGACAGAAATGGAAACAAAACAACCTTCAGTTTGTTCCTCACATACTGGTCATTCACTTGAAAGTAGTACTGGGGATCAGAGAAGTATCTACTTATCTGTTTATTTAAAAGAAAATGTCAGTTAAAATCACATAGTTATCAAAACTAAAGTACAACAATCTGACCTTCCCAAGAATGAAATGTTGAAATGGGAATTAGAAAATTCTTATCTTTCTTTTCATTGAAAAAATTTCTAAAATGAACCATATAACATTTATGTAAAAGAGGAATGAATTGGTGCAATGCCAGTGGTTTGTAAAGACACGGCATGAGGTTTCGAGGTGTCCAACATAAATCACATCTGAACTGCATGCTTAACCAGAACGGGAAGCATTTCGGCTAACAGCAAGCTTAAAACCACAATGATTGGACATAAAAGCCTCAGAATGCTGCTACTTACATTGCTTTGTACATACTCAGAACTTGAGCCCAAAATTTTCTCTCCATATGCACCCAGCCCACCTTCTTAT
Source organism: Populus deltoides (assembly GCA_015852605.2). NCBI lineage: Eukaryota > Viridiplantae > Streptophyta > Magnoliopsida > Malpighiales > Salicaceae > Populus > Populus deltoides. The sequence continues at coordinate 15,133,478 of CM027586.2, read as the reverse complement.
AAGTCCTGAACCAGCTCAGAAGGAATTCCAAATGGATTGGGCTGGGGGTTGGTTGAGGTCTTGGCAATCCCAGGCTGAGGTCCCACATTGTTATACATTTCGAAATTTTAGGAGCGAAAAAAATCAGGAACAAATTTGAATCATAAGAACTGCCATTAGCACTGAATGTCTCTTAGCTGAGTCAATTAAGCACCGATTACTAATGGATGCTTAAATTCTAATTCTTCTTTTCAGAAACCAATTAAATCCATAAGGTCATTCAAATAAAATAGAAGAGAAAGCTTCAAGCTCAACAGGGAACTACTGATCTCACTCCTAATATTATTAGTAGAACGACGATGACTCTATGCATCCTTAAAATGAAAACTGTTAAATTTGAGACTATGAAGTTTCATATAATACTGAAAACCGAAATACATTCTCCTCCATCTACTGCATATTCTCATGGTTTAATTGGCATATGGACCATCTTCCAAATACCTCCCCTTGCTATCAAATCACCAGTACATACAGGGGCCGGGAAAAGATATAACTTTACAATCTGACTACACTCCCTAAGCAATCACGACACGGACTCAGGGTCTCACATGTGGAGCCATGAAACAAAAGGCAAAAGGGAGGTTCCCAGTACATCCATTGTTTGTAAAAACAGAGCCCTAAACCTAATCCCAGTCAAAAACCACAGCATTCTATATTCCTAAACATATTCCTCTTTCTTCTAAACAATGAACACCGTCACCAAACCTCCTGAAACTCTCCCCAAGCAATCCAAAACACATCAAGCACCTAGCAGCACCTTTCCTTCAACTTCCAACAATTGACATCACAGCACCACAACTCAAAAAAAATTAACCTAGCCAAATCATGCCTACAAGACTCCATTTACCGATCCCTCTTCAGAAACCAAACTAATCACTCAAAGGCCACTAAAAACTTCTTTTTCATCCATAAATCCTCTGAGGTTCCAGACTTCTCCAATAAAAACAATAAAACCAATTCCTCTATGGGCTCTTGTATCACGAAACTCCTCAATGACACAAAATCTTAACAGCCCATTTTAATAAATCCCAAAAATTTTAAACTCCTGAATCTCATCGTAAAATCACAAGGCTAATGTACCATTCAATCAATCTACCGACTCCATTTGCATTAAAACAAACACACAAACGCACATAAAATGTTGGTTATGGATCTAAGAATATGACCTGAGCTGGAGATTTAGGTGGCGTTTTCATGATCGTATCTCGCTTACTGGTGATGGGATTTATTCAGAAGGATCGAGGAAAAGAAAAACTATGTAATGGCAACGGTTTGTGGATTTTGGAGAAGGAATGGGAATTATGTAGGGTAGAACGCTGGCAAGTGCAAAGGAGCGGTTGTTTTTCTTTATAGATTTTGACTAATTTTCTTTGCATCATTGGGCCAATTAGGATTGACAAGCATTTGGTCGGAGCTCCAAATTTAAAGCGTGAGAGTTTTTTACAACACTAGCTTGCCAACTGCCTCCGCCGTAGTTGGAATCATATATTTTAAAAAACATAACCCAAAAAAAAAATAAGAAATCAATATTTATATATTATTAAATTTTAATTTAATGAGATATGGCTCTTAAATCTTTTTATTAGACATTTAAAGTTAAATTATATAAAAATATTTTAATGTGATCCACATAATTTAGCTAGTGCATAGATAATTTGGTATATGATATGATAAAAAAAGTTTAATAATAAAATTTACAAAATTAAATTAAAAAAAAAATCTTTTAACCAAACTTTTCAATATAGAAGTTACGCATATAGATTCGATCAATTTAATATCGCTTAGTTATTATTTTAGAAACAAAATAATGAAAACATGTATTTTTATATTTTAAAATATAAATTCACCTAAAATCTTTATAATAATTTATTTTTAAGTTTATATCTTTAACTAAAAATATTTGTCTTTTATATGTTTTTTGACCAAAGTTATAAAACCTAATCTGATAGTTAATTTAGAGTAAAGTTTAAATCATAAATTGAGAAAGTAAATCCAAGTTAACTCCCTAAAATTTTAGGAAAAACTCAAAATTATATTGTTTAGTAAAAATATAAAAAAATAAATAGGTTGATTAATCCTAGTGAATGCAAGTCATATCCAAGTCACTTTTTTTCTATAGATAAATCTATTTTTTCAAATTTGATTTTTAAATCTAATCGAAATTTAAATGAGAAAAATAATAATTTTATATTTGCTTTGGACTTTGAGATTCATTAATAGGAGAACTAGAAAAAGAGAAGACACAAAAAAATGTTGCTTTATCTATGCATAGTCTTCTCACGGACAAAAATACAAAAGAACACGGAGAAACTCTCAATCTTTCCTCACTTTCCTTGTTTCCCATCCTCCTTTATAAGTCAATGACAAAGCATGCTTAGAGCTAATGGTCAGTTT
>CM027586.2:15049194-15130545 GCA_015852605.2 Populus deltoides | reverse complement strand
TTCAAAGCCAATTCGAAGAATAGTTAGTATATATCAGTAAGCAGATATTAAAAGAGAAAACAAATTCATGTTCCAGACTTCTTTGATTTGATTCACTAGCTTATTGATCTTAATTAATAAATTGATTAGAGAAAGTTTTCCCTCAACACAAGCTAATTACTTGGCAAATACTCCAATTAAAAATGCCAAGAATTTTCGTATATCCAAGTTATAAATCATCTACATGAACTTGATGATCCTCTTGATTTGTTGAGATATGAAGTGGGTTAGTTTCAAAGTACATGAATACATATTCTCTCTGTTTTCATCAAGTCATTAATAGAACTCACCAGTTTGTGGTAACAAGTGCAAAGGTTTCCCATCCAACATCCTGTCCCATCCATCTCACAACGCGTCCATCGGCCAAACCAGCGTAAGGGCCTCGCCCAAGGCTGTCGAACTCCAACGATTCAGGGCCGAAAACTTCATCGACAAACTCCAAATTTCCGGACCCTAATCGACTTCTATTGTCTCTAGGCCAGTTTTCCATGACTTGCTTGTAAGGGGCAAGGTCATGCTTAAAAGGCTTGAAATCATGGTCTCCTAAAGGTCCCATTTTAAACGGATCCATTATAACAAAACTTATAGCGAGAGCAAGAACTAGGAGAAGTGGATGCTGCAACAAAGTCCCATCTCTTTGTGATCCTTTCTTCTCCATCTCGAGGAACTTGGTTCGATCGAGAGAATGTGTGTTGCGGTAAGGAAATATCTAGTGAGGGTGTAAATGGTGGATCGTGAGGACACAACTTAGTTGATTTTCATATGTTAGGAAGTAGAGAGCATGCAGTGTTCGTGATTTCATTGAGTTCAGAAGTAGGTCGTCTGTTGTTGGCCATGTTATTTGCATTTCTTCTTATTGTTGAGATACAAACCAGAAATTATGATTTCCCTCTGGCAACTGAATAGAATTTTACCCATAAATCTAATTCAATCGAAACATTCAAATGTAATCATTGCCTCCATGAATGGAGTCTTTTTAACTAGTGATGAAAGTAAGTTGGCTGCATCTACAAGCAATGCAATTTGTACAAAACAATTTTTATAGGACAACTGCAGAGGACAAGCCTCATCATGATAAAGCTTTTGGGTACCTTGTTTACTGTATTGGGACAAAAATTACAGAGACGATAGAGATAGATATGGCATATACTTCCTGTTTTGAAAATATAGAAATTTACTCAAAAACTATGAAAAGACATTTACTTTATGTTCCATTTCCATCTCTTTAATCAAATACGTTTCTGTTTTTTTCTGTATTTGTCCTTGGTTTCCAAGAACTGAACAACTTTCAAATCCATCAACTAACATGTCAATTACTTGTATGTTATTTGAAACAATGAATGATCAGCATAAAAACAATAACCCACCTACTGATTTAAATATAGTACAGAGATCATATTGCAGCTGAAAAGGAATAGCAGGATGGATACACATGATTCCCATCCTCTAAGAAATCTATCACTTCAACATCCAATGGATGAATGCCAGCATCTGATTTTGGAATCAAAGACAGGCAGTTTAGTCCAAGTTCCCTCAACACTGTGATTGATGCCCAGAACACGACAATTTTATGTGGTTCAGCAATCTTCTATGTCCAGGCCGAGCAGCCAATTTCATTATATAGAGAAAAAAAACTACAATCTACGACAATGGAGGAGGAGCAACACCTCAACTTAACTCCCACTCTCTGTAATGGTCTCACATCTCTCTCTCTCTCTGCTGCTACAGCTACTGCTTGCTCTAATGCACTACATTGTGCTGCTTATTTTTTCTCTTGGTAATGCCTCTATTTATGGTGGAAATGGGGAGCAACCATCCCCATTTCTAGCTCACCTCCACCTTTCCAGCCTAGCACCACTTTCCAGGTTGTCTTTGTCTCCACTTCTCAACACCGTACTCCATCATCATCATCCACGCCTCCGTAGATTTTGAATTTACAACACTATCACTACAAAAAAAAAGGGAGTCTTCAAATAATCCTACATCTACCCTTGATTTATAATTACCTCGAAAATCCGGCAGCAATGAGAATAATCTGAATTTCTCAATTTCAAAACCAAAAGCACAAATTCGAATTGGAAGAAAGAAACCGAAAGTTCTGATGAAAGCTCGGAACTCCATTCAAATGCAGCAGCCAGGTTCTTGTCATCAGAGTGACTAAATCCTCCTAAGTAGATTGATCAAGAAAGAAGTTTTTTAAATCGCTTTTCACTTAAAAAACAATTTCTATATATGTTCTTATGTACTTTTCTATTATAACTGTCTTTTCTGTAGCGAAACAGAAACCAACTACTGCCTTGGTAACTCTTGTTCATCCCAATTCAACTAAAAAAATCTGCAACACTATCATATATCTTCTCTCAACACGTGCTGCGCAACACATTACCTGTCTCTCTTAATCAACAAAATGTCTCAACGAGTAGAAAGAAAGATGAGCAGGGTTAACATCATCACCCCGCGACAAAGGGCGGCTGGAAATAGGCTGCCTGGAGCTTGAGTGGGCTGCCGAACGATGCAAAACACCGGCATTAAAGGCTTGCTGACCAGGTTGACAGAGCAGTTCTGAAATTAGCGAGTTTGGAAGAAAAACACGCAGGAGAGAAGGAAAGGAGAAGGGCATATCGATCTGCACGTGACAAGGGGTATACAGTTCTAAACTTTACCAACCGAACGGAATCGGTAGCCACTCGGTTGCAGTGTTATTTAGCAACGGAGCTTAATCATTTATACGCGCTATTCTGTTGAATAGTTTTTTTTTTTAAATTTAAAAAATATTTAAATATTATTAACATGTTATTCAAAAGGATTTAAAAACCTATTTAGAGGGTCATCTTATGTAATAATTTGGCAATTTCAACGATAATATGTTGGATAACAAAAATATAGTTTAATTAAAAATAATTTTAAAATAATATTTTTTAATATTAAAATATTAAAATATTCAATCAACTCAAATTAATACAAATTAATATGTTAATTTTATATTCGGGTCATGAGATCATAATATTTTAATAGAAAGTAAATTAAAAAATTTATTTAGTTAAATTCTTAACTAATCTAATATTAAAAAAATTTAAAATAAATTAATTAAATTTAATTTTCAAACAACTTAATTATAAATAAAGATAAAATTAAAAAAATTCAATTATAAAATAGAATAAAAAAATCTCGAATCAACCAGATTAATTCATAAAACTCGTAACTTGAATCATCCGATTATGATAATATTATAAAAAATAAACTAAAATAAATTATAAAATTTAATTAATAATAAATATAATATTAAAAAATAAAATTAAAAAAAAACAAAAAAATAGCGATTTCCTCTCTTCAATTATTTCTTGTTAATTTCGATTGCAAACTTCGGTTCCACTTTTATTGTCAACCCAATGTAGATTCTTAAAGTTAAAATTGAAAAAAAAATTGTTGTCATTCGGTTGCAAATAAAAAAAATAAACTTTTTCTTCCAAGCATTTACAGGATTTTGAAAGTTTGAAACAATTTACTTGAGATAATCAAAGTAGCCCGAGAGACGTGGAGCTTTTCTGATTGGTCAACAGCATTAAATCTGTCAGAAATTTACTTGGTACCGGTTTATCCGGTATCTCCTCCATGTCATAATCATCTCTTACTCTCAAAGACTAACTGCTTTAGCCAGTTTTCAGTAAATAACAAGCGGAGCTAGTTTTCTTCGTAAGGAATATCAAAATCTATACAAACGAAAAGCAAACAACTTTTAACCTTTATTGAAGGCTGTCTTTGAAGCTTCCTTGTAAGACAAATCAAGCAGACAAAACCCTTTATGTATCTGTTTCTAATTTGGTTTTTTTTCAGAAATCTTGATTCTTTGAGTGACCCTTTGTCTTCTCCACAAAAAGGTTAGAACTTTGTGGTTTTGATTGTTTTTTTAGCTTAATTTCTTTGGTGTTTCTGTTTTTTTTTGGCTTGTGCGGATTTTAGTTATTGAGTTATTTATGTTTTTGGTTGCAAATCTGGTAGGATTTTGTAGCTACCCTTTGCGGGTTTCTTGCTAAATTTACACTTGTGTAGATAATAGCATGTTTATTTGTGTGGTTTTTTTTTTTTTTGTTTAAAGGTGGTTCTTTTGGTTTTGGTTTTGGTTTTGATAATTTGTTGATTCTTTTTGCGGTTTTAGTTGTAACTGGTGTAGTGTAGTTTACTTTCTTGGCAAATGCTGTGGATTTTGGTTTGGTGGGGTTTCTTTGCTGGTTTCAATCATGTTGTTGTGTATTTGGTTCATGTGAATTTGTTTTCATGAAAGCGAGGTAGATTTGGAAACATTTTTCCTTGAAAACTGTGTTCATATAACTATATGTACCAAAGCTTATCACTTATACGTGCTGATATATACGATGAGTTATTAGTTCTTGATGATAAGATTTTTATTCAGGTCAATAAAAGCTCATAGAACAACCCTTTAAAGAAAATTTTGCAGTGACTAATGTAAGGAGATTCTTGACTCTGAAAATAGCAATCTCTTTATCTGGTTATGTTTTGATGGTTTGAGAGGGTAATGTTTAGTCATTTCAATGCATGTTTTGTTTTATGACGTGAGGGTGCTTTTTATCTTCATAGAGTTGGCAGGAGCATGTATAGAACTGTGCCACAGATTGCACATGTCTGATCTTTCCCATTATTGGTTTTGTTTTTTCACGTTTGGTTAATTGATATGTTTGGTCCAAACAGAGTCATATGGCCAGCCTCGGTGATGGGGAGCATCAATGGTTAGAGAGAGTAAAATCAGAGGGGGCTGTTCCACTACTTGATCCAGATAATTGTTCAAATGGCTGGGCATCTCCACCTGGAGACTATTTCATGGTAAGAGGTCCAGAGTATTTGACAACTAAGACTAAAATCCCTGGTGGAGAATATCTTTTTAAGCCTCTTGGATTTGACTGGATTAAAGGGTCTAATAAGATTGCAGAGGTTTTGAAGAATCGAAAAAACCGTGTGAGGAAGGTTATTGATGAAGAGTTTCCAGATGGTGATAAGCCTTTTGTTTGGGCATTTAATCTACAACTCCCGGGTAAGGACAACTATAGTGCTGTGGCATATTTTGTAACCACAGAGCCATTTCCTGAGGGATCTTTAGTTGATCAGTTCTTGAATGGTGATGATGGGTTTAGAAATTCAAGGCTTAAACTGATTGCCAACATTGTCAAAGGCCCCTGGATAGTAAGAAAGGCAGTCGGAGAGCAGGCTGTGTGCATAATTGGGCGTGCCCTTTCTTCCAAGTACTGTGTTGCAGAGAATTTCTTTGAAGTGGATGTGGATATCGGATCTTCAATGGTTGCAAGTGCAATAGTTCATTTGGCGTTTGGTTACATCTCAATGTTGACTGTTGACCTGGCTTTTCTCATCGAGGCTCAAAGTGAGTCAGAGCTTCCAGAACGACTCTTAGGCGCCGTCAGATTTTCTGATCTAAACCCTGCTTGTGCTTCCTTATATGAACTGTCATATGGAAGTACTGATAATTTGCAGTCCTCATTGCCGACTCGCTTATGGAAGTCAATTGGACAGGGATTTTCTCAACTCCTTCATCCCGTGCCAGGGGCTCAAGAAAATAGTTCTGCCTCTGGCACAACCCATGGTAATGAAACTTCTGAGCTCAAAGAGGGGAGTGAAGACACAAAGAAATGGTAAGAGTTGTGAATTGCAATTACCTTCATATTCTTACATTTGAATGAGTGAAGGTTTAAATTTTGGTCTGTTTTGGGCCATGTAAAAGTGAGCTCACAAAAAAGATCTCAAGATTTCAATAATATCTTTGGTTTGCATCACAAGAAGACTATTATAATGTCATGGTGGCTTTATCCATAGAAAATCTGCCTTTTCAGAAATCAGATGGACAGGGATCTGGCATGCGTAATTAACTCTTTGCAGCCAACTTCTTCGTTTGTATGTCATATTGACATGTGCTGATTGATGATATTTAAACCTAAGATGCACGCAATCTACAATTTGTTTCCATCATCTGGAGGTTATTAACTTATAATACTTGTATAACATGCAAAACCATTCAATGCCTTAATCTCCAAATCTGTTCTCATGCCTGCCTTTCCCTTTCTAATACCAATACTAGGGTTGTTCTTCCTTATGTTAATTATTGCTTTCCTGTCAATTTCTGTCTTGGTCGAGTATGCAAGTATTATCAATCACCACATTCTCAATCCTACTTCATAGTCCTTGCTTTGGAAAATTTTCCTCCTGATGAAAATCCGTCATCAGTGTCCATTCCCAAAACCATTTCCCTAATTTACAAAATCTGGTTACTCCAGAAGTTGGCTATATTCCCACACGTACCATGTCTCAATAACTGCATCCAACTTACCCCGTGCCTCATGTGCAATTAGTTAAAGATTGATTAAAGCTCAAAGATATTCTCTATAAAAGTGAAGTGCAGAAACTTTATGTGACAGATTTTTGAAGGCTCTTGTTTATTATCAAATTTCTTTTAAGAATTGTTCCAGAGATTTCATTTCATGCATGTGATACATTTTTCATGGTGCATAATCTATTCTTATCAAAGTTAATTGCCTTGCTGGTTCTAAAATTATTAATTGGCATCCATTTTTCTTTTAACCAATCACTGTGGTCGAGCATTGAGCTAACTGTTATCCTTTGATGAACTATAATATTTGCAGATGAATCAGATACTCCCGGTGGACAGTGTATATGTGGTTGTTGGAGTAGCTTAATCTAGAAGTCACAGAATGATTTAAGTGGTAACAAGTATCCAATGTTCACTGCATTCAACTGCTTGGTTGCTAGTCCTAGTCGTGCCATTTTATTCTTTTGATTTGTTGTAGTTATGAATATACTATATGGGCGAGCAGTCAGTGAGTCATGTTATTTATTGGCAAGTATTAAAATTGTTGATAGCTTATTCTGATACATTTGTAATTCAAAAGTATTATTTCCACAAAAAGCTGAGTTGAATTTGCCAATTTCATTTCTGCTATTAACTTGGGGTTATGAGGAGATGATGGAGGCAGGACAGTGTAGCCTTCTTTAGCAAGTTGGAATTGTGCCTCGATTAGCTTCAAGCTCGTCCACTGCCGCAGGCTGTAGTCCTAGTGGTTGGTACCTTGTTTCTTGATCTAGACCTCTTGCATCTTATTATGGATTGCCTTTTCCTTGAGCTTATCAAGTCCCTTTCCTGTATAGTTGGCTGTAAACTTCATGGTAATACGGCAAAACTTGCAACTTTGTGCAATTCTTTTCGGCTATCAATGGCCATCTGCAGGAACTACTGTCAGCGTCACATTTGGTAAGGATGAAACATATCTCAGCTTTGATGTAATCTGTCTACTGTTGCCCGTTGGACTCCACACGTTACCTTCTTTCTGGCTTAATATAAGGATTGGATTATGTTGATTGTTATCACTTGTGTGTCTAGTGGGGCTCAGGCAACGCAATCAAAGCAGTTTTAGCCACTATAGATGGCACTCGAAGATGATGAAGTATGCTGCCATTCTAGAGCTTTGAGGTTAGGTAAGCTCGGTCCAAAAATCTGTAACAGCTTATTAAATTTATGGTATTTTGGGTTCTTTTAACCTAAGCAGTGCATAATCCAGCAGGCAACAAAAATCAGCTGAACTAATTGTTCCATCAGGAAATACTTGAAAGCTAAATGATAAGGCCATTCAACAATGAGAATTCAAGGCTAGGACAACCGGGCAAAGTGATCTCCATGCAAAAAGAATCCATGAGAACCCGCAGGAGACCCTTAAACAATGACATTGATAGCATTCAAGTCGAGTATATCCAATATAAACGATTGGAATAACTGTCATCACTACATTCAGCAAGTGTTTTGTTTACCAGATCATAACACCCCCCCGCCCCCTCCCCCTTTATTTTTTTTGCCAAAATCCGAGTGCTTCGTAAATGAATAATCCAAGAATCCATCAATCTGAGACTGAGAAATCGAAGGAAAGTCTCATTCCCAGCAATTTTTTTTGCCATAGCCAAGTAGGAAACAGTGCCTCCCCGAGTCTAAATTGGATGCGACTTTGCATATGATGATTGATAGTGATCCGTGAAAGAATGAAACAGGAAACATCGTCCAAACAACCATTGTGTGCATAGATGCCGTAGCCATTGATTTATGCAATAAATAACTATAAGCATAACATTCATCCAAAAGAAAATAAAATAAAACCTGTGCATCACAGTCAAACAATGGTAAGAGTGCAAAATACAAGTAGAGAGTTTTATAGTTACATAGAGCAGTAATATCTTCATTGCATTACAACGGATCTGTGAACAAGTTACTTTTCATCATTTCTTGAATAATATTGTGCCTAACAAAAAAGAAAATCACGAGATCAGAAGGCCAAAGAATTTCAAAAGGATGAAAAGCTGCAGTACAACAAACAAGGAACTAGAGGGCAAAACAATGGCCGATAATCTCAAACCACATTGTTCTACAACAAGAAGCATTTACCATTCTAATAAATGACTGAATGCGAAATCTGCAACTGTAAATCTGTAAGTCTACAGCAGAAATGGGTGCCAGCTTGAGCTTTGATGGCCGGGAAGATGCGACAAATCCCAGTGTAAAAGTCCAGCTTGACAGAGCATACTTAAATAGTATCGAGAATTGACTCTTCAGAAAGTAAAGCCCCTAGTTAACAAATGGGGATAACATCTTTAACAGAAGTTAAACGATTTCAACACCTTCAACTGGTAGTGCACTCATCTGCAATGTTCTACCAGTTCCAGGAAACCGCACAGAAGGCAAGGAAGGATCCATAACAGATTCAATCTCAATAAAATCAAAATCATAAGCACCTGACCGCTTCAAACTGACCACAGAAAAAAGCACAATCCATCCAAGCATTGATATTGCCCAGAAATTGTTCATCCCATGTATCAAACCCCATGCTATAGCATATCCAACAACAATTCCTGATAAATGGCCAAGAAAACTCGCTTGTGGAACAATAATTGATGTAAAAATCAATGACTCGAAAGGCGCAAAACTGATAGGAAGTGAAAGGGAATCCAAAAAGATCCAACTTCGAGGATGGTTGCTTCACAGAAAGAATTGTCATCCACCCAAATACAACACAAGAGTACCCAACAGCTGTCACTCTCCGAAAATACTCTAGCTTGAATCTTTGTATCAATATATGGTACATCCCCAGTACTAGTGCCCCAGACAATACGACCAACACAAGTGTGTAGTGAAGATAATAGGCCATTCCAAGGCCAATGTGCCCCAACTGTTCTACAACCCCTAGACTCCAAAGTGCGCTCATATTGAAAACAAGATGAATAACACTAATATGTGAAAAGGCAGAGGTAATTATCCTCCAATGGTGCCCTTCAACTGCATTTTCATAACTCAATCCCACATGAGAGTACCCGATATTTTTCTTCTGTATATAAAACCATATAGCACTGCATATACCAATTATACAACTTGTAGCTGGTTTTTCCACAAGCTCATAAAACAATGGCCTCCCCATCTATAACAAAGCCCTTGTTCACTTCCTCTCTTTAAAACCACAAGTTACTCAACAACGCAACACAAGATAGAGCTTTTCCACAACCAAAACATCCACCAAAGCTCCAGCAAAAGTGGGTTCTCCTCAGAGATCAAAACTTTATAAGACAACACAAACCCTTTTCCAATCTAACAAATTTGAATAACCCCAAATGAAAATAACACCAAAAAACCTAAACTTTACACATCTAACCAATCCAACATGAATAAAAATCGGGGTTTTCTATATAATCAAACACCAACCCTTTTCTCACACTTAATTCCTCATAAAGTACAAGTAAATTCACGCAAATCCCAGTAATGGTACTAAAGTTCTGAAATTCCTATTGCAAGAACAATAATAGAGAAGAAAGTTCAGATTTTTTACACCAAAAAGTAAGAGGAAAAAAGAAATCTTTTAGAGATAAATTCGTCACCTTTTTGCTTCAAATTGATTGAGAAGTTGCTTGAGCTTTCTAGTTTTCTGTCTTTCTGGGTGTTTCTGTCTTTTGCACAGATGTCATGGTTTTGAAAGCTTATATATGGTACACCCTTTTGAACAGCAAGGATCCATGGCTCACCTCATTGATGTTTGTCCCCTGTGGCCCCAAGGTGGCATTTAAAGACAAATGACGTGTAGTTTGTTTGAACGACATATGACAAAAGCACAAGTTGTGATTAGGAGCTATTTGTGAACGCGTTTAAACTAAAATTTGATTTTTTATTTTTTTATGTTTTTAATTTTTTTAATATGTTAATATTAAAAATAATTTTTAAAATAAAAAAAATATATTATTTTAATATATTTATAAACAAAAAATACTTAAAAAAACAATCTAGAACACAGCTAATCCGGGGTTGGAACCGGACCGGGTTAAAGAAAAAATAAAAGAAAAAAAAACCCGGTGTAACCCGGTTCAACCCGTTAATTTTTGTTTCTTTTATTAAAATGATATTGTTTTAATTTTTTTTAAATTGACCCAGACAATCCAGTTAAAACTTGAAACCTGGGTCTTGAACCAGACCGATCACCAGACCAGATCTGAAAACTATGCTTATTAAAGACTCTTAAATAGTAAAATTTAAATCATAAATATCTCACTCCACTTATGTTAATTATGTTTTTAAAACTCAAACAGGAATTGATTTGGAGTAAAGTTTATATCACAGGCTGGGATGATTAATCTCTATTGTTTTTTTTAAAAAAAACTAAAATGATATTATTTAACCATTTTTTTTTTACTTTTTTTTAAAGGTTAACAAATTAATAACAAGGTCAATCCAAAATTTTAATTTGGACCGTATTTTATTTTCTTCAATCCCATGTGGATTCAATGGTCGGTAGACATCATAGAATACTTTAAATATTTGGGGTATTAATTTCCAAGTGAACCACAAAATGATTGGTCAATTAATATTCTAAATCAATTTAATATATAATATGAAAATTTTAATTTTAATTTTTTTAATATATTTTTAAACAATATAATACTTTAAAAAACATCATCTAAATATCAATAACTCTCAAAGTCAGGCACACAGGAAGGATCTTCCCCGCTTTATTAATGTCGTTTATTACACTTGGCTAGCGATAAGCCGTATCGAGACAAAACACTTGATGGCAATAATAAAAATAAAATAAAAGGAAAATTACGATCATCACTCACACCATTGCCGTTGACTCATCATCAACGAGAGGAACCAATTCTCCACCACCACCACCACCACCACCACCGCCACCAGACCTCTCCTCAACACAGAAATCCTCTCTAACCCACAAAACAGCATGAATCAAAACAATAGGAACTGTGGCTGATAAGGTGATAACAAGATGCAAGCCAGCTTTTGTCACTATGAGCTCTATCATAGCTGCAACAGCTATCAAGCCAAGCACTATACTCTTATCAATAATCTTATCCAGCAAATAAAAATTTGGAGGAAGGGCACGTAATAATAGCAGGTAAAGTGATGCCACATAAGTCATGATGACCAAAAAAATCAGAGAGACCTTGCGTTGTGGGATGAGGGTAATGAAGAGCACAATCCACACAAAATGTGTGTAATACAACGCAAAGTGGCCTAAATTTCTTATAATTCTGAGAGAAGCTGCTTCTGGGCTTGAAGGGATGCTGAAGGGGCACACTAGCCTGAACTCGGGTCGCTCGAAATCGTCACGGTTCTTTCCAGTCGAGTCCTCAGGATCGGTCGGCGTGGTTGGTGTTGACATGGTGCTTGGCCTCTGAATGGTTCCATGACCAGCCATGGTTTGGTTTGATTAGAGGGAGATATGAAGCTTTATCAAGTATTGGTGTGTTTGAGCTCAAGTTGTGTCCTTGGTTTATAGAAAGGAGAGATAGGGTTCTGTAGTCAAGCAAGGAAAGTCTTGTGAGTTTACGGAAAGTTCATCGCAATTTACCCATACATATTGAAGCTTGGAGTTCATTTTGTTGCTTAAATAAATTAATGGATAATTAATAGTTAAAATATAGTTTTATTAAAAGATTAATAGAAAAAAAAGGAAGAAATCATACACGAGAAGACAAAGTAAACGGTGAAGTGGACTTGTGAAGGATAAAATTGAAGGTGACTTCTAAATTGGGGCTATACTCGTGAAGGTTTTACCTGGTCTTAATTTGATTTCTTCTGTTTTAGTTTAATTTCCTAGGTGCTCAAGGATATAGTGAGATTATTTTTTTCATCTTCTTTGATTTCTCTTGATTCTTATATTACATGCTGAAATTCTTTAAAAAAATATTGAAAAGAAACTCAGAATCAAAATGTCTAATGGAGAGAAGTTAATATCAAAAACATTTTTTTCTTACAAACTCCCGTATTAAGATTGAAAGATGATTTATTCCTGTTTGTTTAGTTTGAAAAGTTTTTTTTAAAAAAAATTAAATTTTCTCATTTTTAATTATTTTTTTCAATGTTTTAAAATTATTTTGATGTGCTGATGTTAAAAATAAATTTTAAAAAATAAAAAATATATTTTTTATATTTTTAAATAAAAAACTCTTTAAAAAATAATTAATACTAGCATGCTAAATTTTTAATAATAAAATTTCAAAGAATTTTAATTTTTTTTTAAAGATAATTTTGAGCTCTTACATGGGAGCTCAAGCCCATTAAGGAAGCGTTTAGGAATGCGGTTCAACCCGTGTTCCCAAAAAATTTGAATTTTTTTTACTAAAATTTAATATGATTTGTATGTTTTGGATCGTTTTGATATGCTGATGTCAAAAATGATTTTTAAAAAATAAAAAAAATTATTGGCATGTATTTTGGCACGAAAAGTTATTTGAAAAGCACCCATTAACCACACCGGCAAACACGCTCTAAAAAGAATTTAGATGGTGCTCGGCCAGATTAGTATTCAATATATAAAAAAAAAATCTTAGGTGCAAACAAATAAGAAAGAAATCCCATTATTAAAATAAAAAGCCATTTAAAGTAACATAAATCGTTTTATTTTTTTATTTTTTTTAAATGTTCAAACTCAAAACTTAAATAAAAAAGGGAGGTGAAGCAATTTATTTGATTATATAATATAATTCTAATGGATATTAAACTTAGACAACATATTCATTTACCTAATTTAGCTTAGAATTGAAGATATACTCAAGCGACTCGTTGAAAACAATAATTGTAAGATGACAATCGGTAGTTTTTTGAATTCCCATTACCTTCCTTTAAGGCAGTTCATGCTTTACGAATTCTATGTATTTTTTTTTATTTTAAAAATACATAATTTTATTTTAAAATTATGTTAAAGATAAATAATTAATGTAAAATACTTGTCTTAGTGGCACCTTTTATTTTTAATTATCTTTATAGTTGTATATATATATATACTTAGTTTATACAATTATAAAATTATAAAACTTAAGTCGCGCTCACCTTCAAAATCGTTAACTAGCTATTTAAGGAATGCCTAGTTTACGCAAATGTGAGAATTTAATTAGATTATTAACGAGAATTAATTGAGGTGGAAAATCACTATCCTTTTTCTCACAAAGGATTGTTCAATTTTTATTTTAATGTTTAATATTATATTTACTGGGGATTGAATTTCATAATTTATTTTAATTTATTTTTTATGAGGATATTCGAGTCTCGTGATTTAAGTCACAAGTCTTGTGGGTTAATCTGGTTGACTCAGATTTTTTTGTTTTTTTTTTCAATTTTATCCTTTACCATTTGTGTTGATTAAGAATTAAAATTTATAATTTATTTCGGTTTTCTTTCTATGAGGTTATTACAATCTCATGATTTGAGTCAAGGGTTTGATATGTCAAACTGAGTTGACTCGGGTTCTTTTTTGTCTTTTTTCTCTTTCTTTCAATTTCATCCTTAAATTTTGTTGGATTGACTGAGAATTGAGCTTTATAATATGTTTTGATTTATTTATTTTTTGGGTTATATTTGTCTCATGATCCGGGTTTGGCAAGTTAACACGTATTGGCTCGAGGTTTTTTTTATTTTTTTAATTAATTTTTTTTCAATTTCGTTCTTTAACATTGAGTTGATTGAGAATATCTTTTTTTTAAAGGGAATTTGACATCTCACACCTTTTCATTTAAATTCCCAATTAATTGTTTTTTTTTTTTTTAATTTTAGATATGATGTATAGCATGAATAAAAAATACAGTTCTTAATACTTAAGATTATAGCTTGAAACTGGCAAAGAAAATTCAGATATTCTTTCAAAAGTCTTAAATTCAATAATTTAATAAAAATAAAAATAAAAATAAAACATTAACACCAACTATTTATATAAAGATTAAAAGTGAACTAGTCAGAATAAACATAAATTTAAATAGAAATTATTTGATAAAATTTAACTACTATCCAACAATCAAATCTAAAATTAATAACAATTGTTGCTATGTATTTGATATCTGATCTACACACACACACACAGAGAACACATTCCATATCAAAATAGAAGAAGCAATGGTACCTTAATATTCAAATAACTACAAGAATATGTTTCCAGAAAATCGAAACCAAAAAATATGTCTTACAATCGATGGAGAAAAGGGCAAGCTAGAAATAAACTCTAAACAGTAATTTTATTTTTGAAATAAACTCTAATAAGTTCACATTTTTAAGAGATTTAGAATCTTTTAAATAGGTTAGAAAAATCAACCTTAACATAGAAATAAAATTATAATCCTAAAGCCAAAAAAAAAAAAAAAACCGTATAAAATCTGTAATTATATAAATTTAGACATCATCAAGGAAAAATAATAAAATTAGCATGAATAAAATAATATTTCTTTTCTTTTAAAAATATGATAAAAATTATTTTTTAAATTTAAAAATATATTAAAATAATATTTTTTTAATTTAATTTTTATATTAATAAATCAAAACAATAAAAAAACATTAAAAATATTCAAATTTTAATTAAAAAAACAGATTTAAGCTGCAATCAGGTCTCAGAAATGGCAAAGCCAACGCGAGGCAGGTCCTTCATCGCGGTCAGGCTCCGGTTCCAGGTCCTCCACCATTTTTTTATGGTGGGGAAGGACTACGATTACGATTAGTTATTAAATGTTTTTCTTTTCTTTTCTTTTGATTAATTATGAACTTGTAATTCTGTAGTTTTCTCTGATTAATTTATGAGTTGGAAATTTAACTACTTAAGCTGATTTTGATTGCTAAAGAAAGCATTTGAAGGATGTTAAAGCACAATTGATCATAGATAACAGGTGGCCGCTCTTATAAAATAATAATAAAAAGATCTCCCAGGCTTAAGCCTGTTAGAAAATAATACAAATTATATCATGGGACCTTATCTAACAGTTTAAGCTCTTGGGTTGAGATGGTTCTTTGACATGGTATCAGAGCCTTGATGACCAAGTGGTCACGAGTTCAAATCTCATCATCCCCATTTATTTGATAAAAATTAAGCACAAGGTAATGTGAACTTATGCAAGTTTCAAGCACAAAGAGCTTTCACTTGAGTGGATGTGTTAGAAAATAATACAAATCATATCCTGGGACCTCACCTAACAGTTTAAGATCTTGGGTTGAGATGATTCTTTGACAAAGCATACTTAACTGAGCTTCTTTTTTCTTTAACAGTCTAAAACTATTTTTTATTTGTCTTTGAGTTGTTGTGGATTTTTTTTATTTATTTTTATTTAATATGAGGCTTTTATTTAATTTATCAATCAATATCAAGTTGATTTTTTTTTAATTTGGATTTTTTTAGCCTTTATTTTTTCTCAAAATAATCTTTTAGTTTTTTTTTATTCCATCATTTATTAATGTGAGGTTCTCATTTAATTTTATCCTAATTTTTTATCATATAATAAAATAAAAGAATTAATTCAAACCAATATAGTTTATAACCAGGTCACGAATTTAATAAGTTAACTAGGATTGACATGATCTGTTTTTTTTTTTTTGTTATTTGAATATAGCTAGTTCGATAAGTTATTGTTGAGAAAACTTCTATATAATTTAGTTTTAAACTCAATTTAGATAAGGAAATGAATTAATAGATTTCAAAATTAAGCCACAACTAATAACTATAAAAAGTAATTTTATGTGTTCTTAACATTTGTTTGATACAATTTATTGGCACTATTGTTCAATTTTCTTGCCCTTGCCCAAAGAAGAAGCTTGTTGTTGAACGAAATATCATGTTTGACTTCAACATTTACTTAACATGTATGTTTTAGTGCTCCCTAACACCCTCCTATTCTCTGTTTTATTTCTTAATAAATTAAAAATAATTACTCTAGTTGTTATAAGAGTTTGAAATCCTGCCCTTGCTCTTAAAAGAAACCAGAAAAAAAAAAAAAAACCCTTAGAGAGGCTCAGGTGATGATCCTGATCGTCGACGAAGAACCTGTCATTTGAAACCAGCCGATGACAAAGACACAAGAGAAACAAAAGATTAAAAAGAAAAACCAATATTATACCCTAACTCTTTTTAAGAAAATGTATGGTCTCTGGCTAATTAAGATTTGAGTGTGGGCATTTTGGGTTGAGGAGGGGAACCTCCAGGCTACAGGATTTCACTCGGAGGGGGTTCAAGGACTCGGAAAGATAATATGGGCTGACTGGAGCAGGAATGGCCATTTTCATGATAACCGAAGCAGCCAATTCAAACTTCAAAGGGATACTGAAAGGTCACGTGCATGCTGATATCAATCATCTTATTATCTCCTTTGAGCTACAGCTACACTGCCTTTCTATTTGCTCCTCCCTATATATGGCCATCTGTGGCGGACCCCGAGGCGTTTCTCGGTCTCTGAACTCTTTTCTCGAGGCTGCCTTGATTGGTCTATTGCCATTACCGAAGAAGTCCGCGCGCACCCTTCTCCGCCCAATTCTGTCCAAAGTCTCTGATGATGGAGCCAAGAAGGTGGACTTGAATTATTTCTTCACAATCACCTCTCTCAATGTAATTATGAAGATGAATGCTGGAAAGAAGCGGGTTGAAGAGGAGAAGGCTGCCTGTATCGATTCTGAAAAGCAGTGTATTGAGGATGTCCAAAAGATATTCCGTTCAAATCCAGGGACCAGCTTGTTGGATTTTTTTCCATTTTTGAAATGGATTGGGTACAACGGGGATATTGAGGAGAGTACTGTGATAAAGAGAGGGATGAATTCTTGCAGGGCTTGATAGAAGAGGTGAAGCGAAAAGAAACAAGTTCAGAGATACAAGTAATACTGAAGAAGTGAAGGATCAGACAACTGTGATTGGAAAGTCTATTGGCCCTCCAAAAATCAGAGTACCCTGAATTGTTTACGGATGTAGTTGTCAAGGGTACCGCAATTCAGACGATTGATTTTCATCTGTTTTTGGGTTTTGGTTCTTACAAATTACAAACTTGTTTTCAACAATTGTTTTCCAAAAAGAAAATTGAGCACATACTGATCATTACAAAATATTAATAATAATAATTGTTTTTGACTAATGGCGGAACATCTAAAATATAATTCTTAATTAATTATCACAAACAAAATAAATTTATAGTATGATCGTGAAAACCAGGTCGAACCTAAGAGAGATTTCGTTTAATTTTCCTACAATAAACTAAAATAAAAAGGAACAGGGGATTTGAATAAAAAATTAAAGAAATAAAATTCTGAAAATAAAAAAAATTGAGATGTCGTTAACTCAGTTCAAGGGTCCACATATCCATTCCTATAAACCTGTTGATCGTCGAAGTAAAATAAATATTCTTTTACATCAAGCAAATAAATTTGATATCCCTTAAAGCTGAGGAAAATCGATGAGATTACAAATAAATTAATTAGACAAAGCTCTCTAATCAATTTCTTACCATCAAGCGAATTTAACATTGAAAGGAATTCTCATTCACTCAGCATTAGTATTAGGAGTAAAGTCTGTGCATTTATTCTAAACAAAAGTTCAAAAACTTGATAATTTAACTTAGTTTATTCTTCCCTAATAAATCAAGATGAGAGTTACAACAATTAAATTAATTCTTTTGCTTTTTACTCTAGTCCCTAACAACAATTACGGATTGAAAGAAACTAGAAAGCATACATGCCATCTCAAAATAATTCAATATGCTTGAATAACAATCAATAGCATAATTTTGAACAATGAAAAATAAATACTTGAATCTGAAAGAATAATAATAATAATAATGTTACTTCTCACAACTTGCTAATGGAAATGATGTGTATTTCCCTTGAACCAAAATTAGGAATTAGTTCATAGTTGTTGGAAAATTGACAAAAACAAAGAAGAAAAGAATGTTATAAAGCTCATATTTTAGTTGTGTTCTGCTTTATTTATTCTCTTTTTTGGGTGTCGAATTTCTTCAGATTTCCTAAGCTAATTATAAGTCCTTATAATACTTAACTCCTTCCTACTTTATCTAGTGCTTAAGGTTGGTTAAATCCCTCAGAATTTGTGTTGAAAATATACTTTACTACTGTCACAACCTTGTTGTAATATTAACTTTGCTACAACCTAGACTTTGTTTCTGACTAGGTTTTTTGCAATATCCGACTATCTAAGATGTATTATTTCAGTCATGGCATGTTAGAGGCTTTACCTAAACCTTTCTTGGGTTCTAAGGCTCACCGTTTCTATGTCAGACTTTTAGCCGTAGTGAGATGCTCGACACTGTTAGTTTCCTCATCAGATCAAGAGACCAATCTTGTTCTTTAGATTGTGTCTGGATTTTCACCTTCCAAACAATTTTATCTGACCTGAAACCCTTTATAAAAGTTGTATTCCTGGATGTGTAGATGATTTTGGGTTTTTAAATCGCATGATTTCAATGTCTGAGGCTAAAGATATATATGCCCATTTGAATCTATAATGTGAAAACAGAGAATCCTGCTGTAAGAAGGATTTTAGCCTGATTTTGCAGGTCTGATTAGAGATCCAAATGAACTCGGATTTCTGCCCATAATACCTTTCTGAAAAGCTTGATATGTGTACTTTAACTTTGATTCAGTTTACTTTCATATTCTGAAATTAAAACTCTGTGAAAAACCTGTCACAAGAAGCAAAGTCTGAAACATAAAATGTAGAAATTCTTATTTTTTAGCAATTAATTCACAAAGTCTTTTAGGCATGCCAAACTCATAAAAATAACTTCCAATAAGCTTATATATGCTTTAAATACATTAAAAAACATAGTGTAAAAATAATAAAAACATATGTATATTTTTCACTTATAAACTAAATAAGAATTTTTCATCTTCCGCAGACACTCTATTTGACAGGAGTAGATACAGTAGATTTTACTACAGAATGGGCAATGTCATTTCTGCTGAACCATCCACAGAGATTAGAGAAGGTGAAAGCAAAGATTGACAGGGAAGTCGGACATGAGCACTTGGTACAATTAAGAGTCTGATCTTCCCAAGCTAAGATATGTCCGTTGTGTCGTTAATGAGACCCTTCGTTTGTATCCTCCAGCCACACTTTTGCTGCCTCATGCACTATCTGAAGACTGCATCATAGGAGGATACAAGACACCACGAGGCACGGTTGTGATGGTGAATGCATGGGCCATACATAGGGATCCCAAGTTGCGGGAAGATCCTGAGAGTTACCTTCAAGCCCGAGAGATTTGAAGGTCTTAATAATGAAGGGGAAAAACAAGGATTCATCCCATTTGGTATTGGGAGAAGGGCTTGCCCTGGAAATCACATGGCCATGCGCAGAGTGATGCTGGCATTGGCTGCACTTATTCAGTAGATGAGCATAGTAGATGCTCTTATCTCTGTACAAAAGGCTAAGCCTTTGGAGGCTATTTGTGTTCCACGCCCTTATACAACCATACAACTAGTCTCATCTCTCCCCCTAAGGCCAACTTTGCACAAAGATTGTGACTGTCTATTATACGTGACTGTTAGAGTCCAGGGTTAACAGAACTATCTCTGTTTGGAAATAAAGTTCGGAGTGTACTTTCTTTTTAATGCAATCCACCATTAATGAGGGCTAAGTTAGCTACTTTTAAGTTTTTTCTTTTTCTTTTTGGTATAAATAGGGGCTAAATGCTCAAAAACATAGAAACTATAGATAAGCTTGAATAAACTGAAAAATTTCCTTAAAAAGAGGATCACGAACAATAAAGCCAGAGCTACTCCTGAAAGCCAAAACAAGAGCAGCTCAATCCATTTCCAAACTAACGTACTTGAACCCATGATGCTAAGTAAACCTGAGACTTACAGGATTGAAATGGGCCAGCTTCAGCCTTGAATGAAGAACATGTGCCAAGATTGGCCATGATACCAGCCAGCAAAAGTCACGCCGCACCAGCACATCTCTAGTACCAATCTTGCGGGGAATCATCAGAGTTAATCTTCACCCTCTGACCAGTTGGTTTTTTCCAAGCAATTAACAGCTCAGTCCGGCAAGCTATGGAAGAATATAATTCTACTAGTACTAGTTATTGATGCAATAGCTCATGATACTTCATGATGATTCTGCATTTTTTTTTTCTTTCTAATCCTTAATTGATACAAGTATTCAATTATTAAAGATCTAATGCAAGCAGGCATTTGGAACTACTCAACTCTTTACAACTACTTAACTCTTTACAAGCTTCTAGTTGCACTTAATATTGATTCATATTATGACATAGTGAGCTGATTAAGATTAGCAAGGATAAAATTAAAAAATAAAATCATCATATATATATATATGATAATTAGAAATCATAAGATAAAATTAAAATTAAAAAAATGTCATCACCTAGATCTATCATTGTTTAATACAAATAAAAGTTAGTAGGACCTAGGTGAGTGTGGTAAAACCAGGGGTTGTATATGCAGAAGAAATGCATGTTTGGTAGTATATAGATGTTGTATTTTAAAGTGTTTTATTTATTTAAAAATATATTAAAATAATATTTTATTTATTTTTTTAAAATTTATTTTTAACATTAATATATTAAAATGATTAAAAATAATAAAAAAATTAATTCTAATAAAAAATCAAATCCTGAACTAGCAATATTTTGACCGCAATACGGTCATTGATGGTTCTGGTTCTAATAAAGATGAAATTATCAAGGACGGTGGGGGGTGGGAGTGAGAAGGTAAAACATAACAGTAAACCAAACTATAAATACTGAACTGTCTGATCGATTGATATTTTGAGGATGTCTTTTGTCATAATTCGAGACAAAAAGATGCGTATCATCATTAAGATTCATATAATGTTTTTTTTATGACAGACAAGGAGTTCATTTTTTGTTTTTCTCACTACATTCTGTATCAATATAACCTGTAAAAGGGAATGAGAAAAAACAAATTTAATCAGAAGATGAAGATAATTTCAATTCCTAGAGGTGGGGCAGAGCTAGAGAATGAAGAAGATGGATTGCTTATCAAGGAAAAGACATAGACCAGTAATTACTTTGTGGCTGGTAGCTTGGACTGATGGATGGATGTATAGTGACTGCTGGGTTGGAGTGGTGGATGGAGATGGAACAGTGCTCGTTTGGGTCATTTGTTATTACTAGTCGGTGTTGAAACCATATTATAAAATGATTTTGAATAACACAATAAATGCGAAGAACACTTAAGAAGTAGGAGTGTAATGAATTTATGATATGAGAAGCGATGTATATATGACTCTTCGCAGTATTATTTGGTACAAGTTATGTTGTATACGTACAGTTGGTACGTAGACATGTATTTTCTTAATTGATTAATTTTGATTAAACTAAAAGAAGAGGGGAAACAAAATCATGAATGGCATAGCTAACAAAAGGGCTTGCTAATATATTAAAAAAAATGATGATCTCGTTCAAAATAATTTTATTTAAAAAAATTTGGAGAAAAAAATAATCTAGGACTTTATGAAAGAGTCCATGATGTGGGTATTGTGAGTGTCGCACCCGTCATTACGGTGATTTATAAAAATTTTGCATGGTGAAAGAATAGATATTTTATCAATCAACACCTGAAAAAACTTCACTATGAAATAGAAGTATTTTCAGAAAATAATGAAGGATTGTAAAAAAAAAATAAGTTTTTTTAATAAAATAAAAAAAGGGCTTGATCCGATAAAAAAACAATTGAAAATTCAATGGTATCTAATAAAAAAAATTAAATTCTTTGAATGTAGGGAAAAAAAGAAGAAGAAAAAAAACAGGGAAGGCGTGTGGACTCATTCTCCCTTTAAATATATATATATATATATATATATATATATATATATATATATATATATATATATATATAATTTTTAAATAGTATAGATAACATGTTATCTATTGTTCTAGATTCCAGTGATCAAAGGGTTGCTGAAAAATCATGTGTATTTTATACCAAAAGACACAATAGAGATCTTAATAAACTCATCTATAACATCAAATAATCCAGGAACTTATAAAAAAAAACCCGAATCCAACCCAAATTCCAAAACTTTCATGATCAATATCTATTCCCTCAAGCAAGGTGAAGCCCAGAGAACACTCAGGTAGAATTCCTCTCGTCGAACATCAAGATCAACTATTTTCTTAGCCAAAATCAATGCCGACAACGAATTTTTCTCTCCTCAACTTCTTTCATCTCTCAAATCAATGGGCTGAAAAGAGAAGAAAATGAAAATTTTCTCCTCAACCTCTTCCATCTCTCAAAACAACGAATTTTTTTTTTCTATGGCCTATTAATTAACGAATTATTATGCATTTGTTCTTTTTTCAATGATAAAACAATATATCCGATCGTTTTTTTATTGGCCCTCCAAAAATCAGACCCTGAAGTGTATACGGATGAAGTTGTCAGGGTACCATGGCGGTAAGCAACTTAGAATACCGAACTTACAGGCCCTTCGAAGTTTTACATGTTTTCTAAAGCTCTCTTGAATTTATAAGAATTTTAAAGGTGTTCTTATGAAATGGACCCTCAAAAACAAAAATTGTACGGTTTGGTCACCCCACTTTCCAAAGTCTGGATTTATCCCTAGTTAAAATTAAGCAAAATTAACACTTGTAATTTTCTTAGATTGAGCATGAATTTTTCATCTTCCGCAGACACTCTATTTGGCAGGAGTAGATACAGTAGATTTCACTACGGAATGGGCAATGACATTTCTGCTGAACCATCCAGAGAGATTAGAGAGGGTGAAAGCAGAGATTGACAGGGAAGTGGGACATGAGCGCTTGGTACAAGAGGCTGATCTTCCCAAGCTAAGATATGTCCGTTGTGTCGTTAATGACACCCTTCGTTTGTATCCTCCAGCCCCACTTTTGCTGCCTCACGCACCATCTGAAGACTGCATCATAGGTGGATACAAGATACCACGAGGCACGGTTGTGATGGTGAATGCATGGGCCATACATAGGGATCCCAAGTTGTGGAAAGATCCTGAGAGCTTCTAGCCGGAGAGATTTGAAGGTCTTAATAATGAAGGGGAAAAACAAGGATTCATCCCTTTCGGTATTGGGAGAAGGGCTTGCCCTGGAAATCACATGGCCATGCGCAGAGTGATGTTGGCATTGGCTGCGCTTATTCAGTGCTTTGAATGGGAAAGAGTCGGGCAGCAACTGGTAGATATGAGCATAGTAGATTAATTCGATGGTTATGGTTTTAATAAAGATGAAGTTATCAAGGAGCAAACTATAAATACTCATTAATTCGAGACCAAAAGATGCATAACATCATTGAGATTTCATATAATGTTTTTTTTTCTGACAGACAAGGAGTTAATTTTTTGTTTTTCTCACTACATTCTGTATCAATATAACCTGTAAAAGGGATGGGAAAAAACAAATTTAATCAGAAGATGAAGATAATTTCAATTCCTAGAGGTGGGGCAGAGCTAGAGAAATGGAAAAGATGGAGGAACAACTTTAAATCCTAGATATTGCTTATCAAGGAAAAGACATACACCACCAATTACTTTGTGGCTGGTAGCTTGGACTGATGGATGGATATATAGTGACTGCTGGGTTGGAATGGTCGATATATAGAGATGGAACAGTGCTCGTTTGGGTCATTTGTTATTACTAGTCGGTGTTGAAACCATATTATAAAATGATTTTGAATAACATAATAAATACGAAGAACACTTAAGAGTGTAATGAATTTATGATATGAGAAGCAATGTATGACTCTTCGCAGTTTTATTTGGTACAGTTGGTACGTAGACATGTATTTTCTTAATTGATTAATGAGGATTTAAGTTATTGATAATAAAGAATTTATTTTATATAAAATTTGGAAGATATTAAATAAGAGCAACTTTTGTCTACTAAAAATGACAATACTTATCTACTAGTCCCGTACTCCGTTGTGGCTCGAATAAAATTTTTTTTTTGTCAACTTAAGAAAAATATAGACATTATTGATTTTTTGTTGTAATATTACGGCCACACAAATTAATTATTTTAACTTAAATAAATAAGATAGTATAGAGCATGTAAGGTGTAACAGTCTCGGCTATTTGATTCTATAAAACGCTAAAAGATCTCAACATATACTCTTAATTTGAGGGTTATTTTTTATTTTTTTTATTTGTAAAAAATTCTACTGAAATTTTGGTAGAGTTTCCCTTATATATAGAACGTACCAAGTTATTGACTACTTTCAATTTACCCATTCAATCCATCACAACAAGATCCCACAATTCCAGACTTTATTTTCATCATCAATACTCGACACCTCATACAATCCATCCACACAATATATATACCCTACGAATAAGATCAATATAAACATAGCCCATATATCATATTATAAAGTCTGAAAGGAAAATGGATGCTAACATGTAATGAGAGAATTTAAAATATAACGTAAGTATTCTTAAAAGTTTCAAAAGGATTAATTACATGATAACTAAGGAGTTCTGATTCATATATTATATCTGAGTTTACATAACTAACATACTACATGTTGAGGTAAGACTTTTATATATATCAAAGTTTACACAAAAAGAATTCTGGATAATCTAGCTAATACTATTATGCTTGAGTTAAATTTTTACATAAGTTTAACAAAGCAGGCCTCAAAACTAATGAGCTCCCTAAGTATTAGATGGACCTATTACAAAAACAACTTAATAAGCATACAATTATATCGACAACAAAAGTAAAAATGATCATATAATGAATATAAATAAAGCATAAGTTTTCTATTAGTTTCCTAGGATTTCTAATAATCAACTTATAAATTTCTTAGGAATCATTTAAAACCTAATCAGACATTATTTACGTATTCTTAATTGAATACTTTTATTTTCTTACATGAACGTAGTAACTTTGTTTAATTGGTTTTATTAAATCTTCAACTTTGCATAGTCCAACATGGCTATTTTTAGGCAATTATACTTATCAATTTTTCCATGTCATTCAAACACGGATGCCTTTTACGAATCGAGCCTTATCGATCGTTCCCAAACGTCCCAACATAGACATCATTAGCCGAAACTAATCTTGTAATTTATTTTCCGACAATATTATCACGGATGTCATTAGCCAAAGCTAATCTTGAAATTCATTTCCCGACAATCCTATCACGGATGTCATTAGTCGAAGCTAATTTTGTTAATACGCCACAATTTATTTACATAAAACATAAAATTATTGTAATTGCATTCATCAGGAAGACTTTAAGGTGCATAAGTGTAAAGGAAAGGGAAAACCATGCACCTGCTCTGCCTGTCTCATGACCTCCTCCAACAGAAGATCCAATCCTGGTCGCTCCTTCTAAATCACAAAGAAGTTTTTGGTCATGATTACTTCAAGCCAAATGTTATAGGCAATCCATATTCATTCATTACACATATGATACTTTCTATGCATGTTTATTTCCTCATCATAACATACATACACATATCAAGTATATTTTCAGAGTTAGTATATCAATGTGCATGTGTCCACACGACTCAGTTTTTACGTCAATGAAATTTCAGTGTATATTTCCGTCTAGACCCTTTTATATGTTTCTTTCGAATGTTGACATATACATCACCCATGATTTGGAAGAATTAATTTCAACATGAATCATTAGCAAGCCCAAAATCCCTTGTCTTTTGCACACATGTAAATTTGTCCATCAATTCACAACATGACTAGTTTGCAGGTTTTAGTCCCTAAATGGAGTTCTGGAGCTTATATTCAGGTGAGGCCAAATCCTAGGGAAATTTAATATCCTAAAGTACAACTTTCATGTATAAGGTTGCCCAAAATTCTTATTCATCCATTCTAAGATTAGCTAGAAATCAGGTACTGTAATATGTCCTGTTACAAACAGCTTGTCCACTCAATGGTATTTTGTTTATATCTGGAGTTCTATAAGTTCTATAACTCCAATTGAAGCAAGGCTAGTGCCAAATATTAGCTAACCCATTCCTCTACAACTGTTAAATGAAAAGTTACAGCAATGTCTATCATCTTCTATATCTAAAAATAGTTGTAATTCTGATTACCAAAATTGTTCTATTACGAATAGCTTGATCTCCTAACGGTATTTAGCTTATATCTAGAGTTCTATAACTCCAATTAAGGCAAGGCCAGTGCCAAATATTAACTAACTCTCCTCTACAATTTTTATATGAAACGTTGTAGCAATGTTTATCATCTTATATGTCTAACAATAGTTTTAATTCTGATTACCAAAACTGTTTTGTTACAAACAACTTCACCTCTTAACAGTATTTTACCCATAACTAGAGTTCTATAACTCTAATTGACGCAAAGTCACTGCCAAATGTTAACTAACCCATTCCTATACAACTTTTATATCAAACGTTACAACAACTTCTATCATCTTCCATGTCAAATTTTTGGTTGAATTCCCATTACCAAAACTATCCAGACTTGAATTCATGGATTTAGACACTAATTAAACATTTCGTATGCAACTTTATAACATCTTACTATTCCATTACATATAAAATCTATTACGGACCAACAACTGAAGTTCATTCCTCATCAAGACATCAAATCTTTCTTCTTTGTTTTTTAACTTCAAGCTTCAATATAAAGCATATAAATGCAAATCAAGAAATATAAAAAAGAAGTTAAAAATGATTTCACTTACTATACATTTCATCTATCAATCTAATTAAACATAGAACATTATTATATTAGTATAAATACAATTGAAGACTCCTCTTCCCCTTATTTTCTTCTTTTGGCCAAATGGTGGGGGTTTCCTAACAACTCCCACCTTCGTCAATCCTAGTTAAATAATTGTGTGTTCCTAGACCATGTATGCTCTAGAGTATGTAATTGCATTGATTTTTCATTTACCCTAAATTAATTCAAGAACCCTAAATCACTTCATTTAGGGCTTTCTTCTTATACAACCTAACTCCTCAAAATAACAATTTCCAAGGGCAAAGAGTTACTCTTACCACATGAATTTAGAAGAAATTTAAGGGAGTACTTGGGTGATTTTCTTCTCATCCCTTTCAGTGTTCTTTTCTTTTTCAGTTTCAGCCGGTCCTCTCTCTCGTTCTCTACTTTAAATTCTTGATTTTTCACCTCACAATTATTCTTCTTTCACTCAAGCACTTTGTAAGGGAGACATACAAAGGATTTCTTACTTGAAATTTGAAATGAGGGGGGGTTGTTCTCTATAGTTTCAGCCGACTCTATGGAGAAGAAAAGTCTCCATCTTACTCTCTCATATGTATTTATACCCCCTCCTAATTGGGGCTAGGCTTTGTTTGGCTAGTGTCCTATTAGTTCCTAGTATTTCTTCTTCTCTTTTTGTACAATTTAATCCTCTATCTTGTAATTTTTCATTCTCACACTTTAATAGTTAAATTGTAAGGCCCAGCTCACTCCCCCTTGTAGAATATTGTCCACTATGACTCAGCCCAACCCGGCTTCCACACCTCACGATTAGGTACCAACTGCCTTAATATGCCTGGCTCTGGACACTCTTCTCTCGATGTGGGATGTTACATAAATTGACTTCATAATTTATTTACTTATTCTGTATTTACTCTATAAATATTGAAAATTTTTAATTTTCTAATAAATTTCAACTTGGGATTTACATAAGGGGTCGATCCCACAAAGAAGATCTAGTTCAGGTCTTTATGCTAGATAATTCAAAGTAGGGAGGTTTTAAGGTTATCTAGGTTATGCTATGGTAAACAGAATAAAACAATCAAGCTAAATTAAATAAATCTGAAACTTATCAAGAGAAAAACCTTGGTCTTAAGTAAACGTCCACTTATGAAAATCAAAATTGATCACTGAAATGACATATCAATTTATATTTTGAATATTTATCTCTCCTTAACATTAGTTAGTTAACTGATCCACACTCTAACTAACCCTAACCATTAAACAACCACAGTGTTCGCATTAGTAATTTAATTCAATGGCAGCCTTAAGAACTAGATAGGTTAATCAATCTAGATAACATAATTTTCTACAATCTATGTTCGATTTAATTGAATGTTTTTCCTAAGATTAAAACATAGATCCACCATAATTATTAAACCTAGTCACTTCATAAGTTCAAATATCACAACTTTGGTTTGGATAGCAAACTTAGCAGTAGATTGGTTTAGAATAATAATTTAAAGCCCGTTCTAACAATCAAACTAAACAATCATAGGAAATAAACATAGAAAAACATTCATATTCATCATATAAACTGAAAAGAAAAGATAAAATAGATCTCATGGTTTTTGAAATCTAAAGGTTTCTATATCCTTTCAACCAAGAAAAGTAATTTAGCCTTGCATGTCTATTAAAAAAATAATGAATAGAACAAGTGAGAACATAATTTCAGGTATAGAAGAAAAGGGTAGAGTTTTTCTTCTTCTTTATGGCCACCTCCTCTCTTTCTTTCTCTTTTTCTTTTTATTTCCTCAGAAACCCTAATCCCCATATCCCTCCAATCCGTTTGTATCCTCTAAAAAAAAATACAAATGGTCATTCCCAAAGTGGACAATCTACATTTATCAGCTGCATCTAGCATCATATATGTAGAGTTCCATCTAGTTGCAACATCCAAGCAAACAGATTTTTTACTCCTAATTTTCAACCTCTCCGCACATTGGTTAAAAACAAGTTGTCTAGAAGAAGAAGATCTAACAAACCTCACTGCATTCCTAATCTTAACAACTGAATCATCAATATCTTTCAATCCCGCACATATAATAAGATTAACAATATATGCACAACATCTAACATGCATGAAGTCATTTGACAATATATTAGTTGCCCAATTACTTGTTACTCTCTTCAAATATTTTATTGTCAAATTATTTGAACTTGCATTGTCAACTGTAACTATTAAAATGTTATCAATTCCCCATTCCAACAAACAACTCTCAATTGCTTGGCCAATTGTTTCACCTTTATAATTAGAAACTTGATAAAAATTTAGAATTCTTTTATTCAAGTTCCAACCTTCATCAATCCAATGGGCAGTCAAACACATATAATTAATATTTTGGATTGATGTGCAAGTATCAGTTGTTAAACATACACATTGATTCTTAAGAGCATTCTTTAATTTTTCCTTCTCAACTACATAAATTTTCAAACAATCTCTCCAAATCATCAAACAAGAAGAAACATCAAATCTAGGTTGCATTACTTGACAAAATGATTCAAATCATTGGTTTTTAACAAAGTTAAAAGGTAGCTCATCAAGTATAATCATTTTTTCTAAGGCTTTCCTACACTCTTCATAATTATAACCCGCCGCCTTAATAGTCACCAGATTTTCCTCTCCATTATTACCCCCTTTTATTATATGCTTAGGTTTTAAGACTAAAGTTTTTTGTTTTCGGTCAAACACAAAAGGAAATTTTTTGCATACACCTAGATGACTCCACATGTTACTAGTCCCATTAAGTATAATATGTCATGCATAGTCTTTTCCACAATACATACATACAGCCCTAGGAGCCTTAACATTACCATCTAGTTTCTTAAAGTGATCCCAAATTTGAGATGTTTTTCTTTTATTAGATCTAGAAGCTGGATTACCTTCACTTTCAGTGTTGCTATTTGTACTAGAAGCACCAACTGGAACTGGAACTGGAATAGGTACAGAATTGGGTTCCGAACTTGAAGGATTTGATTCAATTGATGTAGGATCTTCCCGATTATCCATCTAAAATTAAAAAAACAACAACATGAATCAACATCTGACTACAATTGACTAATTGAGAATCAAGCAGAAATATTGTAATGGACTAGGCAAAAAACAGATTGAGAATCAATTCATTGCAGAAATACTGTAAACATATACTGATTTTCCATGTTAACCAATAACCATCTTAACCAATACCATATACACTGTAATGGACTAGGCAAAAAATAGATTGAATATCAATTCATTGCAGAAATACTGTAACCAGATTGAATAAAGCTATGAATACTGTTCAAATCCTTTTTAATAAAGCAAATATATAACTTTTCACCAACCATCATATAACTTTTCCTAACCCGATTAAAAAAACATAGTATCCAATCCTAATTAGCTTATCTGTTTCAAAGTGGAACCCCTTGTTTTAGTTTCAACCAGCCTAGAACAAAAACGACATAGGACTCTAACCCTTTTTGTATACCCTTGTAATGTGATTCAAAACTCAATCCAATGAGACTAACAAAGTAACAATGTTGCAAATTACATCAAATCAGCAAAGAATAAACAATGAAAGTATTTGTTAAGTGCAGGACAGATAATGTAGACCCCCCTAATCCAAACAACAAGGACAAACTAATCAAGAACCGTAATAGCAGGAAAAAGGATTCTGGCAAAAAAATTGTTCCCTTACCTTGAAAGGGCAAGCCAATGGCAACAACAACGTAGGTCCCGAAAGCTGAGATGGACCGCAAACAACGGCGAAACCCGAGGAAGATAAAAAGAAAGCAGAAAATCAAAAGGAGTTAAAAAGGTCCAAGCCTTGCGAAGCCAATGGCAAGAAACGTCAGAGAAGCATCAAAGTTTGAAACAAAAAGTTGAACTTACAAACACACGAAAATAAACTTTACCTTGCCGCCTTTTCTCTAATAGAGGAGCCCTCTCTTACTGCTGCAAGTGAAGAGAGATGCCAAGGGGTTTTGTTCAGGTTTTTGTTCTGCTGCAAGTAGACTAAATGGATGTGGAGATGTGGGTTGTTGATTTATTGTTCGGCTAGAGAAGAGACAGATGCAGGGGGCAAGAGCAAGACGCAAGGAGGATGAAAATTAAAGGGGCAAGAGTCAAGATGCAGGGGCAGAGGGCAAGGCAGATGCAGAAGGGAGAAGAGGGAGGATGAAAATTGAAGGGCGGCGGCTTCAGAATGTCAATTAGGGTTAGGCAGCTTAGTGGTTTATTCTTTAGTTATGTTATTTATACTACCGATTCGGTTCACCGGTTTAAGTTGTCAAACTAGAAGCGAACCGAACCGGCAAGATTTTATGGTTTTAAAAATCGGTTTAATTGATTTTCTATCTCGGTTCGGTTTTCTCAGTTAATTTTTTATCGATTCTCTCGGTTTTTTCAGTTAATTAGTTTTTTTGAACATCTCTAATTTAATCTATAACGGTCCATAGGATGCCAATTACCGTGATCAGTGGGAAGAGTTTTTATGCTACTCAAGAGTCCTGAACTCGGTATTGAATGTGAAGTTGTATTTGATGCAGCTGGTGGGTGAATGTGAAGTTGTATTTGATGCAGCTGGCAAGTCCAAATGCGCACTTGGTACGTAGAAGAGTCCGATGTGTCATTGATGAGACCCTTCGTTCGTATCCTCCATCACCACTTTTGCTGCCTCATACTCCTCCTGGAGACTGTATCCATGTTTTTAACCCACGGATCGATGTTTTTAACCCACGGATAAGAGGATTCTTTGCAATCAACTTTAAATCCTAGATAATATTGCTTATCAAGGAAAAAAAACATACACCAATAATTACTTTGTGGCTGGTAGCTTGGACTGATGGATGGATATATAGTGACTGCTGGGTTGGAATGGTTGAAAGAGATGGAACAGTGCTCATGTTGGTGTTGAAACCATAATGTAAATGATTTTGAATACCATAATAAATACAAAGAACACAGAGAGTGTTCCGAAATGCGGGTTTTTTTATTAATTTTTTTTATATTTTAAATTATTTTAATTAGCTGATTTTAAAAATAATTTTTTAAATATAAAAAATATTTTAAAAAATAACTGTAACCACATTTTCAATCAGACCCTAACAAGGAGTGTATCTTCTCTCTGGTTGGTTTCTTATAATTTAAATTGTTGGATGGATGGAACATTAAGCAATCATATAATTATCAGTAAATAATATGATACTAATCAATCTTTAATTATTAAACTCATATAATTATCACTTTGATGAACCATAAACTATGTCTATTTTATAATTTATTTTCTAACACAAGTTAATTATCAAGATTTATTTTTCAATTAATTGAGGTATTTTTCCCCTCACTTTTTCATTATAATTTAATTTTTCCTTCTAATATATTGTAATTACTTTATTTAACTATATATATATGCTTTGGTGTTCGGAATCCTTGTCTTCTACATAGTTTTTTCACTCTAAGTTTCTTACAATTTATTAACTTAGTATACCTTATCAAGTGTAATTGTCATTAATTACAATTCCGGCATTAATTGACATTAATTAACCATTTAAAAATTATTGCATTAAATCATGGCCTATTAATTAACGAATCATCTTCAGCGGCTTGTGGGATTATTCTTTCAGCAATTGTCGTTTGATTTCACAATTGAGACCACCTGCCAGTCTTTGAGTTGGAATCTGGCAGTTGTGACTTCTTCCTGTCATCGTCAAATGCATCAAGAAAACATTTTTAAAAATATTATTTAGATGTAACCATGTAAAAATTAAAAATATCTTCCTTATCTCATATCTATCTATTTAAACCTTGTTCTCCACCCACAGCAACCCACCATGCTTACAAAGAATTTGTACTTCACCATGAACTACATGTACTACTGCCTTGCTTTCTTCCTCTCTAGCTTTCTTGTATTCAAACTTGTATTCCAACGTTCCCGCAACTTACCACCAAGTCCTTTCGGTTTTCCGATCATAGGCCATCTCCACCTTGTCTCGAAGCCACCAATGCATAAAGTGCTAGCAATTCTTTCAAATAAATGCGGTCCAGTTTTTACTCTTAAATTAGGCAGCAGGAACATTGTTGCTGTTTGTTCTTTATCAGCTGCTGAAGAATGTTTCGTCAAGAATGATATAGTTTTTGCCAACAGGCCTCAGAGCATATTTGTCCATTATTGGAGCTACAACTACGCTGCCTTTTTATTTGCTCCGTATGGCCATCTCTGGCGGACTCTGAGGCGTTTCTCGGTCACTGAACTGTTTTCTCGAAGCTGCCTCGATCGGTCTACTGCCATTAGCGAAGAAGTCCGCACCCTTCTTCGCCTGATTCTGTCCAAAGTCTCTGATGATGGAGCCAAGAAGGTGGACTTGAACTATTTCTTCACGATCACCTCTCTCAATGTAATTATGAAGATGAATGCTGGAAAGAAGTGGGTGGAAGAGGAGAAAGCTGCCTGTATCGATTCAGGAAAGCAGTGTATTGAGGATGTCCAAAAGATATTCCCTTCAAATCCAGGGACCACCTTGTTGGATTTTTTTCCATTTTTGAAATGGTTTGGGTACAAGGGGGACGAGGAGAGTGTGATAAAGGTGTACAAAGAGAGGGATGAATTCTTGCAGGGCTTGATAGAAGAGGTGAAACGAAAGGAAACAAGTTCAGATACAAGTAATCCTGCTGAAGGAGTGAAGCATCAGACAACTGTGATTGGAAGTCTATTGGCCCTCCAAAAATCAGACCCTGAATTGTATACGGATGAAGTTGTCAAGGGTACCATGGCGGTAAGAAACTTACGGGCCCTTCGAAGTTTTACATGTTTTCTAAAGCTCTCTTGAATTTATAAGATTTTTAAAGGTGTTCTTAGAAATGGCCCCTCAAAAACAAAAATTGTACGGTTTGGTCACCCCACTTTCCAAAGTCTGGATTTATCCCTAGTTAAAATTAAGCAAAATTAACACTTGTAATTTTCTTAGACTGAGCATGAATTTTTCATCTTCCGCAGACACTCTATTTGGCAGGAGTAGATACAGTAGATTTCACTATGGAATGGGCAATGACATTTCTGCTGAACCATCCAGAGAGATTAGAGAGGGTGAAAGCAGAGATTGACAGGGAAGTGGGACATGAGCGCTTGGTACAAGAGTCTGATCTTCCCAAGCTAAGGTATGTCCGTTGTGTCGTTAATGAGACCCTTCGTTTGTATCCTCCAGCCCCACTTTTGCTGCCTCACGCACCATCTGAAGACTGCATCATAGGTGGATACAAGATACCACGAGGCACGATTGTGATGGTGAACGCATGGGCCATACATAGGGATCCCAAGTTGTGGGAAGATCCTGAGAGCTTCAAGCCGGAGAGATTTGAAGGTCTTAATAATGAAGGGGAAAAACAAGGATTCATCCCTTTCGGTATTGGGAGAAGGGCTTGCCCTGGAAATCACATGGCCATGCGCAGAGTGATGTTGGCATTGGCTGCGCTTATTCAGTGCTTTGAATGGGAAAGAGTCGGGAAGGAACTGGTAGATATGAGCATCGTAGATGCTCTTATCTCTGTACAAAAGGCTAAGCCTTTGGACGCTATTTGCACTCCTCGTCCTTTCACAACTACTCTCATCTCTCCACCCTAATCCCAACTGTGACTTTCTACGGAACCATTTCTATTTGGAATTAAAGTTCCGGGTCAACAGAACTATCTCTAGTTGGAAAGTCTACTTTGCTTTGTAATCCAATCCAGAACTTGTTACTTATTAAACTTATTTGTGAAGGATAATTAACTGTATTGAAGTTAGTATAATGAATAACCACCCACATCAAAAATTAATATTATAAATCTAGAGTAAATATTGAAGAGTCTAATATTAATTAAGTATTTTAAAGATTGTAAAAGATATTTTATAATGTTTATATATATTATATGGATTTGATATTAGATCTTGAGAGTAGATATATATGGCTTCTAACAATGCTCAGTTTTATATTCCTCATCTTACAAAACAAAACTATAATTTCAATACAAGGCACTACAAAGATTACAAAAGTTATGGGAGTTAGTTGAAGAAGGTTACACTAAACCAGAATCAACAAAAAAAAGAAGCAACAATGACTAATACAGAAAGACTAACATTAAGATAATCGAGAAAAAAATAATAAAGTTTTATTCATGATTTATTAAGGACTTTATGAAGCAACTCTCTTGAGTTGGTGGCACCAACAAAGACATCAAAAAAAGCATGGAAAATGCTTAAGCGAAGTTAAAAAGATAAAAAAAAAATATATGATTGCAATCAGAGGAGATTTTAAGAAGTTGAGTAAGGAATGCTAAACATTTCCAAAAGGTCATCGATGGTTATGGTTTTAATAAAGATGAAGTTATCAAGGAGCAAACTATAAATACTCATTAATTCGAGACCAAAAGATGCATAACATCATTGAGATTTCATATAATGTTTTTTTTCTAACAGATATGGAGTTCATTTTTTGTTTTTCTCACTACATTCTATTATAGAATGTAACTATATAGGAAATATTGTAGTCATATTCTTATGTGGTAATCTCCACCTTTACTATTGTATATTGCCCTACTCATATATATAGAAAGGGTTGGCTAACTATTAGGTTAAGCCTCCTAATTATTTTTCAATTTGGTATCAGAGCCTTCGGCCGTCAAAACTCTTTCCTCCCTTTGCAACTTTGCAGCCGGCCCTAACTTCTTCTCCTTCCCATGGATTCCCCTCCTTTCACCGGTGCTGCAACATCACCGGCCAGTCATCCTCCTGCTGCTGGCCGAGAACAACTTCCTCACGTGTCTGAAACTTCTTCTCATAACTCTATCATTCCTTTGCCTCTTATGGGAACACATGCTTCAACAATGGTTCCTCTATCAAACACCCACCAAATTTTGTCGTTGAAACTTACGAACACAAACTATCTCTATTGGAGAATGCAGATGAAGCCATATCTCCTTGGTCAAGGTGTTTTTCACTTTGTTGACGGCTCCTTGCCGTGTCCTCCATCTCATATGATTGATGCTTCGGCTGGTTCTTCCTCTGCCATCAGCCCTTCTTTTCTTCGTTGGCAGCAACAAGATCAACTTATTTTGAGTGCTCTACTCTCCTCTCTCTCTCCGTGGATGTGTTGCATCTTGTAGTAGATTGTTCTACTTCACATTGTGTTTGGCGTACACTTGAGAAGGCACTTGCCTCTCCATCTAATTCCCGGATCATGCAACTACATGGCTCCTTTCAAGACCTTCGGCAAGGTGATGCATCTGTTAGTATGTATATGCACGACAAGCCAAATCGTTATTTGACGAGTTGGTCGCTGGTCGCCCAATGTCTCTTGAAGATTTCAATCTCTATGTGTTTCGTGGTCTTCGCGGTGAGTTCAAAGACTTGGTAACTACCCTCATAACCAAGGCCGAACTGCTATCGTATGCTGATCTTCATAGCCATCTCCTTACCCATGAGTTTACGCGACAAGAATTCTTTTCACTCCATGGTCGTCGGTTCATCCTCTTCGCCTCGTTGTCTTCTTCTTCTCTGCCGCGCGCCACCATTCTTTGCCAACACCTCGGATTTCGCTCATCTTGCCATGACTAATCACACCAAACAGGGGACGCTATAGGGGTCATTGGCGTCCCAACAACAACCGATTTCAGGCCCAAAACAGAGGCCACTCTGCTGCAGACTGGAGGCAGAATCAGTGGCAGAACAGGCGCACCTCTGCTGCAGATTTCAGGCCGAATCAGGGGCAGTGGTCTGGACAGGTACGCTGCCACGTATGCTCTAATCTTGGCCATTCAGCTCTTCAATGCTCTCAGTTTAGCGGAAGACACAAGCCTCTGCTCACCTTGCTGTTGCGAATGATTCTGCTGCAACGACGTGGTTTCCCGACACCGGCACAAATCAACATGTGACGCCTGACCTTACAACTCTAACTGATTCTGCTCCTTATCTTGGTAATGATTTCTTGCATGTTGGTGATGGTAAGGCCCTTGACATATCCCATATTGGACATACTACTTTATATTCCCCAAAACGCTTGTTTACGTTAACTAATGTTCTTCGTGTGCCTCACATTACCAAACCGTTGTTATCTGTTCAGAAATTCTGTCGTGATAATCATGTTTATTTTGAATTTCACGATTCTGTGTTTTATGTGAAGGATCTCGTCACCAAGGAAGTTCTTCTTTCCGGTCGGAGTCATGATGGCCTTTATGTTCTCTCCACGAAGTCTTCGCCACGCCGGTTCCTCAAGCTTTTTGGTCTCCTTGCATGTCCGCGACTGCCGACCTGTGGCATCGTCGTTTAGGTCATCCAACTCCTCGCATTCTAAATTTGTTAGTTTCCGATAATAAAATTATTTATATGTCTAGACGATCTTTTACTCAATGTCAAGCATGTCCTTTAGGAAAATCATCTCGTTTGTCATTACGACCGACGGGTCACAAAACTTCTGCCCCACTTGAATTAATTTTTAGTGATGTTTGGGGTCCTGCTCCAATGTTTTCTTCTGATGATTTTCGTTATTTTGTTATCTTTGTTGATGCGCACACTAAATATATCTGGTATTATCCGCTTGTTGCGAAATCTGATGTATTTTCCACGTTTCAACGTTTTCAGACACTTGTTGAGCGTCAGTTTCTCTTAAAATTAAATCTGTTCAAATTGATTGGGGTGGTGAATATCAAAAATTAAATAAATTTTTTCACATCATTGGTATTCATCATCGATTAATTTGTCCTCATACTCATGAACAAAATGGCACAGTTGAACGTCGTCATCGACATATTGTCGAAACTGGCCTAACCCTTTTAGGCCAGTGTCATGCCCCATTGCGTTTTTGGAACTATGCTATGGAATCATCGGTATACCTTATTAATCACATGCCTACTCATGTTCTTCAAAATAAATCTCCTTTTGCGTGTCTGTTTCATCGCACTCCTGATTATAACTTCCTACATACATTTGGGTGTCTTTATTTTCCATTTTTACGTCCATATCATGCTCATAAATTAGATTTTCGGTCGTCTCCGTGTGTGTTTTTAGGCTATAGCTTGTCTCATCTTGGTTATCGGTGTCTTGATTTAGAGTCTGGTCGTGTCTATGTCTCCCGTCATGTCCGTTTTCATAAACATGTCTTTCCTTTTAAAAAGTCTGAACAGGTAACAACACCCCCGGTTCCCCCCACTCCACCTACCTATCTTCCATCCTTGCATCCCCCTTCCTGTTTTCAGCCTATTCCTTCCCAAATCAGTAGAACACACAACTCACCTTTGCCCCTTGCCGCACCTCCCCAGCTTGCCCCCTTGCCCGTTGATTCAGCTGACCCTGCCTCACCACCCCACACAACCATACTGTCACCACGTGCTTGTCTTTCCAATGATTATTGTGCAGGAACAGGTTCTGAATTGCAGGATTCAGTAGCGGCACAACCCAGCACCTCCCCGGCTTCACCTCCTGGTCTGCAATTTTGTGTTGATCTCTCCTCTTATCCTCTTCAGCACATTCCAGATACAGGTCCTGCTACTCCATGTCCAGCTGCTCCTAAACACCCCATGGTTCTTCGTCCGCGACACCTAAGACAAAGATCGACCACCACCACGGCAGCCACATCTGCTGCCTCCTTCAGTCGGGTAGCTTCTCCTCCCTCGCATGAGCCTCTTATTTTTTCTGATGCTAACAGATATGAGGCGTGGCATAATGCTATGCGTGAGGAAATTCAGGCCTTACGCGCAAACAGAACATGGACCTTAGTGCCGTTTCATCCGTCCATGAATGTTATTGGTAGCCAATGGGTCTACAAAATTAAACGCCGATCTGATGGTAGCATTGAGAGGTATAAGGCGCGCCTGGTTGCTAGGGGCTTCACTCAGCAAGAAGGTATTGATTACTCAGAAACTTTTAGTCCTGTTATCAAACAGGCAACGGTACGCTTAGTGTTCTCCATTGCGGTTTGAGTGGTTGGAAAATTCATCAGCTTGACATTCATAATGCATTTCTCAATGGAGTCCTTGATGAAGAGGTTTACATGAAACAACCTCCAGGTTTTGTTGATTCTGCTCTCCCAGGTCATGTATGTCGATTGCATAAATCTCTATATGGGTTAAAACAGTCTCATGGCTTGGTACACTCGTCTAA
The DNA here is from genome assembly GCA_015852605.2 of Populus deltoides. Classification (NCBI taxonomy): domain Eukaryota; kingdom Viridiplantae; phylum Streptophyta; class Magnoliopsida; order Malpighiales; family Salicaceae; genus Populus; species Populus deltoides. Next base: position 15,091,339 of record CM027586.2, on the reverse strand, counting down.
ATGACTTCCTATTATCCATTGGTTTTCATGCTTCTAAAGTGGATACCTCATTGTTTATCTTCTCGGTTGGTAGCGATATTTGTTATCTTTTAGTTTATGTTGATGATATTCTGCTTACGGGTAATAATGTTATTCTGCTACAATGCCTCATTCAGCTACTGAGCTCAGAATTTAAACTTCGAGATTTGGGTGATGTTCATTATTTTTTGGGTATTGAAGTACAGTGTACTAGTCTGGGACTTATGCTTTGTCAACATAAGTATACACTTGACATCCTCACACGAGCTGGTATGTTATCCTGTAAACCAGTTGATACTCCTATTTCGGCATCCAAAGCCACCATTATGCCAGATCCATTGTTTTCTGATGCTACTCGTTTTTGGCAACTTGTCGGTGCCCTCCAATATCTCACTTTCACACGCCCGAATATTTGCTTTGTTGTTACCCAGGTCTGTCAGTTTATGCATGCTCCTACAGAATCTCATTGGGCCGCCGTGAAACGCATCTTGCGTTATCTTCGTGGTACGGCATCACATGGTTTACATATTACTCGCAGCTCTTCCTTTGCTTTACATGGTTTTACAGATGCAGATTGGGCAGGTAGTATTGAGGATAGAAAGTCTACCGGTGGTTACCTTGTGTTCTTTGGTCAGACGCCGATTTCGTGGAAATCGAGTAAGCAACGCACTGTTGCTCGTTCTTCGACGGAAGCTGAGTACAAAGCCTTAGCCGATGGCACAGCTGAAGTTATCTGGCTTCAGTACTTGTTAACAGATCTTCAGATTTCGACTGCTTCTGCCCCTATTATCTGGTGTGACTACCTTGGTGCCACTTATTTGTCCGCCAACCCTGTATTTCATGCTCGCACAAAACATATTGAGATTGATTATCATTTTGTCCGAGATAGAGTTGCGAAGAAGGAGATTCAGATTCGTTTTATTTCCTCTCGGGATCAACTTGTCGATGTCTTCACTAAGCCACTTCCTGCTTCTTCGTTTACTGCTTTTAGATTCAAGCTTCGGGTTGCTCCTCCACCCTCAGCTTGAGGGGGTGTATTATAGAATGTAACTATATAGGAAATATTGTAGTCATATTCTTATGTGGTAATCTCCACCTTTACTATTGTATATTGCCCTACTCATATATATAGAAAGGGTTGGCTAACTATTAGGTTAAGCCTCCTAATTATTTCTCAATTCATTCTGTATCAATATAAACTGTAAAAGGGAATGGGAAAAAAACAAATTTAATCAGGAAGATGAAGACAATTTCAATTCCTAAAGGCGGGGCACAGCTAGAGAAATGGAGAAGATGGAGGAACAACTTTAAATCCTAGATTTTGCCTATCAAGGAAAAGACATACACCAGTAATTACTTTGTGGCTGGTAGCTTGGACTGATGGATGGATATATAGTGACTGCTGGGTTGGAGTGGTCGATGGAGATGGAACAGTGCTCGTTTGGGTCATTGGAGGCTATTTGTACTCCTCGTCCTTTCACAACTACTCTCATCTCTCCACCCTAATCCCAACTATGTACTAAGACTGTGACTTTCTGCGGAACCATTTCTATTTGGAATTAAAGTTCCAAGTGTACTTTCTGTTTACTCCCTATGATCATCTTCGGTGAACCCTCAGGCACTTTACGGTGACCGAACTGTTATCTCGAGGCCGCCTCGAAAGGTCTCCTGTCATTAGTGAAGAAGTTAGCACCGTTCTCCGCCTAATCCTCGATAGGCCCAACTATAGGAAGAAGAAGGGAGAGAAGGTGGAGAATAAAATATCCAACCACCCAGGAAGAAAGAGAGCTGTCCAGCTAGGTCAAATGCTTCTTGTTGAGACAAGCAAGGTAGGCATTAAAGGTTCTTGTTAGAAGGGAGCTAACTTAGAGTGCTCTTTAAGGCGATCTTGATGAGGCTTTGATGGTTTCTACATGAACATCAATTAGGGTTTACGTGAACATGATAGGTTTGAAAGACAATATTATAATGTTAAATCGAGAAAGGCAAGCATAAAAGCAAATAATTAATTATATAAATGGAAAGTTTAGTCATCTCGATTTCTTGCACTAGAAAAAAAAATCCATCACATCTATTCGTTGGAAATCCTTATTTACCTTAATTTTTAAACCAAATAAGTTTCTTAAATTTAAAATCTCTTAATTTTTAAATTTAGCATGTTGGTNTTGTGATAACGATTGTTTTTCAAAGTATTTTTTGTTTAAAAATATATTTTTTTAAAAAAATTATTTTAAATATTAATATATCAAAGCGATCTAAAAACACAAAAACTATTTTTAATTTTTTGCAAAAACATTTTCCAACTACAAAAACAAACGGGGTTAATATCTAATTAATTTTGTTAATCTTTTTTAAAAAACTATAATTAAGAAATCAACCCTTCCATTCACTTATAATAAAAAGGGTTTCCAAATAATGTCAAAATAAAAATTAAGAAAATAGAAAGCATAAGAAATATAAATTCAAATCTTTACTTATAATTTTATATCTAGAATCGTTTTGGAATAAACTTTAATACCTCTAAAACAGAAAATATATATGAGATATGTCTCACTGTCCTCGCTATTTTTTTATTTTTTATTTTAAAAATACAAAAATTACCCCCAAACTATAATAAAAACATATATATATATATATATATATATTTTCTGTTACATGATATTAACTATACGCAACCGAAGAGAAAATTTTATGTGTATTATTTATAACAAAAGACAAAAGTTGTTGTGATGAGCTGGAAAAGGAGCTTAAAATGGAAGAAGAACCCACGGGGCTCTTGTCGGAGCAAAGCAGCAGCTGGACGAATTGTCTACTTTACGTGCACTGGAGGCGCGTGCAAAACAGTCCCCACTGGAATGGCGGCAACCTGTAGCAAGCCGCCGTCCCCGGCCGTGCAAAATCACGTGATATTGATTTTCAATCCATCAAAAGAAAAACTAAGGGGAAACTTCGTTTTCATCCTTCATGTATTAGCTGATTTTCAATTAAATCCTGAGATAATTCATTTTATCAATTTTATTTCTTCTGTAGTAGAATTTCTCAACGGAGTAATCTTTTATTAAATTATCATAATTCATTAAAAATATTGTTAAAGTCTGTACAAAATAGTATTTTATATATATATATATATATATATATATATATATAAAACAAAAAAAAAATATTAATGTACATGAGCAAAAGAAGATAAAGAAGGAATGTAATTACATTAATGACCCAATAGAGAAAAATAGTTTAAGGATCAAATTGAAGATTCATGAATAGATTGAAGATTCATGAATAGATTGGAGACGAATGTTGCACGCGATGCACTCTTCATTCACCTTTAAGTACTTGCTCTTTGCTGACAAAACTACATCCACACATGGAGGTCCGACCCCACAATGCATTGATGTCATGCACAGGGCTTTGAGTTTTTGATTCGCAAAATCTCTGAGCCTTATCTGCACACACTCAGCTTCTTGGTTTCTCCACCAAACACTCCTCTTTCTGTATCTTCCACAGATTCTTGCTTGCATTATACAGTACTTCACAAAGCTCCCATCTTCCATTTCTATTATTATACCTTCTCATAGTTTTTCTTCTCTTCTTCTGTTCTTTCCTTTTTCTTCGTGGCCAAACCCTTTCTTTCTCTTGTTGTTTGGCCAGTAGTTTCTTGGGAAAAAGATTATTATCATTTCAGGCTGTTTTTTGAGCTACTTTGAAACATATGTTTCACTGTCTCATTTACTGTATTTTGAGTTCACTTAAAAGGTAGAGAGAAACTGGAGAAGGTGTAACCAAGTGAGTATCTGCTAAAAGAGAGGAGGAGGTTTGATCTGTTTTAAGCAAGATGAAGATTCAGTGTGATGTGTGTGAGAAAGCACCCGCCACAGTGATTTGTTGTGCTGATGAGGCTGCACTTTGTGCTAAATGTGACATAGAAGTTCATGCAGCAAACAAGCTTGCTAGCAAGCACCAAAGGCTTCTTCTCCAGTGCCTCTCCAACAAGCTGCCTCCATGTGATATATGCCAAGTACTTTTCTTTATCACCTTTGGTATAATTATTTAATTCTCGACTATTAGGTGAACCTATTGCATTTGTGATCTATCTATGGCTAATTGTTTTGTGTTTGCAAAATATGGAATTTGAGCATGTATATTTATTTATTTACTTGTACTCCTTCTGAGTTCCAAGAAGACATAAGAAGGGGAAAGCCCTAAGGAATCATTGCTGAAGGTTGAGATCTTGAATGATGATTGTAGAATCAATTTCTTGAATGATGTTTATGGTGATTCATAGGAGAGAAAAAAGTTAAATTGAAAGAGATAGAGTTTCTCAGGGTTAGTCTATGGAAAAGGGACCAGCTAGGAATGTGTAGTTGAGGCATTCATCTTGAATTCAATTACAAAAGACACCTAGGCGGCCTACATTAGCCGATGAGAAGATGAGGCCTTGCAGGTTCTGTCCACTTATTAAGGGTTAATCTATGAGGGGTTCCTTTTATGTTTTTTGAATAACAGATGAAGTTACTTGATATGTAAAATTCTCAATTTTAGTTTTAATTATCAAATGAGAGGCTTAATGCTCTTCGTTGAGTTTTCGTATGTCCATGAATTTCTATTCTTATGATTGGGAGGTGTTTCTCATCTGTCTCTCTAATTTATTTGATTTTTCAGGAGAAGGCGGCTTTCATTTTCTGTGTTGAAGACAGGGCCCTCTTTTGCCGGGATTGTGATGAACCAATCCATTCAGCTGGTAGCCTTTCTGCGAATCACCAGCGGTTTCTGGCCACTGGAATCCGAGTGGCTTTAAGCTCGAGTTGCTCCAAGGACACGCAGACGAATTCTTCAGGGCCACCAAATCAGAGCGCACAGCAAACTCCCATGAAAATCCCTGCACAGCAAACATCGAGCTTCGCCACTTCATGGGCAGTTGATGACTTGCTACAGTTTTCCGAGTTTGAATCATCCACTGACAAGGTAATAAGAAGCTTTTGTGAGGACTAAATACATTCCCTTGGATTTTGTTTACATCCAATATTGTCTTCCCAAAGAATGAAAAGATTGGGATAGAGTGGGAATTGCCTGCCCAAGATCTTAGGACATGGACTATTGATTGACTGTATAATGGTATATAGTTCTTCCAAATATAGTTTGCCCTAATCCCAACCCAAGATAATCTGTCTCTCGGAGAACAAGGAAGCTATAGTAGCTCTCTAAATATGGAAACTAGCAGTTACTTTCTGATTTTGCATTTCAATGACCCCTCTGAGCACCCAACCTTGCCTTCGTGAAATGTAGGGTAATGTTTTTTCATTTTCCTGTTATATGATGACGAAAAATAATTGATGTCAAAGCTGTTGGATTGAGCATTGTCGCTCAAATGTCAATGTCCTTTCGTAACTTTCTTGTTTCTTTCCTGTGCAGAAAGAGCAACTTGAGTTAGGAGAGTTTGAGTGGCTAGCTGACATGGGTCTTTTCGGTGAGCAACTTCCTCAAGAAGCTCTAGCAGCAGCTGAAGTTCCTCAATTGCCAATCTCACCACCAACCAATGTGAACTCATGCAGACCCACCAAATCCAGCATGCCCCATAAGAAGCCTAGAATTGAAATCTCAGACGATGATGACGAGTACTTAACTGTGCCTGATCTTGGCTGAACTTGGGGTGTTGAACTCAGCACTTTTGAGTTCAACTTTGAGGAACTATACATGCTTTCTCTAAGTTCCCGTAGGCATTGATGTATGTATATATTATATAGTAAGTATTTGCATACACGGGCATGAAACTCTGCATTTTAAGGACTAGAGAGTAGCATCACAGTCAGCTCTGGGGATTCATTTTCCACGTTATCCTATATATTGTTATTTTTGTTAGTTCTTTTTTCCATTTGAAAGAGCAATCACATCAATCAGTGCTCTTGATTGTAATAGCTCAATGTATGATTCTCAGCTATTGCATGTATATCTGTGTGCCAGGATATTACTAGCTCTAAGTATATGGATTGTTGCTCGCTAGGGTTACTCTTTCCCTGGAAATGCATATCAGTCGAAATGATAAATTAAGCAAGCATTGCCATTTAATGGGGGAGGATTGGGAGCCATATTAATTTGATTGTGGGAGGGTTATAACTCTCAAAACAGAGTCAAATTTCGGGTTGTGCTTGCAAATACAAAATTGAACATGAAGTTAATGTTTGGTGCAGTTCAATGGATGACAATGGCACCTTGTTTGCTAAATTACCTCTAGTGGGTCAGAGTCTTTGAATTTCTTCCTTGAAAGAACATTTCTCATGCTGTTTTTTATTTAAAATTGAGGATCACAATCTTGTTTTTCCAAAGAAGGGTAGTTGAAATGGTTTCAAGTGGAATGACCACCTTGAAATCATTCTTTAAAGGTTTCTAAATCACTTTCTTGGCATGGCTAGCCACTTTCTTGTAATGAAATAGTCATGAATCATCTATTATCAGAATGCCATTATAAGTGTGCGAAGTCTTTGATAGCCAAGCAAACCATCGAAAGTTTAGATCGCCCGCCTTCCCTTGAACCAATGGCCAAACAACTGCGCTCCCTCCTTTCTTCTTGCTTGCTTTCTGTCACTGTAACCATAGTTCTACTCCATATACCATCTCGAGTTCATTCAGTAACATTGAAATCAGATGTTGAAGCCCTTCAGGCACTGATGCAGGCCGTCGATCCCGTCTCGATTGTGAGGTATTCCTACCTCCATAGCTGGGATTTCGCATTTGATCCATGTGAGGCTGCAGGGTTATTTCAAGGGATCTTGTGCACATTCCCTACAGACAAATCGGCCAACCGTATAATGGCAATTGATCTTGATCCTGCTGGGTATGATGGCTTTCTAACAGCATCGATCGGGAATCTCACAGAGCTTACCTCCCTTAGGATAAGCAAAAACAACTTTCGAGGGCCAATACCAGAAACCATAGCCAACCTTCAAAAGCTCACCAGACTATCATTGCCTCAAAATCTCTTCACTGGGAGAATACCTCAAGGAATCATTAATCTCAAGCATCTTCAAATCTTAGACCTGTCACAGAACAACCTCTCTAGCAAAATTCCTGCCGATATTACAACTTTGAGAAGCTTGGAGCAGTTAAGCTTGTCAAACAATGCATTGTCTGGCAGAATTCCAGACCTCTCCGCATTGTGGCAGCTGAGCACATTGGATCTTAGTAGCAACAATCTAGATGGAATCGTGCCCAATCTTCCATTGAACTTGAGAAAATTGTCGCTGAGCCATAATGTACTATCAGGACACGTTTCACCTGTGAGCGTCCTCCAACACCTCACAGTACTAGATTTGAGTGATAACAGGCTTTCAGGTCTCATTCGTCAGGAAATTCTCACTTTGCCTCTGGTGGAACGCCTTAACATCTCAAATAATCAATTTACGGAAATGGAGCCAATGACATACCCTAGGGAAGGTTTACAGCTTCGTGTGCTGGACGCACACGCTAACAGGTTGCATGGTCATCTGCCCATCAGCTTGGTTAATATAGCGAATTTATCATCAATTGATCTATCCCATAATCTGTTCTCTGGACGAATCCCACTAGAATATGGAGCCAAACTGGGGAGTTCATGGAGAAGCTTGCTCTTAGAAGACAATTTTCTGATAGGAAATCTTCCACCACAGTTTATTAACGGGACAGTGGCAGTTAGAGCCAACCTTGCCCACAATTGCTTAAGGTGTCCACCAAACATTCGGTTTTGCAGAGGAGGGCAAAGGGCAAACACAGAGTGTGTCGAGCAGCAAGATCACAGCACTTGAGAAGTTACTGATAATTCACAACGGTTCATCATAAAAATTCCATGTACTCGAGCTTATAATAAAGTCCAGTGAGGCAAGCTTCCACTTCCTAATCAGTGGTTCCAGCGAAGGAGAAGGTGTCATAATCTGTACTCTTCATTAATGCATTTCAAGTGTTGAACAAATGTCCATTTATCCATAGAATAAATTTATTATCTGTAATGTTGAAACTCACATTTTCTCAACACATCAAACAACAGACTTTCCCAGATTTCAAAGTAGATGAAAAGAGCAGTGGATTCACATGCTTATCAGCAAAAACAATAACCTCGAAATCAGCTAATATACCAAAAAAATTTGATATTTCATAACTATACAAATACATGTTTCTACAACATAACAGAGCAGTTTAGAGAAACCAATTGACACTAACATTGCCAAGCCATGCGAAAAATGGGAACTGAACCAAAGCGATGAGGAGCAAGAGAAAATGGTGTCTGCTAGAATCAAAGCTCCTCACCTCTGCAAAAAGTACTCTCTTCATTGTCTTCACCAAGAAAATTCCCATGCATAAGCAGGCACATGGCATCAAAATGTAGTAAGAGTATCCAGATAAGATCTTTCCAAGGACAGCAAAACACATGCCTGTGAAGGTATACCCAGCATATGCAACAATGTCTAACAAGGGCGCCTCCCCACTACCCAATGAAAGGAGTATCATTTTGAGCAATGCAACCTGCATAAACCAGCCGAGCAATCCCTTGACAAACAGCCAATTGAGAGCTTCTGGGCTAAATCTGGAATCAAATGTTAAACTTCAGAGCTTAGAGCGTGAAATTAATTTCCAAATTAAAGATAAAGAAAGTTGAAGTTCAATGATGTGATCCAATTCCAGATATTTTTTGGCTGGTTTGGACAAAGCATCCTGTCCAGACCAGCCACAGCCAGTTGATAGCTTCTGGGCTAAACCTAGCATCAAATGGAATTAACTTGATCTCAGATAAATGAAGTTAAGGGCAAAAGAAAATGAAATAGAAGATCTGGTGGAATCAAAGATGTAATGCAACTAATGGTTCATCAGGCTGAGAAATTACTTGCTTTATTAAAGCTTACAGATACAAGCACACATATCCCTGGACGCGCACAAAAATTATGGAAGAGGAAGAAAAATATGAAAGACAAAGAAGCTGGAGTGCAGGATCAGGGGATGAGAGTGATAACATTAAGCAACACTGTCACTCACAATTGCCAACATATGATTACTGCAACTAGGGTTAACAGAGGTGATATTCATAGATGCATCCAACACAGAAAAGTGATCAAGCTTGCTGGCAGCACATGTAGTAGTTATTAAGGTTAAGCTGGGTTGACAGGAGAATATAATCTACTTACTTTCCATTAAGTCCCAACGACAAGCCAGCAAGAACAACATAGGTACCAAATGCCATGAATGGAATGTACAAGTCTGGTGCATTTATATCATAGATTGGGGGTTTATAGGAAAGCCTGCCCCCTACTGGCTCGGTTATCCTCATCCAATGTCCCTGGGAAAAGCATGGTAAGGACAAAAGTTCACGACAATATGAAAAAAATGGTGTGGGCTAGAAAAAAGCATTAGATTAGATAAGTTACCCTGTGCAGAAATGGAAACAAAACAACCTTCAGTTTGTTCCTCACATACTGGTCATTCACTTGGAAATAGTACTGTGGATCAGAGAAGTATCTACTTATCTGTTTATTTAAAAGAAAATGTCAGTTAAAATCACATAGTTATCAAACTAAAGTACAACAATCTAATCTTCCCAAGAATGAAATGTTGAAATGGGAATAGAAAATTTTATCTTTCTTTTCATTGAAAAAATTTCTAAAATGAACCCATAACATTTATGTAAAAGAGGAATGAATTGGTGCAATGCCAGTGGTTTAAAGACATGGCATGAGGTTTCGAGGTGTCCAACATAAATCACATCTGAACTGCATGCTTAACCAGAACGGAAGCATTTGGCTAACAGCAAGCTTAAACCACAATGATTTGACATAAAAGCCTCAGAATGCTACTTACATTGCTTTGTACATACTCAGAACTTGAGCCCAAAATTTTCTCTCCATATGCACCCAGCCCACCTTTCATAAGTCCTGAACCAGCTCCGTAGAAGGAATTCCCAAATGGATTGGGCTGGGGGTTGGTTGGAGGTCTTGGCACCCCAGGCTGAGGTCCCACATTGTTATACATTTCTGCACTTAGGAGCGAAAAAAATCAGAACAAATTTGTTTCCATAAGAACTGCTCATTAGCACTGAATGTCTCTTAGCTGAGTCAATCAAGCACTGATTACTAATGGATGCTTAAATTCTAATTTTTTTCAGAAACCAATTAAATCCATAAGGTCATTCAAATAAAATAGAAGAAAAGTTTCAAGCTCAACAGGGAACTACTGATCTCACTTAATATTATTAAGAAAGAGGATGACTTATGCATCCTTAAAATGAAACTGTTAACTTGAGACTTATGAAGTTTCATATAATACTAAAATCAAAATACATTCTCCTCCATCTACTGCATATTCTCATGGTTTAATTGGCATATGGACCATCTTCCAAATACCCCCCCCCTCCCCCGCTATCAAATCACCAGTATATACAGGCCTGGAAAAGATATAACTTACAATCTGACCACGTCCTAAGCAACCGACACGGACTCAGGATCTCATGTGGAGCTCATGAAACAAAAGGCAAAATGGAGGTTCCCAGTACATCCATTGTTTGTAAAAACACAGCCCCAACTCCATCCACAGTCAAAATCCTCACGCATTCTATATTCCTAAACATATTCCTCTTTCTTTCTAAACAATTAAACACCGTCACTAAACCTCCCAAAACTAATCCAAAACACATCAAGCACCTAGCAGCACCTTTCCTTCAACTTCTCCAACAATTGACATCATACACCACAACTCAAAAAAAATTAACCTAGCCAAAACTGCATGCCTACAAGACCCATTTACCGATCCTCTTCAGAAACCAAACTAATCACTCAAAGGCCACTAAAAACTTCTTTTTCATCCATAAATCCTCTATAGTTCCAGACTTCTCCAATAAAAACAATAAAACCACCTCTCTATGGCCCATCACGAAACTCCCTCAATGACACAAAATCTTAACAGCCCATTTTAATAAATCCCAAAAAATTCTTAAACCCCGAATCCCATCAAAATCACAGCACAAGCACGTACCATTCAATCAATCTACCTAATCTATTTGCATTAAAACATACACACAAACGCATACAGAAAAATACAGTTAAACATGGATCTAAGAATATGACCTGGAGCCGGAGATTTAGGTGGTGTTTTCTGGCGATCGTATCTTGGGTTTACCGGTGATGGGATTTTATTCTAAAAAGGAACCGAGGAAAAGAAAACTATGTATGCAAGTAACGGTTTGTGGATTCTGGAGAAGGAATGGGAATTATGTAAGGGTGTGGCACGTGCTGTGCACGTGCAAAGGAGCGTTGGTTCTTTTTCTTTATAGATTTGACTAATTTTCTTTGCATCATTGGGCCAATTAGGGATTGACAAGTATTTGGTCGGAGCTCCAAATTTAAAGGTGAGAGTTTTTTACAATCTACTAGCTTGCCAGCTGCCTTCAGCCGTAGTTGGAATCATATTATTTTTAAAAAACATAACCCAAAAAAATATTCAAGAAATATTTTATATTATTATTAAATTTAATTTAATGTGTCATTCTTAAATCTTTTTATTAGACATTTAAAGTTAAATTATATAAAAAATATTTTAATGTGATCCACATAATTTAGCTAGTGCATAGATAATTTGCATATATGATAAAAAAAAGTTTAATAATAAAATTACAAAAATTAAATTAAAAAAATCTTTTAACCAAACTTTTCAGTATAGAAGTTGCTACGATATGATTCGATTAATTTAATATCGTTTAGTTATTATCTTAGAAAAAAAACGAAAATAATGAAAACATGTATTTTTATATTTTAAAATATAAAAATTCACTCAAAAAACTTTATAAAGAATAATTTATTTTAACTTTTTATATCTTTAACTAAAAATATTTGTCTTTTTTTATAAGTTTTTTTTGGACCAAAGTTATAAACCTGATCTGATAGTTAATTTAGAGTAAGGCTTAAATCACAAATCGAGAAAATAAATTCAAGTTAACCCTCTAAAATTTTTTAATAAAAAACTCAAAATTATATTGTTCAGTAAAAAAATATAAAAAAAGTCAATAGGTTGATTAACTTAGTGAATGCAAGTCATATTCAAGTCACTTTTTTTTTCTATAGATAAATCTATTTTTCAAATTTAATTTTTAAATTTAATCAAATTTAAATTTGAAAAATAATAATTTTATATTTGTTTTGGACTTTAAGATTCATTTATTAGGAGAACTAGAAAAAAAGAGAAGACACAAAAAAATAGTTAAGCTATTTTTTCCTATGCACAGTGACAAAAAACACAAAAAGAACACGTGAGCCAAAACTCTCAACCATTTCCCTCACTTTCCTTTTGTTTTCCCATCCTCTTCTTTATTTAAGTCAATGACAAAGCATGCTTAGAGCTAATGGTCAGTTTCATAATTCAATTCTGATTTTTAAAAAATTTATTGTTATTTTTTAAATAAAACGTAATAAAAAAGTGAAAAAAAATGAATAAAGACCGGCAACTTAGTAAGAGTTGGCTGAAAAAAAATTTAAATACATGGAGGAATCAAGCTGGAGTTTTGGACAAAATTAAAAGTCTAGTTGTACCTTATTATATCTAAGACTGAAAAACAATGCAGATCCAAGGTCAAACAAAATAATTATTAAATGAATCTTCATAAAAATTAAATTTGAGGGTTTAATTAGACTTTTCATAGATCAATTTAATTTAATTATAAATCCAATAAAGAATTAATTAAGTATAAAGACTTAATTAGACTTTTAATGGGTCAAATTAATTTTATTAAGAACTTAATCAGTAAATCATTAAGTTTGAAAGTCTAATTTAAGCTTAATTGATAAGATTAAAATTTTAAAGAACAGAATTTCATTTATACAAGCTCGATCGGGTGAAAAGAGAAACAAAATTACTAGAAAATCAAAATTTGAAGGTTAATTAGGCATTAAATTGAAGAATTTTGAAACCAATAACCACTTTGTAAAAAAAATAAAAATTTAAGGGTCCAATCAAAGAAAGCCAAGGGTGAAATTGTAAGGGATTCAAAAATTAATGCTGATTGTGGGTTTCATTACAAAATTACAAAGGTTTAGGGATCAAATTAAACAATACCGTAATTTCATTATTCATCATCTTCTTCTCATTTAAACAAGAGAAAAGATGTTCAAGTGCTCTCCTTCCAGCCCTAATTTCTTCCTCATCTCTTCACCATTCCACACAAATCTTATAAAAACATATGCTCAGGTATTTGTACTTCACTATAAACCAAAATTCCAGCTCTTATTACATTAAAAGACCAGCAAATTCTCTCCCAAAAAATTACCCAGCATACTCTACCTGCAAAAATAATCTTGTATTTTCCGTTGTCAATTTCTCAACATAAGGATCGATCTTCCATTAACCCATGAATGACACCAACACCAGCACACCTGTGACTTCATCTTCTCCATTCACAGCAGCTACAACGACAAGTCATAGCAATACTAGTTCAGCCGAGAGCCACGTCAACAACAGCAAAGTCTTCAAACCGTGAGCAGCCTTTGATTCAAGCTGTGTAATGGCAGTTCAACCTTCACCTCCTCTACACTGTGAGCAACAGTAGAGGGTCTTTTTCATCAGCAGTCAACTGGTCACGATACAACAGCTTCCTTCAAGTAGCAGTAGCAGAGCAACAACTGGTCTTTTCCTCTCCATCATAGCAACAACAGAGGTTTACAGTTCGGTAACTTCTCTAAGCCCTTCCTTTTCTTGTTACGATACTGCATGTTTAGATGGACTGTGTTCTCTTTAGTTAGCATCCTAGTTTGAAACTGGCAAAAACATGAATAGGAGTACCATTTCCACTTGGCTGGAAAATGCATGTTTCTAGATAAATATGAATGCTGGGGATGTAGGTAAATTGAGGAGTTTTTGGGTGCAGATCCTTCATCATTATTAATTTATTATGGTTTATGTCTTCTTGTGTGATGGGCTGCTATTTAAGGCTTGGGTATTTTGAGTTATTTGTTTTGGATGGGCTGGGCTTCTATTTGAAATATTTGAAAAAATTTTATGGGTGTTTTGAATTTTAGATTGGGTAAACTATTGAGGTTTTTGGTCAAGGCCCGGCCTGTGTGGCTAGGTTGAGTCCTTCATCATGTTGTCCTAAAATTTTATAATGAATTTAAAATGTGTTTAATAAACATGTCCTCATAAATTTTTGATAGTTATTTTTGCAGATTTATTTGTGTTTTTTCCAAATAAACCTTAAATAATTTCAAAATAATTCTTAAAAAAAAAATCAAAAATCATTTTATAATTTTTTATGGTCCCTCACGTGTTTTCCAATCTTTTTATTTAATATTTGGGTTGTAAACTTACACTGTAAGATACTGATCCGATATTAAATATACAAGTTTTTTTTTCAAAATTTTAAGGAAAAAAATAAAAAAGGTTCCTTATTTAAAAAAATATAAAAATATATGTTTTTATTTGTATGCATATAACCAAGTTTCTCAAAAAATAAAAATACTTGCATAATTTAGCATCCTAAAAAAATCACAAAAATAATCTTTTTATTTTGCATGCATATTAAATTTAATAACTAGTTTATTAAAGCCATGAAAACTTGTTCTACATTTCAAAAAATATCAAAAATCTATTTTGTTTATTTTAATATACGAGATTGTGAACTTATACATAAGATGTATTATGATATTGAATAAAAAGATATATATTTTTTTTTTTTACATTTTGACTTTAGAATGATTAAGTTTCAACCTAATAAGATAAGGATTTCCTTATCAAGAAGAACTTTTTTTAAACCTTTAGCAGAAAAATGGTTAGAAAACACAACAATACCTTAATTTATACCAGACAAATAAACAATGCAACTTACCTCAGATAAGATGTTTTTGGGATGATATATCTTCCTTATACACAATTAGTCCCTATATACAGACTCTAAAACCAGTTGGAGTTTTTAGTGACCAAAATATTAAGTGACGGCTCTATTTTTTTTTTCTAATAAGAAACAAGAATTTCTTGTTTTTTTTCACCAATCACCATAAAGATCCCGACTTGGGAGGACAATCGACACGATGCCACACATATGCGATAGTCAGGACAAATGGGCAAAATTGTATTTGGAAGACGATTTGATCCTTTTCAAGGTAAAAGTGAATAATGAACACTTCTAGCAACAAGACAAATGAGTAATGAATGATTCACTCAAATTGATCAGCGAGAAAGAGAATTTCCAGCAAGTAAATAGATCATGATAGGCACTATAAAGACTGACCTGTGTAAAATTAAAAATACTATGGAAAAGACTTATATAGACCAGCTCGAGCGAGATACAAGTTAAGTGATTATGAGGACTCGAATCAGAAATATTAGACCTCACCAATTAAGCAAGAAAGAGATTGAGAAGAAATGGAGAGCTTATATTTCAAACCGGATAAATATGCATATCGTCTAATTCCAAAGCATTGAACAATGTTTTTTGCAGAGAATTTACAAGAAAAATCCCTACGGGATCCATCAAAAGATAGGCCACTTTAAAATAACCAAATTTGAAAATACTTCTGAAAAGTTTTTACTTTTGAAAAATCTTTGTATGTTTTTCACTTTGGCATGTCACTCATTATAATGAAACTAACTAAAAATCTTTATATTTCTCACTTGGGTAGGTCACCCAGGAGAATTAGACCACTTAAAAAATCTTTGTGTTTTTTCCAACTAGAAAGATTGCCCATGAAAATTAGACAAATCTTTGTATTTTTCACAGTTAGATTGGTCACTCATTACAATGAGAACAATGTTGAAAAACTTTCATTTTCTTCATGAACAGGTAGGTCACCTAGAAAAATAAGACCAATTTTGAAAAATCATTATATTTTTACTAGTGGGCAGGTCACCCATTAAAATTAGACCAATGTTAAAATCATTTCATGTATTTTACAAACGAGTAGGTCAATTAGAAAATAAAATCAATATTGAAATCACTTTCATGTATTTCACAAATGAATAGATCACCTCAAAAATAAGACCAATGTTGAAATCATTTTAATGTATTTCTTTAACAAGTAGGTCACCTAAAAATAAGACCATTTTTTAAATCACTTTCATGTATTTTATAAACGGATAAGTCACTCGAGAAATAAAACCAATGTTGAAATCACTTTCATGTATTTCACAAACAGGCAGGTCGCTTGGAATAATTAAACCATTTTAAAAAAAAATCTTTGAATTTTTTCACACAACGAGCAGGTCACCTGGATCAATTAGACCATTTTTAAAAAAAATTGTATTTTTTTTTATCAACGAGCAAATCGTTTGGAACAATTAGATCACTTTTAAAAAATCTTTGATTTTTTAACAACAACGGGTAGGTCACCTCTAATAATTAGACCATTTCTGAAAATATTTGAATTTTTCATTGACAAGGTAAATCGCTTCTCAAATGACCGCTTTCAAAGTTTTTCAAGATTTGACAAACAGAAGGGGCTTTCATGTTTTTTTATCTTTACAAACTTACTACACAAAGCTAAAAAAAATAAATTTTTGAATGCCTTTGTATTGTAAGTATTGTAAAGATCAAACTGCACCTAAATTTGACCCTATTTGCTTTATTTTTTTTTTAAGGAGGTTAAAATTTAGAAATTAAAAGATTTGGTACCAACATTTATTTAGGGGTGTGATTTGTCAACTTGTGAGAAAATTAAGGACTATATTGTGTTTTGTTTAAACAAACTATAGATAAATCTATTTTTTAATTTAATTTTTAAATCTAAATCAAATTTAAATTTGAAAAAGCATGAGTTTATATTTGTTTGAGAACTTGAGTCTCTTTATACTCTATATATCAACCTTTCACTATGTAAATCCACAATGAAAGGGTGATTTTTCCCTTGGTGGGATAGCATAAGTTTAGGGGTTTGAAGGTAATTTTGTATTTTTAGCTACAATATAATTACTAAACAGCCCAGGGAGAAGAAATAAAACCCTTTAGGTTTAAGGGCTTTTCAAGTTTTATGTATTTTTTTGTACTGGTTAATTACTTAAATGCCTTTCAAAGATAATTTCTATTAATAATAGAGGCAGGGGCACTCCTGGTTTTTCCTCATGATTTTTTTTTATAATTCTCATTTTGGGTCTAGGGTGATTGAGTAATTTCATAAATATAAATTAATATTTATTCAAGAGGTGGCTGACACGTGCAAGAAAGTGGGCATCGCTTGTTCTCTTCGAGTGGTATGTACAGCGCCCTGACACCTAACTCCGCTTTCCAAGACGGAATTAAATGCATCGCGCCACCCCTATCACTGTGGTTCGATGTGTGTACGGCGAGGAGGCATGGTGGAGCTCCAGCAACGAGTTTTTTCCTCGCCCCCCTCTTTCCTCTCTTTCCTCCTAGAAAAGCGTGCAAGTCATTGCAAAAATACAAGAAAGTATATCTATTTGTTTGTTAAGTTAAATTGGATCGTTATTTTTTTTATTACAATGTTTTTGGTCTTGAATCATTTATTGAGTTGATTTGCTTTTTAATTTTATCCCTTAACACTTGATTTTTATATTAAATTTGGTTATTAATTTTTAATTGCATTTATTAGGTTAATTTATTTTTCAAATTCATCCCTTTACACTTGATTTTATATTGGATTTTTATAAATTATTTAGGCATTAGTTTAGAAAAAATCAGAGAGAGGGCAGGGGACAGGGTTTTTAACAAATGTCTTCCTTGAAAGAACATTTCTCATGCTGTTTTTTTAGATCAAAATTGAGGATCACAATCTTGTTTTTCTAAAGAAGGGTAGTTGAAATGGTTTCAAGTGGAATGACCGCCATGAAATCATTCTTTAAAGGTTTCTAAATCACTTTCTTGCAATGAAATAGTCATGAATCATCCGTGTATAAGTGTGCGAAGTGTGTGATAGCCAAGCAAACCATCGAAAGTTCAGATCGCCTGCCTTCCCTTGAACCAATGGCCAAACAACTGCGCTCCCTCCTTTCTTCTTGCTTGCTTTCTGTCACTGTATCCATAGTTCTGCTCCATATACCATCTCGAGTTCATTCAGTAACATTGAAATCAGATGTTGAAGCCCTTCAGGCACTGATGCAGGCCGTCGATCCCGTCTCGATTGTGAGGTATTCCTACCTCCATAGCTGGGATTTCGCATTCGATCCATGTGAGGCTGCAGGGTTATTTCAAGGGATCGTGTGCACATTCCCTACAGACAACTCGGCCAACCGTATAATGGCAATTGATCTTGATCCTGCTGGGTATGATGGCTTTCTAACAGCATCGATCGGGAATCTGACAGAGCTTACCTCCCTTAGGATAAGCAAAAACAACTTTCGAGGGCCAATACCAGAAACCATAGCCAACCTTCAAAAGCTCACCAGACTATCATTGACTCAAAATCTCTTCACTGGGAGAATACCTCAAGGAATCATTAATCTCAAGCATCTTCAAATCTTAGACCTGTCACAAAACCACCTCTCTAGCAAAATTCCTGCCGATATTACAACTTTGAGAAGCTTGGAGCAGTTAAGCTTGTCAAACAATGCATTGTCTGGCAGAATTCCAGACCTCTCCGCATTGTGGCAGCTGAGCACATTGGATCTTAGTAGCAACAATCTAGATGGAATCGTGCCCAATCTTCCAATGAACTTGAGAAAATTGTCGCTGAGCCATAATGTACTATCAGGACACGTTTCACCTGTGAGCGTCCTCCAACACCTCACAGTACTAGATTTGAGTGATAACAGGTTTTCAGGTCTCATCCGTCAGGAAATTCTCACTTTGCCTCTGGTGGAACGTCTTAACATCTCAAATAATCAATTCACGGAAATGGAGCCATTGCCATACCCTAGGGAAGGTTTACAGCTTCGTGTGCTGGACGCACACGCTAACAGGCTGCATGGTCATCTGCCCATCAGCTTGGTTAATATAGCGAATTTATCATCAATTGATCTATCCCATAATCATTTCTCTGGACGAATCCCACTAGAATATGGAGCCAAACTGGGGAGTTCATGGAAAAGCTTGCTCTTAGAAGACAATTTTCTGATAGGAAATCTTCCACCGCAGTTTATTAACGGGACAGTGGCAGTTAGAGCCAACCTTGCACACAATTGCTTAAGGTGTCCACCAAACATTCGGTTTTGCAGAGGAGGGCAAAGGGCAAACTCAGAGTGTGACGGGCAGCAAGATCACAGCACTTGAGAAGTTACTGTGAATTCACAACGGATCATCAAACAAATTCCATGTACTCAAGCTTATAATAAAGTCCAGTGAGGCAAGCTTCCACTTCCTAATCAAGGGTGGGATGCGAGTTTAATTTTCATCCAAAGTATAGTTCAGTGGTTCCAGCGAAGGAGAAGGTGTCATAATCTGTAGTCTTCATTAATGCATTTCCAGTGTTGAACAAATTTCCATTTATCCATAGGATAAATTAATTATCTGTAATGTTGCAACTTACATTTTATCAACACATCTTAATTATCTGTAATGTTGCAACTTACATTTTCTCAACACATCAAACAACACAGACTTTCC
The DNA here is from genome assembly GCA_015852605.2 of Populus deltoides. NCBI lineage: Eukaryota > Viridiplantae > Streptophyta > Magnoliopsida > Malpighiales > Salicaceae > Populus > Populus deltoides. Next base: position 15,071,832 of record CM027586.2, on the reverse strand, counting down.
CAGATTTCAATGTGGATGAAAAGAGCAGTGGATTCGCATGCTTATCAGCAAAAACAATCAGCTAATATTCCAAAAATTTCTGACATTTCATAACTCTACGAATACATGTTTCTACAACATAACAGAGCAGTTTAGAGAAACCAATTGACACTAACATTGCCAAGCCATGCGAAAAATGGGAACTGAACCAAAGCGATGAGGAGCAAGAGAAAATGGTGTCTGCTAGAATCAAAGCTCCTCACCTCTGCAAAGAGTACTCTCTTCATTGTCTTCACCAAGAAAATTCCCATGCATAAGCAGGCACATGGCATCAAAATGTAGTAAGAGTATCCAGATAAGATCTTTCCAAGGACAGCAAAACACATGCCTTTGAAGGTATACCCAGCATATGCAACAATGTCTAACAAGGGCGCCTCCCCGCTACCCAATGAAAGGAGTATCATTTTGAGCAATGCAACCTGCATAAACCAGCCGAGCAATACAATTATATTTTTTTTCTACCTCGTATTTAAAATTAAATATTATAAAAATTATCATAATATAACTTAGTTTATTTGGTGGATTCTTGGATAATCTAAACAATTGATAAAAAAAAAGTTAATAAGAAAATTAAAAAAAAATCTCTCTCAACTTGAAACTTTGTTTAAAACTAAGTTTAAAATTAAAATATACAAAGATTTTACAACTCAACCTCATTTAGTTATTAATCTAAGATAAAAAAAACACAAATAACAAAAACATGTATTTTTACAAGTTTTGTTTTAAAATATATAAATTCACCTAAAAATATTTTATGGAGACAAATTTATTTTAAGTTCTAATTTTTAAAGTAAATATATTTTTATTATATATATATATAAAAGAAAAAAAAAGATTTTCGAAAATTTTCTTTCCTTACATGAAACTCATGAGGGTGTACAAGGCTCATAGGCCCCCGTACAGACCTTTCAACTGTCAAGGCCTTATCTCCATGTACATTAACCCAATCCCTTCTTTCTCAACGCCAAGACTAAACTCTCAGACAAATCCCTTGCCCATGTTTGTCTGTCTGGTATAACAGGTGAGTTTCGTACTCCATTGTTGTAAGTTGCAACGTTGCTCCATCTTTACACCACCCACATGGTTCTTAACAGTTTACACCAACTGGGTTCTTACAGATTTTGGTAAAGTTGGTTTCTTTGGTCATGTTTTTTCCTGTTGGTTGTATATAACAGTTGTAAAAAGTTGTGTTTTTTTTGGTGATTTATGGTGCTTTGGTTTGTTCTACTAGGCAATGCTTGGTCTCTTAATTGGGAATTGATGATGGAAGTTTAGAAAGGATTGTAATTCATGATGTTAGTGAACCGAAGAAAATTAAACAAAAGAATGGAAAGAGATTTCATTCCATTTTGAATCTTAGAGTGAACCAAATATTACCCTTTTGTCTGAAGTTTCAATCTTTTTTACTTTAGGTAGTGTTTGGTTTACTTAGGAATTGATGGTGGAAATTAGAATGATTTTGCTAATTGATTTTAGGAAGCCAAGAATGTTAAACAAAAGAATGGAAGGAGATTATGTTCCATTTCCATCAATCTTGTGTGAACCAAAAATGAACCATTTGTTTAAGATTTTTATCTTTTTATTTATTTATTTTGATGAATATATTATCTATTTCTACTTGATATTGCAGGGGATTCCATGGAATAATATCAAAAGCTATAATAAGTTTATTTGAAATACTTTAGTGACTAATACGATTCTATTCACTTAATAAGAAAAAAGTAAGACCCAAATGGCAATTTCTGCGCTAGGACCAGCTACTTCGCTCCGGTTAACTCCGGGGTCAACTCTCCGGTTGCTATCCTTCTACCCCAAATCAAACCCTAGTAACCTGCCTGGTATCCTCAAAACAATAACGAAACCTCATGCCATACCTCCAAAGTTCCACCATCTGTTGCAACTTTCGGGTTTGCCTTGTCGGAGGTTCTTCCGCAGTGTAATTTCTGGAGCTCTACAGTCTAGCGAGAGTGCAAAAGTAGAGAAGAAGGGTGAAATTGGGAATAGAGTTGGAGAATTTAGAAGGAAGTTGAAGATTGCTGATATAAAGGGTGGTCCAGATGAAGGGTTGGATCGTGTAGGGAAGACCATCATTGTGATGGGTTGGGTTCGTACACTTCGAGTTCAAAGTAGTGTTACTTTTATTGAGGTAATAATGGTGGTTACTCCTATGATTTCCATGTTAATGTTGTTTGAAATTTTACTTCTGTGATTAGCTGATTGGATCTCTGTTATTAAACACAAACAGGTTAATGATGGTTCATGCCTGTCAAACTTGCAATGTGTAATGGACTTGGAGGCTGAAGGTTATGATCAGGTATCACCATATACAATAATTTGTGTATGTATAGTTTCTAGATTTTAATTTGCTCTGGAAGATAATCTCTTTGGACTTGACATCTAAGCTTCTCTTCTTAAGTTTGGTTGACAGAACTAAATTATCCTTTGTGTAAACAACTAGTAACAAGGGCACTTCTGTTCACCTTCTTTTTTATATGAAAATTTAGTTTCTGAAATGTTAAGCTGCATCAATTTTCTGTCTTTCAATAGAATTTCAAAAGCTCTCATAGTATGTTTATACAATGATGTATTCATCTTTCATGTGGTCTGTATTGCTGTCACTTTACATTTATTCAAGCTTTGGAGCTTATTAACAGGTAGAATCTGGCTTGGTAACAACTGGCGCGTCAATATGGATGCAAGGAACTGTGGTGAAGAGCCAGGGGTCAAAACAAAAGGTGGAACTGAAGGTCATCAAAATAGTAGGGGTATGATACTCTTTGGCATTCCTGGTAGATAGGGAGCTAATTTTCTCTTGAACTCATCTATACATGATTTGATTACTTGCATTTACTTCGTGGTAAGGGATTGCTACTGAAATTTTTACAGATTAATTAATTTTGTTCTCTCATGCCTTAGAAAGGGCTACTGCTAATTCTTATATCCCTCCACCCCCAGATTACAGAAAAGCTACTGCCAGTAAAATTGAATCCTTTTGAATTTATAATGACTGGACTATCAGATGAGGCAAATTAAAAGATGGCAGGAAGAAACAGGGATCTAAAAAGAGTGCACTAAAGCAAATAGAAGTTATTAGGATTTTTCACTTTTTTGCATCTTATACAACTCAATTAAGTTCAGTAAATCTGTACTTGTATAAAACCATACACTTTAAAGAAGCGAAAGAATGAACTCAAGGTCTTTGGGTGATTGTTTTCATATCTATTCTATCCACAATGATATTCTAGATGACAAGCAATTGAAAAAACTGGTCCTCGTATATCAGGATATGGTTCTTTATGTTTCTCATGTGATCTCTATCGGCATTTGAGTGTCAATCTACATGCCAGTTTTCACCTGAAACCTCCTTTCTTGTTCTAGGTTGGCAAGAGTGATCCTTCCTATCCCATCCAAAAGAAAAGGGTTAGTAGAGAATTTTTGAGAACTAAGGCTCACCTTCGTCCTCGAACAAATACATTTGGTGCGGTATGGTTCTAGTTCTTTTTTCTGTTTCCACGTTTTGGTTGGGTGTAGTGCCTTCTTGATGATGAATAACATTACCCACTTAATATGGCAAGCATGTTTTATACTCTCTTTTTTCCAATGGATCTTATTCTTCTTGATTTTTTTGTCATCTTTGCAAATGATGCTAATTGATTCTAGGTTGCAAGGGTGAGGAATGCTTTGGCATATGCCACTCACAAGTTTTTTCAAGAAAATGGGTTTGTTTGGGTCTCGAGTCCTATTATTACAGCTTCAGATTGTGAAGGGGCCGGTGAACAGTTCTGTGTGACTACTTTGGTATGTTGTTTATGACTTTTGATGGTTAATATCATAATGTTCACATATTTTATTTTCTTGAAGAAACATTATTATTAAGATGCTGAAAAGTACACCAAGATTTCTGTTATTAGCTGTAATTTGGTTTACATGGTTTGCTTCAATCCTATCTAACTAGTATTTTGAAATATACAAACATGCACAATTTTGCTAACATTATGTACTTGAGGACAGAATGCACTTGACAAAGCTATGTAATTCCCCTGTAACTAACATTGCAATAGTTTTATAAAAATACTGTTGCCCTTATATTGTAGGGATTTCATTGTGCTTCTGAAAAATAATTTTAATGAACAGATTCCAGGTTCTCTAGAAGCTGCCAATTCTCCGGTGGATGGGATTCCAAAAACAAAGGATGGGTTAATTGATTGGTCACAGGTGAGTTGAACATTCTTTTTTCTTGCTAGTATGCTCAAAAGTAGACTTTAGTATAGCATGTCCCCTCCCTCCATTCCCTTATCTATCCCGCCACAAAAATCAAAGCGAATTACAGACAGGTTTCTTAAGGAACAAAGTACATCTTTAGCTATCTGAAAATTTTATTCTTGCATATCCCTTGGCAAACTGTCATGTTAAATCAACATTGTGATTGAGAAGCTTGCTAGTTCTGGCAGCTGACATATGCCCCCCCAATTTGGAAACATGGAAAGCAAGTTGATAATCTAGTGTTATTGAGCTCCACTGATATAGTTTTCATTGCCTTCATTGATTTCTCAGGACTTTTTCGGCAAACCAGCTTTTCTGACAGTCTCTGGCCAGCTTAATGCTGAAACATATGCCACTGCTCTTTCGGATGTATATATTTCCACTTATTCTTTGCTCATTATTTTAATGTCAGATAGTAAATAAAAACTATTTGAACCTTTTCTTATGGTACAAGTTTGCTCTTCTTTAGGTATATACATTTGGTCCCACGTTTCGAGCTGAAAATTCTAACACTTCTAGGCACTTGGCTGAATTTTGGGTAGTGTACTTTGTTTTGTTTTCTCTGTTTTTTTAAAGAGACAAGTTTTGTTCTTCTGGATAATGCATTGTATGAGTTTCATATAATTTTTCTGTTTCTTTAATTAAGATGATTGAACCAGAACTTGCATTTGCTGATCTGAATGACGACATGGCCTCTTGCCGACTGCCTATCTCCAGTATGTAGTATGTTGCTTTTCACATCTTCTCTATTGTTAATTTAACACTATACAGCTAAAGGCAAGCTTGCACATGCACTCACGCACACAAACTTACATATTTTTCCCATCCCATAATTGATTGATAAAACTTTATATGGAAGGTGAGACATATCCTTGAAAACTGCAAGGAAGACATGGAATTTTTCAATACCTGGATTGAGAAGGGAATCATTGATCGATTGAGTGTATGAGCTCTCTAGTGTAACTTATCTTTCTCCAAACTTTCTATCTTGTGCTTCATACTTTCCAGTTGTTTCAAAACAATTCTTGTGTTGTTTTGGCTCTAGATGTAATTTCCATATTTTTCTTACACAATTTTCTTTGCTTTATACAGGATGTGGCTGAGAAAGACTTTGTTCAGTTGACTTACACTGATGCAATTGAACTTCTTCTGAAAGCAAAAAAGAAGTTTGAATTCCCGGTACTACATACTAATCGTGATATTTAGACTTTTCTGGTGACTATTTCTTCCAGATGCTGTTGTGTATCAGTCTGCAGTTACTACTAACTGTGTCTTAGATTAGATTAGAAACTGTATTTCTCTGTTAAATTTCCTTTATTTTTCCTGATTACATGCCAGAAATAGTTATATCATACTTGTAGTATCTTAAACCGAAATGCATATATGCTGATTATGCCTTTGAAGTTTGTCTTGCTCTTGGTTTCTAATAAGATTCATCACTATTATCGGTTTTTGTCTCATCTGAGTGATGACAAGATCACTTATTGCAGCCTTGATTCGTTACAGTAATGAAATGTTATCTGATTTGGCAAAATGACACGTTAATTGACTATGGTGAGCCAGAGGATAGGCATCATAGTCTTTTTGATTGATTAAAACATGAATACCTGCATTTTAAGCCAGTTTGAAGTTGCAGCTTAACCATCTTAAACTTTCACTATGAAGCATTGATTTGATCTTTCTATGGTTGGAACTGCTTTAGTAATCTTTTAAGCCAATTTACCATTCCTTAAATAATAAATGAAGATTATACAGAGTATTTACTACTTAATAATGAATCTGTGACCTGTAGTTGGAATGGGGATGTGATTTGCAAAGCGAGCATGAGCGATACATAACTGAAGAGGTATTTGGTGGGTGCCCTGTCATCATCAGAGATTATCCAAAGGTATGCATCAGACTGCCACCTGGTCCATATTATTTCCGCTTTTAAAGTAAGTAAAAACATATTGCGGAGTGTATATTGTCCTTGGAATTAATGTTAATGTCCTGTGGCTCTTCAATCTAAAACTCTCAGGACATCAAAGCATTTTATATGCGGCAAAATGATGATGGTAAGACTGTTGCTGCCATGGATATGCTGGTTCCTCGGGTAAATATCCATTTCATGATTCCATTTTAACTTGTTTTTTGACTGTCAAGAAACTATTGGTTGTCATATTCTAAAGCATGTAATGACCTCATCACAATGGAGTGGATTGCATAGAGCAAGAACCTATAATGATTTACTTCAACGTGAGCCCTTGTTAGGGAGGTTAAAATGAATTATTTGGGCATAAGTTTAGAAAAAAACAGAGTGCAGGGGACAAGGTGTTTAGCAAATGTTATCTTAGTGGAATGTATCATGTGAGAATTTGTTTTATTTGTCAGGTTGGTGAGCTTATTGGTGGAAGCCAAAGAGAAGAACGGCTGGAATATATAGAAGACCGTTTAGATGAGCTAAAGCTGAACAGGGAGAGTTTCTGGTGGTATCTTGATTTGCGCCGTTATGGTTCAGGTGAGAAATTTCAATTTTTGAATTTCACAATTTCTCTTTAAGTTGCTGAGGTTTGTGCTTTGAAGCTGATGGTCTAATTTCTATCTTGGTCATTTGAAGATTTTGGTTCTGAGCATTTCATTTCTGTTTTGAAGTTCTCCAAGTTCTTGGAAACTTCAATGAAGTACGGAAAACAAATTGATGTCAGTTTTTATCCTACATAGAATTCAGTAGTACTCTGCATACAATGCATAGTTTTCAGGAATTTGTCCTTTTTTTATTCAGTTGCTTCAGTATCCTCAAGTAGTTGAAAATCTGCCAAACATGCATTGTTCTGATCTCTTTTGTTTCGGTATGGTCAGTTCCTCATGCAGGTTTTGGACTGGGTTTTGAAAGGCTCGTTCAATTTGCTACAGGAATAGAAAATATAAGAGATGCAATACCTTTCCCTCGGGTACCTGGTTCGGCTGAATTTTAATGGATATCTGATTTGATTTTATTTTTTCCTTCAATATTCTCTTTTGTTATACCTTTTACTTCAAATCATTGGTCTTTGTTTTCTCCTCCCTTTACCAATTTTGTATTTTATAGTTCCAAAACTTCTTAGGTAGCATAGAATATTTAAGTCTCAAGTTTGCTGCCCTTATCCAGCATGATGGTTAACATTCTATGTACAATATATGAAGTGATTAAACCAATTGTACATCCATTTATCACTGAATCACAATCTGACAGCGAGAATTCCCAGCATGATATCTGCTACGAGTCCTGGATTGCCTATCGATGAGTCTAGACGAGTGCTTTAACATGTTCCTGCCAACACTGCTAATTGATTGATGAACAAACTTAATGGACAGTTCATGATAAACCACTCAATGGTTCTGGCCAAATGAGAAGCCGGTAAGAACAAAACAGTGGCTCTGCATGTGTGCATTGCATGGACTGTCTCATGTTCTGAGGGAAATGTGACTAATCACATTCCAAATTATCAGCATTAGGTGTGAAATAAGAGATGATTCAAATCCAGAATCTGAGGTCCAATCAGGAGTTGTGTCCCAGTGGGTTCCTTAACTAAATGTCAAATTTTAAATTAGTGTTTTGATGGATTCTTGAGGCTTGGTTGGGATGGTAAGTGAATTTGTCATCGTGAGTTATTGTCTTTGGTTCAAAACCAAGGGAGGGGAGGCTATTATAGAGTAATCTCCTATGTTTGGATTATTGTGGATATGAAAGTCTATCTAAAATCTGATCGAGAAATGATTTGGAGTTGGTGTCTGAAATACTTAAACATTTGAACAAAAAAAATCAAGACTTTTGATTGCATAACATCCCCTACAAAGAATCATAAAAGCCTGGCTAATAAGTTGTGCTTTATGGACCTCCCTGTTTTCCAGACTGAGGCTATTTCGATTTAAAAGCATGTATCCAACCTAGCATTTTGATTTTTTTGTAACTCGTCGACTTGGAGCTTGGCATGACAGGTTTATCTGATAATCTCTCGACCTAAAGACAAAGTTTGGAGGGTTAACCTAGTAATCTGTTAGCTTTAAGTCTGGTCTAAGCGTGTATTATTTCAAGCAGGTATAGAGATTGATTCAAATAAACCTGAATAAGACCTCGCGACTTGATTTTATAGTTTTGTTTGGGAGTGTGGTTGTGATTGTTTTTTAAAGTATTTCGTACTGAAATATATCAAAATTATATATTTTTTATTTTTTTAAAATTATTTTTGAGATCGGCGCATCAAAATGATTCAAAACATAAAAAAAAAATAATTTTTTAAAAATACAAATATAACCCTTGTTTCCAAACATTGACAAATGAACTTGGAGCTTGGCTTGGCAGGTTTATTTGATAATATGTCAACTCAAAGGAAAGCTTGATAGGTCAAGCTAGTAACATGTAAGTTTTAAAGATTTGTTTGGCATTGCTTAAAATTTAAATATATTTTTTTAGTATTATTTTATTATGCTAATATTAAAAATAAGCTTTAAAAATAAAAACAATATTATTTTAATACACTTCTAATTAAAAAAACATTTTAAAATACAATTTTTACCCTACTTCTAAACAAAACTAAATTAATTCTGCGTTTTATTCCAAGAGGTCTAGAAATTAATTTCATCTAATCCAAATAAGACCTCTTAAGGCCCACTTTAAGGTTTTTTTTTTAATTGATTCAGATTAAATCAGCAAACCTGTGAACTTGGCAGGCTATGATAACCATGATTCAAAGAAAAGAACCACTGAAGCCGAAAGCAGGCAAGTAAACGACGAGTCTTTAGATGAAGATTTCTGTTTTAGACGACCTGTCACCTTGTTAGATTTTTGGGCAGAAAGAAAGAACTTGTCCTCCCCCCTTGTGTCCAGATAGGAAAAAATATATGGAGGAAGCAATAAAAGTGTTGGACTCTGCTCTCTCTCACATCAAATGGCGCCTCAAATTTCCAGCCAAAAACCGTCTTCAAATAGGTCGCTCTCATCGCTTTATGATATATAGATTTCTGGGTTTCCTTCAAAATCTGGACTTGATTTCATTTTTGTGGTTTTTCTTTGCGGGTTATCTTTGGCAGATATTGTAGCTTTGCTGACAGAAATGAGGCCAGTTATAATGGTTGACTATGGTGGAAAGTTGCCTGAATTACAAGACCATCTCTGTGCTCTTGTTAAATTTTGTCAACAGGTATTATGTATGTCCCACGTTGTCCTAAAAATTATCACTTTTTAAGACAATATAATGCTCAAAGACATAAGCTTTTGCTGTTTTGATGATAAATTTTGTTTTTTACTCCTGATTAGGGCATAATATTAGTTTTGGTTAAAATCTTTTAGAGTTCGATCAAGTTGGTGTTTGATAAACTACGTGATTCTTAACTTGTTAGTCTTGCTGTTAGTGTTGTGCCTTAGAATTTCTGTTTTGTTCCCTGATTGACATTACTATGTTCTATGTATAAATTTGGCAGGAGTCGGCTATTTTTGAGAATCTTAGAGTGATGGTGATAGAAGATATGATATATTTGATACATGTAAGAGGGATTGCTGAGTATGTTAAGTCAAGCTTGAATTTGGAAGTAGAATTGTTCTTCGTCAATCTTGAAGAGGATCCTCCCAAGGTTGCTGTCTTCTTTATTCTTTTATCAAGTAATAGAGCATTTAATCATTTGCTGCTTGACACGCAAATTCTGCCGCGAATCTGTCCGTGATTAAGACTCGTTTCTTTTTTGTTTTCTTTCCTTTTCCTAACAAAGATGGTAACACAAGCGGAGGAAAGCAATTTAGTTACAGAGCTTATAAGAGTTCAGAAGTTGTTCTCTTCATTTTTTCCCTTGAATGGAAATAGCAATGACCTCTTGTCACATCAGATGCTAGATAGTGTGGCTAATGCTGAATCCTCCGTCAATAAACCTGCAACTTCTCAATCATCTGAGTTTATTGATCTTAGTTGCTGCATGCAAGACACTGAGATCACTGTGCCAACTTTAAATGGGTAATTTCCTATTTAAAGAAATGTTTTGATTCAATCTGGGTTAAAAATATGTTTACTTCATCATAACTGATAGACATCTGGTAGATCATATTCCTCTATATTCTCAGCCGGTATCAACTGTATAAATATGCATGCAATGTGTTAATAACTTTGTATTTGATGCAGTAAAACTGAATAACTGATTTGTTTGACACAGTAACTCAGTTAGCGCTGCAAGTGTTAGTACAATCCTGTTATAGTGCAATAAAACTGTTCATCTAATGTGCTTCAGATGGCTCCTTGGTTATCCAGTCGTGTACTTGTTCAGCAAGCAGCACATTGAAGATGCCATATATAATCTTTCCACTAAATATCTTCGTATCTTCCAAATTATAGTCAGCAGGTTTGTTTTTCCTGATTCTCCTCTGTTGATTATAAGAATTACTTGTAGTGGTCATCAGAACAATATTAATAACCGTTTGGCCAGCATACTGTAGAAGCCTTCCATTTTTTAAGTCAGCTTTAATTCACTTCTCGAATTCTTCATTAAAATTCCATCACTTTGTTGGCATCTAAGAAAGTGATTTTGTCCGAGTGGAAATTTCATGTAGTTGCAGTACTTCACAAAGATTTAACTTTGTTAACAGAAGGATAAAAAAAAAGAATTTTTGCGTGAATACTATCTGAATAATCTTTGTTAACAGAAAGATAGTCAGGTCGTTTATATCGTGCTTTGGAGTCTGATTTGTACAGTCTGCCAAAAATATGATAGTGGTCTTTAACATCACGAAGCAAAATGCATGTTTATAGTTGATGAACAGCATGAGATAGTTTCTTATCAAAGATGCTGCTAGGAGTAGTGGATAGTGTCAATTGATGCTAAAACTTAATTAAGTACTACCAAATCATGGTTCCTGCAGGTATGCTTCACCCAAAAAAGGATCTCAGCCAGAAGAACTGCTGAGGTAATACTCTATTCCATATTCTATTGCAAAATATAGGCCAGTAGGTGGCAAAGATGTGTTAAGTTTGACTAGAAATTTGTAGCAGAGACCAAGATAAAGGAACAAAATATTTTAAGAGATGAAAAGGTGGTGGTGGAGGTGATAAGATCGCAACTGGGTTTCTGTGGCCTTGCAGATAGGAAAAAAGAGAGAGAAAAACAGAGGTACACAAATGATTTTGCTGGTGAAAAAGGCATAAGAAAGGAGGGTTATCCTAGTATAAATGTGTAATCTGGTTGGGGTTCCTTAAAGCTGCTGCCAATCTGAACTAGCCTTGATTTTTCATCCTTATTTACACAAACCAGCCCATCTCCGTTTCATTTCCCCTGTATAAGGGATCCAGTTGGGGCAGGACAGAGCAGGTGACCGGTTAAACATCGGAGATCTCATCTGCAGTCATTTAGATACTACTTGTTTAATGCTATCCTCGTTCTGAACATCTGCATGCTTGTTTCAAAATGTTGTGACAGCTTCTCGGTGCCATATGAGCTGAGCATGGGAGGAAGCAATGAACCATGGGCCGTGGCATTTCTTGCCCAAATGCAGACGAAGTGGGCAAAATGCAAGCCAACTTGGAGGTCCTTGAAGATGGAGGTGAGTGAATGCTATCCACAGGCAATCGTCTTGTAGCAATAACCCGTCAAACTACAACTCTTCATGCCCACAGAAGGAAGTGGAGGACTGGTTTCTTTGCTCAAATATAATTATTTTGTTGTGTCGGTATGCAAAATGTCATTGGAGGATACCTTATACTTGAAAAGAAAAGGAACAAAGATATTCTCTGAAAATGATATTTCCTATTTATGTATGTATGAAAGACCTGACTGAGTTCCATCGTTTTAATTAATCCGATTTGCGATCAGATCGCTGATTTGAAATGAAATTCGGTCTAGGTTCTGGGTTGTTAACTCACTAAATCAAGTTTTCTTTGCCATGTTATATAACTAGTGGTGAACAGGCATGCAACTCGATTTTCATTAAAATTTTAATTTTTTTTGTCTTAAATTAAAATTTTTAATATTTCTACATTATATTTTATATTATTTTAATACATAAAGAACGTCTGCAACTTTTTTGTTTGGCAGAAATTTTAGCTTTAAACAAATATAATATTTGGAGAAAGCTAACACTGATGATTGCTGCTTGATGCCCATGATCAATTTGTTTAAAAGAAAAAATTTATTTGGCTAGACCTTAAAGCACAAGTCTTTTCCATCATTACACTCAAGAGAAAAAGGCGAAAATTTGAGATTGCAACAGCTCTGCGATTGAATTGAGAACCAGGAGCTGAAAACGAAAGGGATAAAATGCAGTGCGGATTAAAAAAAAATAGTTTATTTTCCTTCTTTCACCAGTTTGAGGGCATCGGCCGGAGTAGGAAGAGCAGGGATTGCTCCCTTTTTGGTGGTTGTAATGGCTCCACAAGCATTTGCAAATCTAAGTATCTCTCTCAACCTTGGCTCATCCTGAAAATCAAGATGTCAACAAATGTTAGATACAGCAATACACTAATTGCTTTTTTATTACCAATCTAAATGGAGATGGATGGTTTACTGAATTTACCTCAAGCACAGATTGGTCATCAACAATCTTGCAAAGGAGAGCACCAACAAATGAATCACCAGCACCTGTGGTATCAACAGTGTCCACATGGAAAGCCTCAACTGATCCATGGAAATTCTGTATTTCAACAACAATTGGAGAATATTTAGAAAATCCAGTCCGTTTATGGTTAAATTGGATATTTTTCATTCACCTAACATTTGTGTTCACATCTGACAACTATTTATGGCACAAAGTCCGAGTCTCCTATGAAACAAGACAAGAGCACTGTTCTTGGGTTGCTGGGAAATAACACAGCAACTAGCTTGGTGCAGAGATCACATAGCAAGCATTAACTTTTTGAATGCCCCCCAAGAAAGAAGTCTGCTTTATGATTTAACTTGAAGAAGATCAACGTTGTAACCCAAAAGAGAAGAAGCAAGTTTCCAATCTAATCATATAAAAACTTAATTCAAGCATTTTCCCTGTAAATTGTGTACAAGAATCATCCATATTTCAAGTAAATGTTTCCTGTTATCAAACAAATCAACTTAGGTTATTAACAGAGCTCCAAGTTCATCCAAAGCACCCCCACATACGCTTTTTTACGATCTAGACAATAGCTTCATCCCCTTAGCAAGTAAACTAGTTAGGTAAACAATTTAGACTTTAGTTGGCAGCACTCCACTATGCTTAGGATATAAATAAATGCAAACCAAAACTCCCTTTCAACATGCAGAGTGGGCCAGGCACCAACCATCATATACAACAAACAAGGCAGCTATATCCATTTGAGTGGTTGGGGATTTTGACTAGGATAATGACAACACGCCTAAATGGACACGCCTGGTTTCTGACCTAAGCCAGTAGTTTTGTCAGCATTTAAGGGATTTCTTGATCAATGCCACTGCAAGCTTATTTGACCGCTATTATATTCCAAACAAAATTCATGCACATAAGCTTTGATCATGATTCCAAAATTAACATCATGAAAAGCATGAATGAGGACTGCCGACAAGTATCAAATCCTACAAGATTAAAGCATACTCCTTGTTAAACAAATCAGGTTTGTATACCTAATTAAAGCAAGTTTACTAAAATATATGGTCTTGCATCTGGGAAAAAGCATGAGATCCAACACCCCATTAGCAAGTAGTCTCATAGACAGTCATAAAATCCATCGCCTACCCTTCTTCCGGCCATAATCCCGGTTGAGTGACAATGTAACAGGCAACATTGCTTACAACAAAGATCATATCATAGTTAACCAAAAAAAATTAAGAATCTGACACTGAAAGACTGAACTAAAATTACTCACCTTGGTGTAATAATTGCAACCCTTTTCACCGAGGGTGACCAAGAGCAACTTAAAGTTAGGACGCCAAAGTGACATGGCAGTTTCATCATCAATTTTGTCACTTCCAGTGAGGAACTCAAGCTCATTATCACTGACTTTGACCACATCTGCCTCGTCCCAGATGCTCAATATCTGCTCACGCGCCTCCTCTGCTGATGGCCACAATGGCAGCCTCAGATTTGGGTCATACGAAAGCAATGCACCTGCATCCTTCGCCACCCTCATTGCCTGTAAATGTGCTGATCTGCATGGCTCCACAATCAAACTTATTGATCCATAGTGGAAAACCTTGGCCTGTATACACAAAAATCAAAGACAACACTAATGAGAACATTTTTAAGCGCGTGGGCAAACACAAACACAGTCAATAACATAAATACAAGACCGATCCAAACAGGGTTTTAAATTAATCTTTGTGAAAAATGAGTTCTTAATCAGATTTTTTTTACAATTGACTCGGCAAAACTCAATTCAAACTCGGGTCAAAATTAAAAAACAAAAAAATTTATTTTGATAAAAAATAATGGACACGGATTGAAACAATTACCCGATAAAGCGGGTCCTTTTCCGGGTATAAAAGGCTATGATTTTAGCTATATTTTACACACAATCTGTGCAAATTTTCTAAAAACAATTATTTTTTTATATATATAATATTTTACACCAATTTTAAACGCAGTAAGAAAAAAATCACAGTAAAAATAAAATCTTTAACCATAAATCATTTACGGTAAATAATTAAGACAGAAAATGATAACACTTACAGATCTAATTAACTCAAGATTTAACTCTTCTGGCCTTAGTAACATATCAGCACTCGGATTTCTATAAAACATAAACTCACGCTCTCCATCAGCGCGTAGAGTAACAAACGCGAGAGCAGTCCTAGCACCTGTGTCAAAATTTATCCCAGTAGCGATCACGCCGTTTTCCTTCAAAATTCCGGCGAGCATGTTGCCGAACTCATCATCACCAAGTTTTCCAACAAATGCCGCCTTTCCTCCCAGCCTCGACACCGCTATCGCCACGTTCGCCGGAGCACCACCCGGTGCCTTCACAAACCCCGGAGCTTCAGCGAGGGAGACGCCAGAGACCGTCGGGACGAAGTCTATCAGCATCTCCCCGAAGCTGACGATCAGAGACTTGTCGTTCACTCCATTGGAAGCCATTGCAAGAGATCGTGAGGGTCGAGAAAAGGAGTTGTGTGTTTTCTAGATAGAGAAAGCAAAGGAGGGAATGGCAGGGAGATGGAGAGAAAGAGAGAGAGAGAGATGGAAAGGGAAGAGAGGTTCATTTATAGAGTGAGAAAGAGATCAAGTGGAAATTTTTGTAATTAATGACGATAATTGAGGTTTATGGTTTTAATTGTTTTTGTTGATATTGTGGATTTTTTTAAGGGCCCACAAATATGGATAAATAAAATATGGATTGAGAAGAGTTTAAATAGCACGGATTTTTAGATGGAGGTAACGGTTTTAATATTTTTTTAAATATTTTTTATTTAAAAATATATTAAAATAATATATTTTTATTTTAAAAAAATATATTTTGATATTATAAAATTTTTAAAACTAAAAAAGTTAAATTTTTGTCAAATAATATTCGGACCGTGTTTTTAAATATTATTATAGAAATATAATGAAGTATGGTTGAATTAAAATTAGATAGATTTTTTTATTGTAATATCCAAAATGAGATTGAAAAACAAATTGGGTTATAGAATTAACTTATAGTTTGTGGGATGAACGTAAATTGATTATTTTTATTAAATAATTTTATTCTATTAAAAAAATAATTTAAATTAATTTTTTACCGTTGGATTAATTATTAAAAACCAAGTCAAATTAAATTAGTTTTATCCTATTTTTCCGGTTTATCTTGCCGATCTAGATTGATAATTTTTTAAATCAATGGATTAATTTTATAAATAATAGATAAGGATATTTTTTAAACTTGTGGATTGGGTTTCTTAATAATATTAAAAGTTGACCAGTAATTGCAATATAACTATATATACATATATGCTCATTAAATTTTGGATAAGCTTAGGATTTTTTTTCATATATAGAACTAACCTACCTCCTGCCGTGTTTAGTATTATAATTAAAAATTATTTTTGAAAATATTTAAATTTTTTAAATTAATATATTTTTATTATTTTTATATTATTTTAATATACTGTATCAAAAATAATTTTTTAAAAATAAAAAAATATTTTAATATATTTTTAAATAAAAAACACTCAAACATCATCTTGTATTTACATTAGAGGAAAAGTGTTCATCTTAAAAAATTAATTAAAAAATTAAATAAATAAATAAACACAGATCAGCCCATCCACTTGAGTCACAACACTAAAATCTTTACCGATTTTTACAAATTTAAAACGAGAGTTGTAATTAACCCGGTCAAAGAAGGTTGACTTTCCGGTTGATTACAAACCACTTGCTTGTTGTTTTGATGGATAGTTTTCACCCATGGTTTTGTCATTAAATAATTGGGTGCGGTGCATGTATAAGGATATGTACATGGTTTATGATTTTATATTTTATTTTTATTTTATTTTGCTCTTCTCTCAGCTGCCATGTCAGCTATCGGTCTTGCTACTGTATTGCCCCTGGAAAGGAAGCATGAAATTCATTATATAAAATTATCAAGAAAATAGTTTTTTAATATTACACGCATACACTATGATTGGTTCGTTGAGATCGTGCTTTTCTTGATTTATAATCTTCTATTAAAGGACTGTCACGTGTACATATCATATATAGTCATCATATATATGTATGTATGTATGTATGTATGTATGGAACATCCAAAAAGGAACAGGGTATTGTTTGACATTTTCAAAACCACTCTGATCACTGTCGCGTAGTTTCCTTCAATGACATTGGTACGAATCTACGTAATTCTACTTTACTTGATTATTATATAATAAAAAACATCATCTTTAATTTTTAATTGTCATTAAAATAATTTAAAAATATATAAAAATAATTTAATACAAATAAAATTTAAATTTTTATAAAAATATTTTTTCAACCACGGATATAAATATATTAATACATACCAATGCCACCTAAAAATTCCCTTCTCGATAGAACTAAAAGCTAAACATTTTTTTCATATATAGAACTAACCTGATTTAACATGAAAAACCTGCAACTTGAGTCATCAGGTCGATAACCCAATAAAAAATAAATTTATAAAACATTATAAAACTTATTTCTCAAATAATAAAAAAACAAACAAAAAAATACAAGCAAACTCCAGTAAGGAGACCAAATTCAAGTATCCAAATCATGTTTTAATATTTCCTTGCAAATACTGCATTCCCTGTGGCAAAGCATATCATATGAAATAAATATATTTTGGAATATGTATAACATATTTCATAAAATATGCTTTGATGTAAATATTTTATAAACTATAATGTTTGCTTGCAAATACTGCATTCCCTATAGCATTGTTTCCTCCCCCTCCTCTATTCTTTATTGCAAACTCAAACTTTATTGTAAAAAAACTAATGAATTATTGAAGCAAGGAGACAGAATTTGACTCATGGGGGCAGGGAAATAGGGTCCACCATCGCGTAGGCCATGCACATTGTCATCATGAGGATGAGACATGACTCCACCGAACCTCCACAGCTAAGCAACACCAGCCTTTTTCAAGGACATGACCAGAAGACTTATGATTCATGTGGGAGGTAAATTTAGGCTGATATTTAAATATGGTTATCGGGTTTAAAATGTTTTTTTTATTTAAAAATATATTAATATGGTTAGAAATACCTTTCCAAACGGGGCGTTAACTTTCTTTGATTTTTTTATTAGCATGAAAATTCAAACTAGATTATAAATATCTCTATTAATATCACGGATTTTAAAATTAATAATTATATAAATTTTTAATAATTTTAATATTTATAATACTTAAATTAAGATATTTTAAAATATAAATTTAAAATTTAACCGGTTAACTTCCTTGGAAGGGAAGCTATGTCCCTGTGGGACAGTCGTGTAGTTGAGCTGTAATTGGTGTATGGATTTATGCGTAAGCAGAACTAATATCAAGAAAATAAAGTGGAGGTGGACTTGTCAACGCGCGCGCGCACAGCTGCAAATTAAGATCTGAGCAATACATCTGTTTTTCTCCAGCTAGCTTCTCTGTCAGTGGACCTTTTTGTAGGTTTGAATTACCTGTCAAGCAGTGAGTTTGCTGAAACTGTGTGCCTAGGAAAAAGGATTAGATTTAGGACATCAAGGCACGTTTGTTTTGTATAAAGCATTTTTTACGAGAATATTTTATTCTTTATGAATTTTCTAAAATGATTTATTTCTTATTGTTTCAAGAAAAAATTACAATATTTGTGGTAAAAATGATTATGATATTAATAATATTAATAATAATAATGGTAATTATAAAATCATTATGATTATGATAATAATAATGATAATAATAATAATAATGTTGAAATTATTATAAATTTAAAAAATTACAGTAAAATAATGATAAAATAACGGTTATATTAAAAATAAAGTGATCATTTCAAAGTAATATTATGAGTTGTTAGTTCAAATTAATATTATTAAGAAGTTGATTAAATAATATTTTATATTATTTATTTGTTAATGTTTGTTTTGGACTAAAGAAACCCTTTCTTTTAACATTTTCTTTGTATAAAAAAAATAAGTTATGATAAATTATTTATTAAAAAACAGATTTGATTAATTTATTTTTATGAACCGTGGAGGTATTTACGGACAATTTTTTATTTCATTGAGATAATAAATGTGAAGGGTCGAATCAATAAAAATGGTTTTTTTTATTAGAGAATACCAACATCATTGTCTAATTAACTAGTAATT
The DNA here is from genome assembly GCA_015852605.2 of Populus deltoides. Classification (NCBI taxonomy): domain Eukaryota; kingdom Viridiplantae; phylum Streptophyta; class Magnoliopsida; order Malpighiales; family Salicaceae; genus Populus; species Populus deltoides. Next base: position 15,052,814 of record CM027586.2, on the reverse strand, counting down.
ATATCGATTTATATTGATATAAAAAATTGAAGATATAATAAATAAATACAATACTTCAAATCCAAATTATAATAATAAATAAATAATATTCAACTAAGTGTTCGAAATTTTAGGGGAACCATATGAATTAAAATCTTCATGAAATTTTAATTCTAATATATAGATAATTCGAAAAGGTAGATTTAATATCTCATTTGAAAAATGTCATTTTAAATGAAAACTTAAAGTAAATGGGACACCAATCACGAGATAACTTCCTAATTTGACATCCATTAATTTTGGATGATTTTATATATATATATATATATATATATATATATATATATATATATATATATATATATATATGCACATTCCTCAAATATATGTTATTATTTTATTTTATATTGAATAATAAATAGTATTAAGATAATATATATTCATATAAATACTCAAAACTTGACAAATACTATATGAATATTTAATTTTTTTCACTTGTTATAAAGAAATGAGGTATGAATATAGTAACAACTCTATCCATTAATATCCATTACCATCCCTAATTATTTTCAATAATTTTAATCCATTTTAAAACATGTGGGATTATAACAAATAAATCTATTGTTTAATCTAAGAAATTAAAAAAAAAATTGACTAAAACTAATTGAGGAGAGAAAATCAATGTTACCCTCGCCAAAAAAGAATTGTTCAAATGAATAATATATATTTTTAATTTTATTATCTAATATTATATTTATCGTGATTTTGTAATGCCTGTGCGAAGAATGCAAGTTCTCCAAAATAAGAACAAGTAATCATCTAGATAGTGGTCCAATGGTAAGAAATTAGGATCAAGAGGTTTGCTTTCTCTCTGGGTCTCGTGTTCAATCCTCAGAAGTTTTCCATATAATGGCCACTGGAGATTTACATGGTCGTTAACTTCAAGACTCGTAAAATTAGTCAAATTACATATAAACTAATCAGAACATCCTTATTAAACTAAAAAAAAAAAACAAAATATTTTGTCATTTTAGCAAAAGAAATCTTTCCTCCATGTTAAAGTTCACGTGCGCCTTCTAGAAACTCACGCGACTTGTACTAGATTCTATAGTTTCGAAAACCCAACCAACAATTTGTTTGCTTTTTATCCAAACGACAATCAACATCCTGACCTGTAGGCTGCAGCTATCCTTGGAGGCTCTCTTGTCAGCACAGATTCCCAGATTGAGGGAATAGCAACAGCCGGGTTTATTTTTTTTATTTAAAAAAAAAACACCAAAACCTACTCGAAACTCATCTAAATCTAATGCAAAATATATATTTATATTATATAAATATATTTATAAAATATTTNGATTTTTTAATATAATATATACTTATCTTAATATAATATAATATAATATATACTCATAAAGAACTCATTTCACAATTAAAGTTGAGTTGATATCTTTATTTAACCTATCATCTATACCTTATGTAAAAAATCTTGTAAAGAACTCATTTTACTATCAAGATTATGTTGACTTATCATCTATATTTTATTTAATTTTATCTATTATACTTTTTATTTGAGAATTTTTTTTAATTCTTATCTAATCTTTTGTTTTACATATTCCAATTAAAAGAATAATTTTTTTGTATATTTTTCAATAATAATTCTAAAACTGTAATCATCAGTAAATCTACTAAACCCTTTCCTTTGTATAAATGATAAAATAAATTTTATTTTATAGATTACATTCTCCTACTATTTTAAATATATATATATTTTAAATTATTACCCCTATTTTAGATAGGGGTAATTATTTCCGGTTCGGTTTGATTTTTATCAAAAAAAAGCAATTAAACTGATTTTTTAAAAAAAAATCAAAACTGAACCAAAACCGGTTCAAACTGACCGGTTTCGATTGATTTGGTTTTTAGGACAAAAACTGGTTTGGCTCGGTTTTTTGCTGGTTTGGCTTGGTTTTTTCGGTTTCGGTTCGGTTTTTTCGGTTTTAGACTTATAAAACCGGAACCGAACCAACTAGTTTTTTTAAAATTTTAATCGGTTTTTTTTCACGATTCGATTTTTTCGGTTATTTTTTTCTGGTTTTCTCAGTTTTTCAGGTTTTTTGCTCACTCCTAGTTTTAGGCGGTGTTTTTTGTTTTTTTTAAATAACTTCATTAATTAATTTAGAATATTTTACTTGTTAGTATATTTTCTATCAATTTTGTTTCTCAGATAAGAGTAAGCAGAACAAAATCAATATGATATGGATCAACCTTTCTTCTTGCATCAAGAACTTACCAATCTCCTCCTTATTTTTATTCGGAAGTTCTTTATGTGTTTTCACATCTCTTCGAGACCCTGAAAAATACAAAAATCATCACTGCAAAAAGATAAAAGATAACGATGACCCTTCAGTAACTATTAGATGGGTCAGAATCTGATTCACATAGAAAGAAGTCTTGAACTTCAGAATCATCTTCAGCATCGGGCAATCTTCCAAAGGTGGAATCAGCTTTATCTCTGAAAGACCTGGGGAGAAGCTATTGCAAGGCAAAATCATTATTTTACTTACAGGTTTCCCAGATTCCTCGGAGTCTTTTTGCGCAGGACTGTCGAAGATTGATGCGATTCCTCTTGTTTGAGTCACCGTAAAGTACTAAAGTGCATTGTGCGTGTAGTAGAGTCTGATTCTTTTTCCTGCGATAGCAATGAAGAGCCTCACAGTCTCGAGCGACTGTTCATACTAGTTTTGAATACGAGACACATCAATGTCAATTGTCACCATCGTATACAAAAGCAACAACATTAATGGTAAGAAGAGAATATGCCAGATGCAATGTTTCCCTTTCCAAAATAGTAAGAAGGGAGGCTGCAAAATGGTAAAACAGAGGCGAATAAAGTATCGTTGCAGGGTACGTTCTTCTTTGAGCAAGAACATGAGCAAAATCACTAATAATGGTATTACAAAGGCCATATAAGAGTCAAGCTGAAAATTAGTATAATAGTTCTACACATAAAATCATGCAGTGGAGTTTCAAGGACAACAAAAGGTTACGAATTAAGAGTTCAAAAGACTCACTGGATTAGTCAAGAACACTTTTGTTTCCAAAACCTGGATTTATGATGACTTGATCGTGAATTAGTATTACCTGAACCAGTATTGGCATGCAAGACTACAGCCAGAAATCAGTTGACTGGTCTTTAATCTCATCCTAGAGGTCGCAAACTCCTGTTGCCAGAGAAATTGTAGTAATTATTGATGAATATTGTAATAGGAAATAAACTAGAATAAATATAAGATTTAACTTGATTTTGCAACGTGTGTATATCAACAGCAAAGAAAAGCTTTTATTTTCACTATATTGAAATAGAGTTATAGGATATATATTTATAGTGAAATCCTAAACCGTCTAAAAAATCCTAGCAGTCTACAAAATATTAATAATTTTCTATAATACCCTTTACTATACCGCAAGGACATTACCCATACACCCCCAATCTATTAATCATCCATGGTGATAAAATAAGTAATAAATCTTAGAAAGATAGATATCATCGTTCCACTTTGCTTCAGTCGATACACTATGAGCCATAAACTACAACACTCTCTTTAATATAATATATAATAGGAACAACAATGCTAAGTTGA